>JAFELO010000787.1:576593-617430 GCA_017140195.1 Eumaeus atala
TAAAATGGAACATGGTAGATTTGGGAACATCTGGATTTTTCTACAGTGGCGAAGAGGTTTGTGTACATTGTATTGTGAAGGTATTGCATTTGCATTTCTTGTCCATCAAGTGAGAGAGAAGGAAATTACGAGGGTGACCTTGTAATAAAGCTAACGGATTTTCGTTCGCGTTTGTTGCGGATTTTTTTTAAATCCCGATGTTTCAGAGCTTAACAGCTACCATCACGGGTAAACTGAGATGACGAGAGATCCTGACTCTTAATGCAAAAGCAAGAACTGTGCGGATACTGTTTATTGGAAACTACTTATGCTTCAAGAGAACCCTAAAAGTTATTGACAATGTACCGTTGTTCAGAGGGCATTTCCACATATGTACAAATCATTATATTTCCTTTATTTATTTTGGCCAATGCTTATACGTTGCTAGTTCAGACTTGCACTCGGTCGCTATAAGTTGTAGGCACATTGAAGCAGGTAATGAGTTGAGATATTTTACTAGTCAAAACAAGAATAATTCATAAATATTAATAAAGGTAAAGTTTTGGGTTTAGTAAGGACGGTAGTTTTATGTATAATCTCAATCCCAATCCGTCCGTCTCAAGCCCAATGTGTTCTGTTCGCAATAGTCGATGCAGTGTCAATCTTACTGGTGCTAGTGTCAAATAGTCATTTCATTCCATTCGTGATCACATGCTGTACAATAACTGTGACGTCCGGACGCAAAATACTACTAAAATATTATTTAAACAACGATAAAATATATTAAAGTATTTGAATTATAATGGTACATTCGCGTAAACCTAATAAAATCATCACAGAATCCATCGTAATTATTCAGCAATCATTAAAATTGGTCCATGACCCGATGTTGTGGTTGGCTATAGTTTAGGCGAGTGCCAGGTATAGTGGTGTACACAAAGGCACGCACATCTTCGGAACTTCTATTCGTGAAGTGTGTCTTGAACTAAATATATCGTCTATTTAATACCGAAAACACAAACGTTTAGGTATCACTTGTTCGGCATATCATAAGGTATTGTTTGTTTCCAGAGCATTATGAACACCGGTTCAAGAGAAGAACTGCTGGGGAACACTCTAGATGCGATCAGGAACAGTCAGAATGACTTGCGCAACGTGCAGGAGAGGGCGCTCACGCGAGAGGAGAAGATGTTCCTCCTCAACGCCGACCGGGGAGACTACAGCACCGTTCAGAAGTTAGTTCTTTAGGCTTACGGAGTTGGAGCGGACAATCCATCTGTGTACTGGTTGTGCAGTCATATTGGCCTCCTTCCACCTTCCGTTTGTCATGAGCTTGACCCCTTCAAGCTTAAAACTACTCTTAGCCCGAGAACATGTATATTACGAAGTGAGTTGGGCTCCAAATTTTGTGTTTATAATGAAAAAACTCATTATAAACACAATACTTGGACCGAGGTACATGTATATTTCAGACCAAAGGAGGAATCCTTACACAATTCAATTAAGTTCTATAAAAGGAATCACCACTTCTGGGGGTAAAGGGACTGTCACAGGTTTAGTCAGGCTATTAATTACATTTACTTAATGATGGTATCTCCGTATTCACAATCAAGAGTAATCTTAAATAAAATAATACTAGAAACAAGCAATTAAATAAATCCTGTTTTTGATAATGGTTAGTAAAAAAATGTGGGAACCAGGTTTTATCTTGGCAGATGTCCGAGACTCCCTGCTGGAACCCGGAGGAACCTTCTTTCTATATATAATTATTAATGTAATCCACTGATTTCTTACTTGATTGTTCTTCAAACCTCAAATTCAAAAGTTGACATTTCTCTCTAATAGCCCACCGAATACTTACACGCAGGCACGATACGAGCTTAATTATTAGTTTGCGACGGTAATGTATGCGAATTGCACTCTTCGGTCTTGTTTTTCTGTACCGGTTTTTAACCCGGAACATTCTGCCACGACCTAAGGACACCTGTCGATCATCTAGCACCAGCCACAGCCGATCGAATATCTATGGCTTATTCTCAGATCGCGGCTCACATTGGCTTTGAGTGCTTGTGTGAGAAGGAAAAACGGGCATGAAAAAACACCGTGAAAAAAAATCTTTTCAGTCAAAGCAAATATTTATACATCCCTTATTGAAAGTTAAAGTAATATAATAACATATCAACCCTGTCCCAGAGCTAAGATGAGCCTGCGAAACAAGCACAGCGGGGCTTCATAACATAGCACTTATTTTATACATATATACAGAAGGTAAGATTGAAATGAATGTGAAAATATGGAAACATCTGTAAAATACTAATGAAAAACATTGTAATATCAAAACCATTGGATTAACAAGAAGCCTTTTGCTATCAACTGTTTTATTTCGGCTGTCGCTAAGCAGTTTTAAAGGGAATCACTACAAATTCTAATCTTGTTATTAGATAATTTCTGTTTACTGGTCGTTAGGCGCGGTGAACTAAAAACCTTATCATGTGTAGAAATGGATTAAGATCCATCACGTGTACAGGCGTCGGTCTGTACTGTTCTGTCCTAGATATGTCTGTCGTATGTAGGATGCGTCCTCTCTTCTACATTAGACTTTTTGAGCTCCATACGTTAGGCGGGCATCCTATCTGCAAAGTTTTGAAGACTACGAGCATCCATAATTTGGTTTAAACATAATATATACAGAAATAAGAATCTCCCTTTAGATCTAATTACGTGATAATATTATTTCGGAATTATTTTGAATTATCCGCTAGTTTCAGATAGTTTAAAGTACAGACACTACAGACAGTACAGACAGTACCGTAGTACAGACAGTACATACAATACAGACAGTAAAGACAGTAAAGACAGTAAAGACAGTAAAGACAGTAAAGACAATAAAGACAATAAAGACAATAAAGACAATAAAGACAATAAATACAATAAATACAGTAAAGACAGTAAAGACAGTAAAGATAGTACAGACAATACAGACAGTACAGACAATACAGACAATACAGACAGTACAGACAATACAGACAGTATAGACAGTACAGACGGTACAGACGGTACAGACAGTACAGACAGTACAGACAGTACAGACAGTACAGACAGTACAGACAGTACAGACAGTACTCAGTACAGACAGTAAACAGTACAGACAGTACACAGTACGCTTCCAGGGAATATGAAAGGTACACATACAGCCCAATCAATAAGCAGACAATAAGTGAGCAGCAGCTGGGAGTTTCAGAACATTGTTCATAATGCTCAGTGAACGCCTCCGTACCTTCTGTAACGACTAAGATCGTGTGAATCCGCAATGGCGCAATCAAACGTAACACATGTGCGTGACGCTTCACCGCGTTCACTTCTTTCGCATCTTTCACTGCAGAGTACTGTCCAGTCGCGGGAGTCACACTAATGAAATGTTTCTCTCCAAAGGTTAATAGAGGAATATAGATCCAAACCCGAGCTGTTGGACATCAACTGCGTGGACCCGCTCAACCGCTCGGCGCTCATAGCGGCCATCGAGAACGAAAACATTGAACTTATTAAACTGCTGCTGGAGTCCGGGATCAAAGTTAAGGTAAATGGCAGTTAAAGTAACCAGTCAAGGACCAATACACAAGTTGTCGAGTTGAACGTCTGAGGTATGCCCGCGGTATACGTGTCCGCAGTATACGTACCCGCAGGATGCGTGTTCGCAGTATGCGTGCCCGCGGTATGAGTACCCGCAGTATACGTGCCCGCAGTATACACGCCCGCAGTATGCGTGCCCGCAGTATGCGTGCCTGCAGTATACGTGCCCGCACTATACGAGCCCGCAGTATACACGTCCGCAGTATGCGTGCCTGCAGTATACGTGCCCGCACTATACGTGCCCGCAGTATACACGCCCGCAGTATACGTGCCCGCACTATACGTGCCCGCACTATACGTGCCCGCACTATACGTGCCCGCACTATACGTGCCCGCAGTATACACGCCCGCAGTATGCGTGCCCGCACTATACGTGCCCGCACTATACGTGCCCGCACTATACGTGCCCGCAGTATACACGCCCGCAGTATGCCTGCCCGCAGTATACACGCCCGCAGTATGCGTGCCTGCAGTATACGTGCCCGCACTATACGTGCCCGCAGTATACACGCCCGCAGTATGCGTGCCCGCAGTATACGCTAGGCTGATCCCCGCCACTCACATTCAACCCGAATGATCTATTGTGAATGCTAATATTAAGTATTGTTATTTATTTTTAGGGCGTTTCCCGGGTTCATATTATAATGCCAACTAGCCAGTCGATGTTCAACTTTTGGCATAAACGCTTCTTATTACTTCTAACCAAAATCTGTCCACCTCAACCAACCATCCCTAATTTTTAGTTTTTTTTTTTACCATTTAGGTAACTTCCGTATTGGCTAATGGAGACATTAATAGAAACCTGTTAACCCGGCCGTTATTCTATATGTAACAAAATAATATACTCAAGATAATAATCTCGTACATGTATTCGGACCGAGACAAATGGAGCAAAACCGCCGGTCTCTCGATACATCTGTATTCGCAACTGATTGATCATACTTCGACGAGCATTGATTCAAACATTAAGTCCGCCTGGACCTGTCCACACGGTATCACTGATACGCGCGTCCGTATCGGCGGTGAAATAAATTTTGACGATATTTCTTTTTCGAACATCAATATATATCCACATAATTGTTTAGCTTATGTGTTGGACTCCATTACAATATATCAAGAAAAAACTCATACTGCGTGAAATACGACAAAATAGATTTCATTCATGTGAGTTAAAGTCCGGTCGACACCAGTCACTGGTAATGGAAAAATTATGGAAATAACGGGACAACCATTTACTTAGGCTTTTATTTCTAAACGTATTTCTTAAAAAGATGTGATAACAGGCAACAGCAAGTTATAGGAACTGCCGATTGAAGTAAAAATTTAAAAATATCTTAAAATACTCTACGTAGCACACGTAGCAGCACGTTACTCGTAGCAGCTACCACATGTGCTACGAACATATTACTGATGCGAAATCATGTAATGTGTCCCTGCCTACAGCCCGTGAAGATGTTATCCATTCAAAAATCATAGAAGAAGTTCGACGACAACCACCGTCATGACGTAGTCTTTTGTATATTTTATTGAGGTGTATATTAAAAAGTAATTCTTTAGTAATCTATATTGAGGCTAATTGTGAACTTTCATTTTTTTACCGACACACATTTTCATACACCACTGGCAGGTCCTGTGTTATTGTCCTTTCCAGGATTTCACTTTGTCAGATCTCTGATGTCGTTATATCTCTATTATCTCTAAAGATACTTTAACAACGTTTTAAAGACCATATTAAAATTTGAGCAAACATATTATCTCCACAACAACAATTATTTTATTAAGTTATTTGAGAAGCAAATATTTGAATTGTAATATATTATATTTCAATGTCCAGCCATTAGTGCAATTATTTAAATTTTAATAAGAGAAAGATATTTTTAATATTATATAAACTACAAGGGTTGCTATAAATCGGGTACACAATTTCTTTTTACATTTTACAAAACGTCACGGACTGTGCTCAGGACAGTCGAGTACGACGAACAAAATGCGTCGTGCACTGCGCCGTGTAGGCGCCGTCCATCGGCACAAGAACAAAAAAGAAAATGTAGCTTTTACCGAGACAAATTTAAATCCCGCAGGAAATCATTTCCTCGATAGTTCGCCGAAAGTTAGTGTCGTACATTTCCATAACCGACTTCTTTAGAGCCTCGAATCTATAGAGACTATAAATTCCTTTTTTATATAAAAATATATCCGCCCTTCGTGTATACTTCAAATTTAGATGCGAAAAATATTATAGTTACATTGACAACAATAACTATTTCAATAATTTTAACCGACAAAAAAGCTCTGGGAGGTCCTCAATTCGACACGTATACCCTATAATGTTTGATCACATATAACTGTTCACAGAGCCGACAGATTTTGATAATCATATTTAAGGATATCATATGACGTAGTTTTTACTATTATTCTTGACTCATTGAAGGGAAGGAGTGGAACGCAAGGCAAAGTAGCAATATAACAGGACCTTCATGGGTGCCGGAGGTCATACAAAGCTCCTGTTGCTTGCTTGTCTCCCTATACTATAAACTTACATATAATATAACTTTAATAAACAGTTAGAACAGATTAGATTGCCTACTTAAATTTAAAGTTATATAATAAATATATAACTTTAAAATTAAGTAGGCAATCTAATCTGTTATAACTGTACTAGGGGCTGTTAGGTCAGCTTTTCTTTGTTATTGAAGTTAAAAACTTAAAAGTACTTACCTATAGCTATGTCAATAGTTCTGGAGATTGTTACGATGTTCGCCTAGGGAGAATCTCCAAAGTGAGATCTCCAAGGCGAGACAATTTGTTATATTTAGATAGATTCACACATGTCACAAATCGCAACATTCCTATCATTTATCAAGTCGAATGTTGATTTAAAAATGCATAAATTTTTTATAAAAAAGAGTTACGACAGATCAAAGGAAATACGAATTTTGTTCTGATTAGATCGCGTTTGAACTTCAACTTTCTACTACAGCGTCTGTGGAAATAAACTAACAATAATCAATCCCTTGGTCAATTTCACTTTCATTGCGGTGAAAGCAGATTGTGAGAGTACGTGCTCGAAAAAGTGGAAACGATTACGAGAAGCGAATATTACAGTGAAGTTTAAAGAGCAACAAACGCGTAAACTGACTATTGTTTTCGTATATTTACGCGAACGTTATTTATTATTATGACTATTTAACGGATTTTATCGCCTTTCTTAGGATTTACTTGTGGAATGAGACAGAATCGCCCTAACGCAAGGATGTGTCAAAATCCTTTTGTTATCGTATAATAAGAACTAATCTAAAAATATATATCTGTTATAAATAGTAAATAGTAAATAGATAAAATAGAATTATTTATTTACGTTAATTAGTCTCATTGCACAAGGAAATCTTCAGAAATGAGATAAAATCCGTTGAATAGTAGAATAATAATAAAAGTTTATTGTAAGTACAGCGTTACTAAGCTTTTTCAGTTGCGACGTCGCACCGATCTTTCATGATGCTGTCACACTTATGATGTATTACATGAAATTGAAAACTAAGTGATGTCTTAATAAACGAGAATTTATGCAAAAGAGGCAGTGATTTTGCATTGTCGCTGAATCGGACAGGAATAACCCGAAACGGTATATAAATTTGTATTTTATTAGTCAGTTAAGTTCGTAATAGACTGAATCAGAAGTACAGCTTTATTACAGATATTAGCTGCGCCCCGTAGTTTTACCCTCGTCAAATCTCCCAACTGAGTAAAATCTCACTTTACTTTTTCGGGATAATAATAAGTATCAACACCTCATTCCAATTTCCATCTTCTAGGTATATCAGAGCCAAATTTCGATCATTCACGTTCAGCTTTTGCACCAAAGAATAACAAACATACGTACAAACTTTATCATTTACAATCAGTAGCAGAGCTGTTGCTATACCACCGGCGTCGGCCACGGTTGAGCGGCCGCTCCAGACGTTCATGTAACAGATGTACGGCGCGCCGCAGCTACAGTCTCACAAGTTTTCTGCGTATATTTTTACACACAAGGTTACGTGCGACGGGCCGCTCGGTGCATCCGCTAAGTGAATTAAAATCGATCTAGCGGACAACGTATTACTTTATGTCGTTATACTGATTTTTATAGTTATTTCATGCAGTGGTCGCTTTAAGGTCAGCTCCGCAGCTGAATCGTGCAGCTCGGCGCAGGACGGGAGGAATCCCTCGATCACATAGTCCACCTCGAGGAGGATGCTTTTTTACATAAAATTTATAGGTGGAGCTACTGCTGTTCTGTCTATATCCTACCCACGCCTTCGCCGGCCCTTGGTGGGTGTGGGGCTCGCGACGCACTGTAGTGCCGAATACCCACAAAAACCACCACGAGTATCATCGGCGCCGCCTTTGGTGAGTGCCCCGGTACAACAAATCATCAGGGCATCTCGACGGCTAGTGAGCCCCCTAAGGGACCGATGCCTCCTCCACAGATGGGTTGCCCGCACCGCAGGACAACACCCATCAATTTTTGAAGAGTGCAATTGGATGAGGTTCTCATCCTACCGCTTGCCACGTGCGTAAAGAAGCCTCCTCCTATAGAATACCTCCTCCTCCTAATCTTTAGCCCGAATTTGTCATAATAAGGGTTCAAAGAGTAGCCCCTCGGTTCAGTTGGCTTTACCTGGCTACTGATCCCCACCGCCACGACAAGGCTTGAACCATGGTGGGAAATTGGACACTTCCATCAGTATAGAGCAATAAAAAAGGAAACTCATACATACTTAAATCAACACAAAATTTCTCAAGATACCTCCCGAAATTTATGCTGTCGTGTGGTTTGAGAGTTTCCCGTAGCCCGTTGAATTTGAGGTAGAAAGAAAAGCAACGTGTAAGCATAAACTTCTGTGTCTATGGGCGGCAGCAGTAATTAAAAGCTTCGTTTACCCTTCTATACTAAAAGATGAGAATTTTAAGTGACAGTAAAGCACCGACACGGGAATCCAACCCGGGAACTCACAACTGCGGCTAATCATGCATAGCAACCCGCTACCCCGCTCATGAGGTCAACTGTCACTTCCATGTCAGAAGATGACGCAGATTGTGTAAACAAATTTGATGGAGTGACTCGGTCGGCTGCTCGGTGATGTCATTACGTGCGACCTACCGTGAGCTCACTTGTAACGATGTTTGTGGAATATGGCGCTATAACTGTCAACAGTGAACATTACTAATTTACAATGTTATGCTATGCCTCGCGGTTTCTTCCGCCCGATTTTAATCTGTCCCTAATTTTTATGTTATTTTAGATTTTAACATACTCTATTGATAAAATCTCTGTAATGTACCTAATAATATCTCTGCCAATTTTTTTCCACATTCGGTCAGTACTTTTCCACATTCGGTCAGTACTTTTCCACATTCGGTGAGTACTTTTCCACATTCGGTGAGTACTTTTCCACATTCGGTCGGTATTTTTCTGAAAAGCAATAAACGTAACAACAAACTTTCACGTTTTAAATATTAGTAGGATTTTGATTGATCAACTTCATAGACCGGGGCTGCTTACAATGTAAACCGCGTGGGACCCGTGGGCACACAGATTCCACAAGTGTCTCAGGGGCATGCAGTTGGAGTGCCCAAACGAGCCGAGTAGTCCGCATCTGGCCTACTCTCCATCTTGTAGAAGACTGTTTCTTACTTTAATATTGATCCTAAACTAAAGCATTCATGCATTTGCAAAGTGACGGAACGAATTTGGAAGAATTTCGTCACCGATCTACGTACGTCTTAAATATAAAATTCTTATTCCACGATGTTAGTTACCTTACTCCTTCTCATGCCACCATGTTAGTTGCCTTACTCCTTCTCATACCACGATGTTAGTTACCTTACTCCTTCTCATGCCACGATGTTAGTTACCTTACTCCTTCTCATGCCACCATGTTAGTTGCCTTACTCCTTCTCATGCCGCGATGTTAGTTACCTTACTCCTTCGAAATGGCTCTACCGATATTTACCAAATGTTATATGCATATTGAGTATGTCTGAGAATCGGCTACTATCTATTTTTCATTCCCCTAAGTGATGAGGGTTGTTCATCCTTAACATTCTCGTAACCATTTTGTAACGTGTCACAAGGACAACTGATTGAAGTTACGACGGGACGTCTGTGGGGACAGCTAGCATGTGTATAATATTACAAAAGTCTGGTACAATGTATACTCCACATTTTTATCGTGAAAGGGGAGGGTACCCGAGGGATAGAATATTGTTAGCTTTCACGCGAAGCAAGTCGCAGGAACATACTAGTTCTTCTTAATATATACACTCGAGTTCTTATTGTGAAGCAAAGTATAGCATGGCCTGGTCAACCATTTAACAAATTCAAATATTATGTGAAGCTCTTATTTTGAAAGAGGTAGTGCCATGCCGCATAAAAGGAGGTAGTGCCATGCATGGTATATGACACTACATCCTTCTATGCAACGGAATTGGGTCTCCACGACGGGGGAGGTATATCTCGCTCACATAGTACCGCCGTAAAGTGATACCTACGGTGTCGCGTTTCGTGTGGTTTGTGAGTAGCCGGTGGCCCATTGGGGGAGAGGGTGAAAAGATGGGCAACGCATCGACATAATTGTGCTGATATTAATGGGCGTCGGTAGTCCTTAAAAGGCTCCGATTTCTCGTTTGTCCCCCTAAACTAAATAAAAAAAATGATTGATGAAAAACCGAAGTTTCATAATAATTCAATTTGAATTCATTCACACATGTCCGGTGATATTGCGTGATCCATCTCCCGCGCCGTCGCACCGACACCCGCCGCAGTTCCTCGAGATTTATTCAAACGAAAAGCGAATCAATTACATCGTACGGTATTCGCGAAGCTCGTTTTGTTATTTTGTGTGCTTGTTGCGTGATTATAGCTGGGAAAATTAAAATTAACCCGTTTAACGTAGGTTATATATTTTATGCTTAAATCTTTGTACATTTTTGTTAGAGGTAGTGCCATTGTGCATTGCGGACTGGGCAGTTAACTCTCGTTCAAATGATACTAATATAAATCAACAGCTGCGCTAACGCGCTTCATGTTTTGAGAGTTTCCGGTGGACAATTGGAGAAGAGGTACCAAGGCAGGCGTCGGAAGCTATTAAAAAAACAAAAATTGCTTTATAACTTACTGCTATAGCATTGTTAACTTGTACTGTTAAATTTATCTCGAAATTCCGATATCGCAATTATTCTCAATAGCTCCTATGTCCTTTGAAACTGGATGCCTCGGGGAGCAAACAGGTAATCTCTTGGATTGTATGTTGCATGTACGTTCAATTAAACGGCCTTTTGATTTCGACAAGTATACAATTGTTTCTAAACGACACATAATTTATTTCCATACCAGTAACTGATTACGTTTTAGAACCATTTCTGCAGGTAAAAGAATGCATTAAACCATCGATGTTATAACCCATAGACGCCAAATGCTGGGCGAAAATGCCTGACAAGACGTCGGGTAAATTACATTTATATATTTGTAAATGTCATGCCGAGTTCGAAGTATTCTTTAGTATCGTCCAGTTTCGTGACCCGTCAACATTATCTAATTGTGCAAAGAGCTTCTACTATAATATATAATGAAATAAAATTCATTATGTCCTACTAATTGAAATTTCTACATTGTTTTAATGGCACATGATCGCGTTTTCTCAATCTAAAAATCTCTATCTCTAATTCATTTTAATTTTCATTTGTAGTACAGAACATCTATTTTGTGTGTAATCAATGATTGGTTGAATTAGTGCGCAAGCAAGTGAGATTTTAGTATAAAACGGGAAGAATATTGAAGGCGTTTCAAAGAGAAAATTGAGAAGTTAACCTTGCAATAGATGTTATTATTGCAGGCATTCCAGGAGAGATTTCAGTCAAATAATACATCTAAGTTCTTTGCGGCGTCGGCGTAGAATAACCTAATAAACACTCATCAAACATCCTACAATATAATATCGACAAGCACTGCCTACATTTAGCATCACTGCTGCTGGCTGGTCATATTGTATTTTTTACACCTTCCCTTCCCCGCGTACCTCAGCGAGTAACAAACGATGTAGGTGCAGGTACTGGCGATACAAATGAAAACGTAGAAATATATTAAATTGCTATACATAGCGCTACGAGTGCTACCAGTGCTACGAGTGCTACGAGTGCTACATATAACGTGTTTGTTGACGCCATGTCACAATAGTATTATTCCCTGCCTGCCTTTTCACATCGGAAAATCTAAATCAGTTCAAACATATAAGTTACGGTTTTCGTTTTCAATTCGATCAACTAGCCGACCGATGAATTCAACGACTAAGTCTCAAGCAAACGGATAGAAATATATAATGAAAGCAAGAGGCAACCATAACGTGTAATGGTTGCGTGATCAGCATGATGTATCCATTATGAGTACTCCAACTTTTCGTCTCCAATCAGCTTTTATAGTACACGGGACAAACTAGCCGACGAGCGTTAGACCGAGCGACCATACCAGACGTTATTACCTGAGCCCAATAACAACCGCGTAGTATTAAAAATGCTGATGTGTGACCCACCTTCCATATTACCCTACCTTACCTGCTGCTTCTGCTGCTGCCTCCTGGCTACCCGAGAAACTTACGAGACGCGACGAAATTGTTGTTGAAAGTGAGGGAACTTCCCCGGTGGCTACAGTGCAGTAATGAGAGGTTTTCCCGTAGGATGCGTTGCTGCACGCCATCAAGGAGGAGTACGTGGAGGCCGTGGAGCTGCTGCTACAGTGGGAGGAGCAGACTCATGTTCCCGGTGAACCTTATGTAAGTGTCGGCGGAAACTACTCACGAGAAACTTCCTTGTGGCTGAGAGGGAGCAGATCGACACAAGGACAAGCGACTGCCGACGACAAGAAATGTTAGCAATGGGGCAAAGCTATCAGCATCACAGCTTACGTATTATGCCACATATGTCTTTTACAAGTTATTTTCGTAACGTAATTTTCATTAGCATCCTTTTGTTGTCAATTTTTCAAATATTGGTTAGGTAAGGTAAAGTATTAATTACACTTTAAGAAATGTACGTTGAGAACTTTTATTTTTATTAGAAATTTGGCTACATAGTCCAAGTTTCATAATGATCGAAACGTTTTACGAAATATTATAAAGCCTATGTTCTTTACAAATAATGTAGGACCTATAGGTAAAAGATTTTTTCAAATCAGTCCAGTAGTTTCGGAGTCTATTCAATGCAGACCAACAAACAAATAAGCAAATGCGCCATTATAATATTTTATAATTTAATTATAATATTATTATATATGTCTTTAAGAACATAATGTTGAAAATGGAGAAATATATCCTCATTTTCCATTTGTCCTATACAATACGGGGACGGACTAGCGAGGACAGGAGCTAGTTCCACAGGGTTGACCTGTCCATTTTACTCATGGTGCCAATGCTGAAGTAATAATTAATTTAGCACTTGTTCTAATTACTATATTGGTGCTAGAGCTGGGAATCAATAGACCCCGCTGCGGCCACGTTCACGAGCGACATCACGCCGCTCATCCTGGCGGCGCACGTCAACCACTACGAGATCCTGAAGATACTGCTGGACCGCGGCGCCACGCTGCCCGTGCCACACGACGTCAAGTAGGTACAGGGTTTGTGTGTAGTTACATGTTACAATATTGAAATGTTTTGTTGAACAATACTTTTTATTCACTCACTCAAGAGCAGTCAAGGATATTTCTTGTATATTTAGTGGACGAGGCTTAATGAATGAACACCTTTTGAAACTAAACTATTTCTTTCGAGTTGTTTCATCAGTTTCTCGTTGTAAATGAAAGTAGTCCGTTGCATCGCTTCCCGTGCGTCTCTATGAGCAAAACGAACTTTTGTTCGGTACAAAAGTGTTACTATTTAGTTGGACTTTTTCTGATTTCCACGACAATCAACAAACAGACTTGAAGACTTTCAGACATTCAACGCATGCAAATTATGGGACGATGTCATCGCTCAGCGGTAAAGTCCTTAAAAAGAAAGGTCTCTCTGGGCGCTATTTATGGTCACTCTGGGCGCTATTTATGAAGAACGTAATTCTATTTTATTGTAAGAGTTACACACAATTTGCCAAAGAATAGTTGTATCTAATTTCTAATAATGTGTAGTAACCCAAAAATAAATAGTTGTATTCAACTTCAGTATTTGTTACTGTTCTATTGTTGGGATCTTTCACTGCAATATACGTAAGGCTCATTTATATGAACATGTAGCCCGACTCCTTCGGTGACTACAAGCTGCCACAACATCCGATACACTAGACAATATACGTAAGGCTCACTCATTTATATGAACATGCAGCCCGACTCCTTCGGTGACTACAAGCTGCCACTACATCCGATACACCAGACAATGTACGTAAGGCTCATTTATATGAACATGCAGCCCGACTCCTTCGGTGACTACAAGCTGCCACTACACCCGATACACTAGACAATGTACGTAAGGCTCATTTATATGAACATGCAGCCCGACTCCTTCGGTGACTACAAGCTGCCACTACATCCGTTACTCTAGACATTTTGTAAAGTTCCATTCCCCCGATGCTATCACGCCTCTAATTGAACCGCAATCACGCGACATCCTAGCCGGTACCAGTACACCAGTACTAACATTCTCGAGAGGTACCTCCCAGCCTACGCCGGGCTGATCTGGCTGCAATGCAGCTACAGCACTGCAAGTATACGGTATTCCCAAGAGGTGTTTCTCTCCCAATCGCGCCGGTTCCATTCAGCTGTAATACAACATACTGCCTCCTAGATAAATATGATGTAATTGTGTATTATGGTAGATGCGGTTGCGATGAATGCGTGAAGTCATCCCAAGAGGACTCGCTGCGGCACTCTCAGGCGCGCATAAACGCGTACCGCGCGCTGTCAGCTCCCTCCCTCATAGCGCTATCGTCAGCCGACCCGGTGCTCACGGCCTTCGAGCTGTCCTGGGAGCTGGCCAAGCTGAGCGTCCTGGAAACGGAGTTTAGGGTAGAATATAAAGTGAGTAAGCATTTGTAGGTGAAGAGCAGTCAGAGTAATTTGGTGACTAAAGACACCTGCAGCACAAATCACCACTTCATGTGCTTTAGTACCCGGGACCAACCGACTACCGGATTTTATTACCTCGTAGTGTTACAGCAAGAGCGTTCAGCCGCAAATCGTGAATTCCATAAACCAAAATTTTCATTTGGCATTTTTTAATTTCTAATAACAAGGCTTAAGTAATAATGAATTTCTCGAAGTTAGAGGTCAGTATGTGGGTGATGTGACTGCCTGACTGGCTGGTGTGTGCGCACCCGAGGGTGCAGTGTGCCGAGGTAATGACAAGAGACAGCCGGCGTCGAGACCTGGCCATACACACACTGTAATGAGGGTTTGTAAAATAAGTCCTAGTCTAACTAACGGGACCCAAAGTTGTGCATAGAGATTTTACTTGCTAATGAGAACACAAACTTTATGTTACAAACCCTAGAGCTTAAGACAGCAAGTCCAAGAGTTTTCGACGGCGCTCCTGGACCACACGCGAACCTCTAACGAGCTGGAGATCATGCTGAACTATAATCCCTGGGATCTGGACAGCTGGGAGCCGGGGGAGAGGCAGACGCTAGGGAGGCTGAAACTGGCTATCAACTATAAACAAAAAATGGTAACTCCTTTTTAAACTTAACTAATATATAATAACCAGAAACCGCTATTCGCGTAGAAACGTATTTATTTACGCACTGCCACTGGCCCTGGGCGGGGACAAATGGGCGTATGGAACTAGTGGTTTAACCGAGTGTTCATTAAAACCTCGTCGATGCCATCTGTCGCTTAAACTTAGACTCCCCAGATCTATCAACAACAGAGCATAGCCTTGCCTCCAAATGTCAGTCAGCATATTAATTATATAATTAAAGTCTAGCAATAGCCACGGAAATTTGAGACAAAACTGGTATTTGGCAACTCTCCGATGATGTACAAGACAAGAAGTCGGCTACAATTTCACAAAAAGGGTTGATCACAAGATAACTCCACCGATGTCCGGACGGCGCAGCCCTATAGTCAAGGCTTGTTTAGATGTAATTTAAGAAATATTGAAAATTGTATAAAAAACTAGCTGTCCCGAATTTGTTACCCTGTTATAAGAATTTGCAGTCACGGCACCGTGTAACGTTATGCAGCCGAACTGCTGCTTACTCTGCAACATTATTTTCCAGCCCATTCTTAGTTATTTACGTACAATAATTCAAACATAATCCTAAACACAAACTTTGGCAATGCCATACCGAATGCAAAAAAGAAATAATTATCAAATTCGTTACAATCGTACTGCATTATGCGCTTACCGACATTTGGGAGAGCTTCACTTTTATTCATGTAGATAGAACACTGAAGCGTTTATTGCACCGACATGTAAATATTATCTTGTTCTTCAGTTCGTGGCTCATCCCAACGTGCAGCAGCTACTGGGCGCTATCTGGTACGACGGTCTGCCCGGATTCAAAAGGAAAAATATGGTTGGACAATGTATACAGGTAACTGCCGATGCTTTTATAGGTCAACAGTAGGCGAGAAGTGGGAGCATTTAGATGATCATCGACGCCCATATACATCTACACAATTGTTACGTTTCTCCGTTAACTCATAATCGAGCATCATCAAATTAGATTGTACTTGCTGATTTCAATTATAAATTAATTAATTCATTTAATTCTGAGTCAATTTATTCTAAGCTTTTTTATAGAATAGGGGGTAAACGAGCAATCGAAGCCTTTTTAAGACTACCGATGCACGTGAACATCCATATAGTAACTATGCCGATACGTTCCAAATGGGCTACAGGCTACTCACAAACCGCAAGGAACGCGACACTGAAGATGTCACTTTACGGCAGTATTATGTAAGCGAGAGGTACCTCCCCGGTCGTGCCGCCCCAATTCCGTTGCATAGGAGGATGTAGTGTCATGTACTATGCATCGCACTACTTCCTCCTATGCAGCATGGCTCTACCTCTTCCTAAAAAAATTAAAACTCTGGGTCAAAAATTTTATAATTTTGGCTATTACATAACACACAACCACAGAGACATTCAAAAAAAGGAAACCATCGGAATAAGGAGTGAGTTTTGTCCGCGCAAACGGGACACGCGCCTGCGCGCAGTTGGCCAGGCTCCATACGGATGGCCGCCACAGCCTAGTTTCGGCTCGGAACACAGTCTTTCAATAATTCACTTTTGTTTATTTTCATTCAAAATGAATATAAATGTTTCTTTTACAGGTGGCTAAACTCGGCGCCATGTTCCCGGTGTACTGCTCCCTGTACATGATGGCCCCGGAGTCGGAGTACGGACAGTACATGAAGAAGCCATTCGTCAAGTTCATCTGCCACAGTTCCTCGTACATGTTTTTCCTCAGCAAGTATTTTTATTACATTTTTCACTAGTTTTTCATGGCGTTGACTTTTGAAAAAGAAAGAACATGTACTTTATTGTACACACGGGAAAACATAATATATAAAACATAGGAGCACAGAAACGCAGTCCTGTCGCTGGGGTAGCGTTTTGTACCACATATGGCCCGTTGGAGGGGAAAGGAAAAAGGAGGTCGTCAAAAATATCTTAATTCTCATTCGCCCCCTACCTAATAATGTGTATAAAAAGACAGCGTTGGGAAAATAAGCTAACATTAAATAGGAAATTCCGTGCATGCTACAGTGCAAATGTATTTGCGCAGACGCAATTGCGCTCTCTATTCCTTCATTCTCCTATTCCGTTGCGATCCGGTCGTGTCGCATTTGGTAATGCGGGGAAAAATCAGGCGTAGCACCGACAGCTTATCGTGCTCTCCGAGACACGGGGGTGAAACACCGCCAACTTCCTAACTCCGGACAGTTATTAGAATTTAAAAATCCTAATGGCACCTTTTGTATGGTCGGCCCCGAGATTCGAACCCGGGACTGGACGGGGCTGAACATGCTTACCACTGGACCACGAGACAGAAGTTTACACAGCGCCCGGCCTCACTCGCGACATCAGCACGCGCCTTACACGTTACAAGCCGTCGAGACGTTCAGACACGTACATTTCAGACCCCACTTCGCGTGGACATATCACGAAATGTGCCATATTCATTTCGGCCTCGCAAACATTACACATTATATGACAGAAGGCCTGTCGGGACAGCTAGTTGTCGATAATGTATATAGCTATATAAGGATTAGTATAGACCTTCGGTTACATTCTCGACGTTTTCATAATGATTTGTGACGTTTTTGAAAATGTTACAATATTAGTATAGATGGGACACAAATCATTTTTTAAAAATATTTACGGATATTACAATTCTACACAATTCTTTAATGCCCTTAAAACTGCATATTTATTTAAAAATCAATACTTTCTACGACAGTTAATGTCGTAGAAAAGTTGTTCCAGTTTTATCTGTAGAGTTTTTATTGCTGCTCAGCTTTTCCGCTATACATTTTAAGCACCCACGTCTTAATGTTTTCTTTATTTTTATATTTACCGCAGTCCGTATTCAAATTCAAGTGAGCTCATGTCCGCTAGAAGTAGCCACAGAGCCCGGTGCAAAAACCCTTTGTCGCTCCCAAACCCAGTCCCGTCGACCAAGGAGTATTCATAGCAATCCGTAGAAGCTGTGTTGGGCTTCTCTTCGCCTCCACAGTATAAACGAACACTACAGGTTACTTCAGTACGGCCCAATTCGAAATGTATTTTCGTATTTCAGTGTTACTTTCCTTGGCGTCACAAAGGGCGGAATACTTAGCATTGGAATATTCTGGTATCGCGTGGCTCCAGGAACTGGTGGAGTTCTGGAAGCAGCGCGAGCGCGGGTCCCTGCCGGGCCTCATTGAGTTCACCGTCATCATCTACATAGCAAGTAAATTTTAACTTTTTGGCATGCTTAGTACTTAGTCCGAAACACCAACCACATCCTGATGACAAAGACCAAGAATTGTAAAACAGTTGTTTGTATGATACGACGTGGAATAAACGAAGGATACATATGATTCATTGCAAAGAAAATCACGGGCGATCAGATAGAGGTAGATCAGAGACGAGCACGAGCGAGGTACCTCTAGCACATACCACACCGCCGCAAGGTGACAGGCGTGCTGCGGAACATTATAGTGCGCAGTTGTGCCTTGGCTGCAGCCTCCTGGAGCCCGCACGGCTCATAGGGTACCTCACGGTCACATTGAGCTTCCTGTGGTTTATTGGAGGAGAAGGCTGAAAGAGAAGAACACCTGTGCATAACCTCTATGCGGCCGCTACCTCCTATTATACTGGGTATAGAGAAACGCCCCATGATTATTTTCAACAGCCAGCAACCACCGCGGCCAGTGAGAATTTCATCATTTCTAGATGTCTATGTGTGGCTGCAGACTCTATATTGCGCACATTTCCCTCTACCCTATCGTAAGAGACTATCATTAATTGGGGAGGTGGGTCTCTCCCGCTCACATAACACGTTTGCAGTTGCGCCGTGCGCGTTTTCCCCGAGTCTGTCGGTCTATTGGGAAATAAGAAAAATGAGGGCAACACAAACAGTAACTTCTGTTTGTACGGATGTATAAGCGTCGCCTGAGGTTGCCCTTCTATACTGTATTATTTAATAAGTATTGCCCTTTACGGACACTCTGGCGTGGTGCGTCAGGTCTGATCTGGGGCGAGATCCGCTCGCTGTGGAACGGCGGGCTCATGGAGTACATCAGCGACCTGTGGAACATCGTGGATTTCATCACCAACATCTTCTACATAGGATGGATCAGCTTGCGATTCACTTCGTGGTATATTGTGCAAGTGAGTGTAATCTTCAAGTACTTTATGGGCTATCGACATGGTACACGTGAAATACTTACTACAGATACGAATGTCTGGAAGCCCTAATGAAAAGCGAGCGTCAGTTGCCCACTTATCACATTTAATTGTGAATTTCATACATTGTCAGGTACCACTTTAAAATGACACAAGAAACATAATAAAATAAAGTAATAAAAGAAAGTTCGAAGATAAAAGAAGCGCACACTGTCTATTCACCCTGGTATTATTGTTATTAGACACGGCGCCACTTACTTCATGCCATTTTATAGAATTATCATAGTCATTTGCCGATTTTAATTTAATATATTCTTAACGAGTCCTTTAATATTTTTATAACAAATAATCAATAAATAAAAATTTGGAATAAATACACGACAGAAGACAACAAGTTAGTTACAAGTACAATGAAGGATCGGAGCGACGAAGTGGATTGTAGAAAGCCTCCAACCACCTCGCGAGACCTTTCATAACACTTACTACGACAAGGAATTGTCCTCTTTTACCATCCACTCCCAGCATGTGAAGTTTGGCTGCCCACAAGTTTCATGTAACGTGACGGCACCGACACACGCGTCTGTAACGTGAGCGTGGACGTAGCGGCTCGATTGTCATGCCACTCGACAATAGCGCTCTCAGTCTTACAGAAACATGTCATTGTTACAATTTTTGTATTTTATTTTTAGCGAGATTATCTAAACGGCAAGGACCCGTGGTACCCGCGGGAGCGCTGGGACTCGTTCGACCCGATGCTGCTGTCCGAAGGCGCCTTCGCCGCCGGCATGATATTCTCGTTCCTCAAGCTGGTTCACATCTTCTCCATCAACCCGCACCTGGGGCCGCTGCAGGTCTCCTTGGGCCGGATGATTGTGGACATCATCAAGTTCTTCTTTGTTTACATGTTGGTGCTCTTTGCGTTTGGATGCGGTAAGCTGATATCTAAACATGCATAAATGATACCACAGAAGTATAACTCGAACCATTTTGACAGCTATAAGAAATAAATGGCATAATAAGTAATAGACAACTGTCCTCTAACAAATAATTGAGAGATCACCAATCGTCACCGAGTACGATTCGAGAGAATGAACTTGAATTTACTCATTACTAGGCATACCACAATCCTATTTTAGGTGACAGCATTTCAGCTTAATGTCGACCGTAGAAAGAACTCTTCACATGCGGACCCTTATTATCTTCTCTAGCTACTAATGCTACTGATTTGTAGTAACCATTTTTTGTTCTCTCTATTCGAACATGTTTTGTGAACCTATACTTAGGGAATACTTCGTTACTGACTTCTACAGGTCTAAATCAGTTGATGTGGTATTATGCTGAGTTGGAGCAGAGAAAATGTTATCACCTTCCAAGCGGATTACCAGACTTCGATAACCAAGAACGTGCCTGCACGATATGGCGCAGATTTGCAAAGTAAGCTGCCGGATAATTCCTACACGAAATTATTTAAGCACTGACACAGTTGATGTTAAAATATATAATTATAATAACATCTGTGGCCTGTTAAGACCGTTATCCGCGTGGAGTCCTGGGTTCGATCCCCAGGTCGGGCAACTATTATTCAATGTTTTTCAGAGATTATTCTGAGCATGCAGTACTTATATTATCCTGGATTGGAATGTGCTCGAAGTGGCCATAGGCTTGCCACCTATGATATTAGGGACCTCAGTGCCTTTTTTTTGTGACGAAGGGGAATGCATTTACGCATGACACCTGGGAGTCCGGGTAGACCCCCAGACCTATGTTGGACTTGGTCATTGGGTAGTAATACCAACTAAACCCCTACGGGAGCCTTCAGTCGCTATTAGTAGAGGGTCCCGGATCTGCAGGCAACAGGACCCCTCCAGCGACAGGCTGGCCGCGGCGAAAAGGCCAGACTTCACCTCCTCGGGGACTGTCCGGCTTCGCTATGGCATTCCCCACGACGCCATGTCCTTGTGAAGTGGACCGGATTCCCATCCCAGCCCGACATAAAATACAGGAGTACTACTGAAAGCGCTGCAGATAGCGCCTCCTTTGTACCCCCATGCGTCGTCGGCGGAGGGAGGCCACGAGAGGGTGAGAGTCCTCTCTCACCCGCTCATCGGCTTCCTTCTGGGACATGACGGTCTCGTCGCTGCCGAACATCGCGACGATGATTCTCGACTTTGCCAAGTCCCCTCCGAACACTGATGTCAGATCGCGACGCAGCGCCGCCCATCACGGGCACACCTCGAGCATCGTGCTGGGCTGAGTCCACCGCCGCGTCACATTCGTGACAACGAGTCGTCGGCTCCCTGCGGGCCGTCCTACACAGATACTCACCGAAGCAACCATGCCCGGTGAGCACCTGCGTCAGACGGAAGGTGTCAGGTCTGCGCCTACGGCACATACACCGCTCGAGGACCGAGCGCAAGGCTGCCGTTATCTCTCTACCGTACGGCTGCCGCGCCAGGTCCTCCCCCCAGGGGGCCTCAGTGCCTTGGCTATTCGTGGATGTTCTTACTGGACTTACGAGTTGTGGATGTACTAGCACACCTCCGCCTACCTCTTCGGGGATAACAGGCGTAAAGGTACTTACTTATTAATTTAAAGAAATATAGTTATTATTATAAAAAGAAAACAAAACTTTGTACGTACACTAAATTGATAACTCAAAACTATTTTACTACCTATTACTATTATTATACTTGTGATTATAAGAACCCCTCGTTGTCGGAGGGTTTCCTCTATCCTTTACTGTCTCTATCCGTTGTTCGCCTGCCACTTTAAAAAAATCTGCACATATCGACGCCGGTCTCTTCTAGTACCTGGTGGTCCTTTCCAGAATGTTGTTCTTAGTGTCCGTCGCTCATTGGTTCGATATCGCCTCGCTATGTGACCAGCCCAGCGCTATTTTAGCATTTTTCAGTAATGTTAAACAAAGCGTCAGTAACATTTATTGTCGTGACTATTTAACGGATTTTTTGCGTTCCATTAGATTTTCTTGTGGAATGAGTCAGAAGCACCGTCATGAAGGATTTTGACACATTCGTTCATGACGGTGCTTCTTCCACAAAAAAATCTAAAGAAACGCGATAAAATCAGTTAAATATTCACAACAACGAAAATAATATGTCAGTAACTTTTCTTATATTTTCGTGCTTATTTTTTTAATTGTCCTAATTTTTAACATACTCCTAGCTCTTTAAACTAAGTTTTTATTTTATAAATTTTCATCAAAATCTGTTTAACATTTTCACCGGAAAGAATAACAAAATAATCAAAAATCGTAAATGTTAGATACGGCTGGAAAGAGTAAGGTACATACGGAATATGCTCATGAAGTTAACTCATACTTGTGTTCACTTTGTTTATATTCACGCAGCTTGTTCGAGACATCCCAATCCTTGTTCTGGGCGTCTTTCGGGCTGGTCGACCTGACAACCTTCGAGCTGACAGGCATCAAGAGCTTCACGAGGTTCTGGGCGCTGCTGACCTTCGGCTCCTATTCGGTGATTAACATCATCGTGCTGCTAAACATGCTCATCGCCATGATGTCCAACTCTTACCAAATCATCTCGGTAAGTAGAGACAACTTTTTATGGATTTAGAGGCAAACGAATAGATGAAGTTTTAAGAGACTAAAGTACAACAATAGCAACAACTTCCATGGACACCGCACGACAAGACTTTCAGTAGATGCGTTGCCCTTCTTCTCCCACAACGGGCCACAGAGAACTACGCGCGACTGCACAGCTGTAGCTTAAAGTTCGTATGTGAAATCGGTCCGACCTCAGTTGGCTGTAATCTGTGTGTTTTAGGGACGTCTATTAACATCTGTATTTTTAAAGAACAACATGAGGGAACCAAAAAAGAATCATTTTACCCTTTTATTGAAGGCTATATGACGTCATGGGACCTGTGTCATGTGACCTCACAGGTGTTTTCAAGAATATAGTTCATGTGTACAAATAAAGTGTCTAACTTAATTATAGCGTGAAGCCATACAAGTCGCAGTTGTTCGCGCTGTACGCCCCGGACCGGCTGTGTCTTATTTTTTGCCGTCACGGTTTTAGTTTAGTAGTAGTTTAACACATCATTTGCGATTGTTTAAAAAATCCGCGAAATTAGTTACACGTTTTTATTATAGTCACAATCATCGACATAATTGTTATTAGCACTTATCGGTCCACTGCTGGACATAGGCCTCTTTCGATGAACGCCCAGACAATCGGTCTCCAGCTACTTGCATCCGTCCCGGACGGGCTACTGCACGGAGATCGTCTTCCCACCTGGTGAACGATCGACTAACACTTCGTTTTCCTGGACGCGGCCTCCACTCCAGAACCTTACTGGCCCATCTGCCATCTGTTCTCCTTAGTGTGTGACCAGCCCATTGCCACTACAGCGAGCTTATTCTTCGCGTGATATCGGATACTTTACTTGCTTTTTTAACTTCATTTGAATATTAACTAAATTTAGATTATTTTAAATAAGAATAGGGAAGTAATATCTGACGTGAGAAATAAGATGGAATCAATCGTAATATTACAGAACCTGTGTCACTCGCGTACAGCGCATATACATGATCGGATCAGTATTTCCAACGATTACCAACAAACGAACTAGTTAGAAACTTTACCTCTTTATAATGGTACCTGTAGGTATAAGTGGGTATACTTCTAGGCATAGATCTTAGCGTACCACGGAGCTGTAGGATACTTTAGTAGTGGGCGTACCGCTTTGCTCGCAAACTTCCGATGACCTTGTCTCTATATTGGACCCGTGGCAAGTTTCACTTGTCTCGTAGTTTCATATAAACCAACAATATGTTTTTTTTTTTTTATATTTCATGACGACTTTTTTATTTTTTTATCGACGTCTCAGTTGGAGCAGCTAAAGGTGTTACACACACGGCCCTCATGCGCTTGAAGAGATGTTACGTACGTGTGTATACAATGTATACGAGTGGGCTAATGCTATTTTATATTCCAGGAACGTGCGGATATCGAGTGGAAGTTCGCCCGCAGCAACCTCTGGATGTCGTACTTCGAGGACGGGGACACCGTGCCGCCACCCTTCAACATTATCCCGACGCCAAAGCACATAAACAGCTGGATCAAACACGTGTGCACCAAGCGCGACAGGGGCTCCATCATTGTAAATATATTACATTTCCAAACGACTCCGCTCCACTTTCTTTACACTTTCGTAATTCGCTACTTTTGTGTTGCTGTGACGACGTCGTTTTCGTAAAAATAAAAATGTTTCCCAATGAAACAGTAATTTTCTAGTCTTTACAATGTAGGAATAGCAATTTCTGATCATAGTTTATAACTGTGTTAAACTTCAACTGAATCCACTCGGTTGTTTTTGTGTGATTGACCTTCCTTCCTATATAGAAATCATAAAATATTAACATACTTTGTCCGGTACTTCATTCGCATTCGATTGTTAACAAATATCTATATCAGCGTCGAAAGTCAGCAAAAGTCTCCAATTACTTGTTTTCCCTCTTGTACTGTAATAAAATGAAACTTGACGAATCCAGAACAAATCTCGCGAGAAGGCGCGCCTGCAGCACGAGGCGGTGATGCGAGTTCTGGTGCGGAGATATGTGACGGCGGAGCAGCGCGCGCGGGACGACGTCGGAGTCACTGAAGATGACGTCATGGAGATCCGCCAGGACATCTCCACGCTGCGCTACGAGCTTATCGACATACTGGCCACCAACGGCATGAAGACGCCGAGAGTCAACATGAACGAATCCAACAGTAAGATCACTTACTGGTACATATCGAATCACATCAGTACTCGAGTTCATTTTACATCTGTCATTAAGTTCTACCTATAGATTATGGATAATACACACCGTATTGCACACATTAGTCCTAGTGCCTAAGCGGGTGCTCGGATTAGATTACGGGGCGACAGGGTTGCTGAGCGATACCAATTCTTACAAAATATATTCTATATACTTACAAGTAACAATTTGTTTTTAGTTGCCGGTAAGAAAGGGAAAGTGATGGAGAGGAGGATCCTAAAAGACTTCCAGATCGGAATCGTGGAGGGGCTGATCAAGGACGCTATTACTAAGGAGAGCAAGCCCAAGGACGTGTTCAGCCAGATCGCGAAGGCGATCGGCAGGCGAGGAAGCGAACAAGATAAGTAAGTGATCCCTTCACTTTTTTGCCTAATGTTGATTCCTATCCAATCCCCCAATAGGCCACCGGGCTGTATCGAACCGCACGCACGTGATCGTTGTTTGACGTCCCAGCTCAATTGGCTTGCTAATCGGCAATGACAATACATACAACTGTAAAAGAAAAAATCTTTAATTTTAATAAATCACTAGAATTGTTGTTGTGCAGGAAGAAAGACTGGAATGCCCAAGTCCGTCGCAGTACGCTGAGGCGCAACCCAATCGGCAGCACCGCCAACCGCCAGTCGCTGCGGGCGCACATCCTCGACAACGTCGAAGGACGCACCATCGACCCGCAAAAGCTGCTCGGTAACTATAGTGTACAACAACGTCAGCGGTCAGTCGCTGCGGGTATAAACTCGCACGACATG
Source organism: Eumaeus atala (assembly GCA_017140195.1). NCBI lineage: Eukaryota > Metazoa > Arthropoda > Insecta > Lepidoptera > Lycaenidae > Eumaeus > Eumaeus atala. Next base: position 602,621 of record JAFELO010000787.1, read on the forward strand.
CCTTTTTTATTTACACATGGAGTAACATATTTAAAACCCAACTATAACAACACGGCAAATCTTGTAAAATATAGACCCATCACATATCTGTCCACCATTTGCAAACTACATCCATCCATCATCACACACAAAATTATGGCAGAACGAAAAGGCTGTTCAAAAGATTCTATGGGTTGTAAAGAGCAACCAATAATGGACGCCAAAATACATAACCAACTTAAACAGAAACACGGAAATTTATACTGCTCCTATATTGATTATAAAAATAGCATTCGACGGCACACACGTTTCACCTCACGTCTTCTACACATCTCAAAAATATACGAAACAGATAACAAATTATTAATTTATTATTAAGTGGACAACAAGGCAAGACCTAAGAACCAGCACCACAACCCTACACCAATAATAAGAAACAGACATGGCATTTTTCAAGGTACTCTTAGCCCTCCTTGGTTCCGTCTTACCTTAAATCCTCCCTCTGTAATACTCAATAACTCTGCATATGGATGCATAATTGATAGGGAAAATGAAATCAAACTGACTCATTTACTTTATGTGGACGACATAATATTATACGCAGATAATAAGCAAGAACTCGATCATCTGTTAAGCGTGACAGAAAAAATCTGTACAGATTAAAAATTACTTTCGGAACCGGTACATGTAAAATCAATAGCATTTAGAAAAGGTCAACAGATTGAAACGAACAGAGTATAACGGAACCTGAATTACACACAAGGATATATGTTTCCATGCGATTCATGCTGTCTGTTGCGGCATGAATCGCATGGAAACATAAATATTTGGGATACCACCAGAGTACATGAATTTAAGAAAAAAAATATAAACAAAGGCTAAATAAATTACTGAAAAGTCATTAAGTACAACAACTACAACCACATGCAATAAACACAACACGCAACATCACATACACTCAATCGTACAAGGATCCACACTCAAAAGAAAGCTAGGAGGTTGGGGCTTCATCGATACTAAACACCTACACACCACCCAAACAGATATTCTACGTAACTTCCTCAGAAAAACTTAACCCGTAACTCACAAAAGGAGAAACAGCATACACTTAACCCGTAACTCACAAAAGGAGAAACAGCACACACTTAACCCGTAACTCACAAAAGGAGAAACAGCACACACTTAACCCGTAACTCACAAAAGGAGAAACAGCACACACTTAGCCCGTAACTCACAAAAGGAGAAACTGCATACACTTAACCCGTAACTCACAAAAGGAGAAACTGCATACACTTAACCCGTAACTCACAAAAGGAGAAACAGCACACACTTAACCCGTAACTCACAAAAGGAGAAACAGCACACACTTAACCCGTAACTCACAAAAGGAGAAAGAGCACACATTCAACCCGTAACTCACAAAATCACCACTGCTCTCACCACCCCAATAACTATAATACGAATCTGAATACTCGGTCTAACAGATGCTCTATGCATTCTCTTGTGTTACGACTTTGTAGAGTTAAAAAAATGATTTTTTCACATAATAATAATAATAATAATAATAATAATAATAATGATATCTGTGGACTTATCACACCAGGTTAGCCCAGTCCTGTCGCAAGTACCGCTAGGACTAGTGATACAGGTACTCGACAACGGACTATATATTTAATATTTTATTAAAGAAATACATATAATACACAGTGAAACATCCATGACCTAGGCGGTATTCGAACCCGCGGCCCCTGGCGTAACACGCGGACTAACCACCACGTTACCAACTGAGCCGATCGGTCCTGAATTTCCCGCGTTTGTATACTTCCCGGCAGACCATGTGACAATATTTTAAATATTACAATGTCCGAGTTACTATTATTTTTTTACGTTATATTATTCTTATACAAAAGGTATTCTACTCATATTATATATGTTTTTGTACAGGTTTTATGCCCCTGTAAACTTATCATTATATCAATTTTACCATGTTAGGGTTATAAGACAACTAACGTGTATGATTTTATTGAACATGCCATGTTGTTGTTGGAGTACAACTACCTGAGACATGTTCAGGGCTCATGTAAGTGTCCGTGAGATATTCTACTCTCCGATGAATACTTCTCATTTTATAGCACGTAACAAATTGGTTTCGTGCCTTGATATTAAATATTGAATGTTTATCAGAATACAACCCTCAACTGTCGTCGGTGACGCCCACCACGAGGGTCGCATACGCGAAGTTCATGAAGACAAAAATCAAATCCGACTTCTCCGAGACAGAGAAGGAAACAGATGCAGACGAGGATAAGCAGAAACTTGCTAACATCAAGATACGTAAGTGTTTTTTCTCACAAAAGCAATATTTACATTTCACATAAACATCGCACAAATAAATGCACTTCATATTAAATATGCATTTACATATATTTTGAGGCACATCCACCTGCTGCTACTGTTATATGTTATGGGAACAAATGTTTCATCTCTTTTTGTATCCTCGCCGGGTATATCTTGTTATGCCTCTCATTTTGTCAATTTCATTTCGTACATATGTTTTATTTCTATTGGCCACACATACTACTATATAGGTAAACGTTTTGATTCTTAAGTAGCTGAAAGTATTATTCACGTGTATTCCAAAAAGTCAATTCAAAGATAACTTTTTTTTGTTGACGCAAGGAAATTCACTAACGCGCCTTCACTGGCCCTGGATGGGGTCCAGTGGTGTGTGGGGCTCGCGGCACATTAAAGTGTCGAATGACCACAAAAACACCGCGAGTGCCGTCATTGCCTCCTTTGGTGAGGGCCCCGAAAGAACAATTCATCAGGGCACCTCGACGGTTAGTCAAGCCCCCAAGGGACCGACTCCAACTCCACAGATGGGGTTGTCGCGTACTACAGGACAACCCCAGCCACTTTGGGACAGTGCAATGGGGTGAATTCACATTCTCGCCCAATGCCCCGTTCGCAATAGCGCCTCCTGCTGTTAAGTCCCCTCTTCCTATTAGCAGGGTACAAAAAGCAGCCGCCACCTCTGTTCAATTAGCTTCGTCCAAGGTGTATCAGATCAGTCCAGGCTACTGAACCCCAACGCCACGACAAGCCTTGAACCACGGTGGGGAATACAAAGCTATCTAAACCAACCAAGAAAAATATTTCAAAACGTTGCAATCCTTTTGAAATATTTTCGTTTGTTGTCGTCATTATAAATGCATTACTATCGTATTCGAGGTTAAAATAACCTGGAGCTGAGCTGACACATCGCGGGAACGAGCCCGACTAGGAGGATCATATAAATATATATGAGAACTCGAATGCTTGCACGTGAGAACATAAATATATAAATATATATGAGAACTCGAATGCTTGCACGTGAGAACATAAATATATAAATATATATGAGAACTCGAATGCTTGCACGTGAGAACATAAATATTTTTCGAGTGTTGCACACAAGTCTCGATCGGTACGGCTCTATGTCGCTGCAGCTGCATTATATATGCATATCTCAAGAAATTCATTTAAGTCTCACAAGCACTTTAGAGTAAACTCTAGAAACGGAAAATAAAAACAGTCAAACGTATTATAAGCGCCGACATACATGTTTAAATTTGTGATGAGGAAGAATCTTTAGATTTTTAATTAAAGTCAGCAATTAAAGTCTGCATCGGCTAGATTTTTAAAGAGAGTAAAACATTCTTCGATTGTCGATGTCTACGCATCATTTTAAGAGTTTTAAAAATTTCATTTTGAGTAAGTGTTGAATGTGGAAAAATTGTTGAATCACAGTTGAATTGTGGAAAATCAATCAACGAAATAAATTTACGGAAGGAATGTTAGTGACAGCTTAAAACTGAAAGCAGCCGAGAAAAACCACTTAGCATCAGGTACAGTGGTCGAAATGTAATAATCCTACTTCGCAACCTACAACAGCTGAAGTGGAAGGGAGGAGTATTAATTTTGATAAAGCGGACGATATCCGGACCTTAAGAACATATAGTAAACATATAATAACATATAATAGAACATTTAATAAATTACCTATTCATGTATCTATGTGTGTGTATGTGTATATAAGTAAATGGCTCAAAGTTAATTCAGTAACACTAAAACTAAAACAAAATGTAATTTCTTTACAAATATTATAAAAAAGTACTAAAAATCAATAGTATATTTCATTGTTAAACCAAGTATTATAATTATTAAATGATCACAAGAACACAATTATTATGGTACTTATGATCGCCCTTATGTCATTACCCAAAAAAGTCATTACTCAGTAAGATATATTTTTCACATTGTTGCTACTCTTCTACAATTCTGCAAAATTTATTTTCAGCTCTTCCAATCAGAGCCAAATCGCCAATCCCAGAGACTTCTGACGAAGAAGCGGCCAAGGAAATACAAGTGAAAGCTGATATAGAGAACAAAGGTAAATGACCACCTGTAAGGCTGAGCATTACTTGGACGCCTCTCGGCAAACACTATAGATACACGCGTTATATTTTAAACGTGAAAGTTTTTTTTTTGTTCAATACCAAGACGCTGGATACATCCTCATTAATGTTTGTATTAAATTATAGAGATATTAGACTCCATGGACATATAGGATATTGTTTAGCCGAATACCATAAAGAATTGAAAATGTATGTTATGTAGTACGAACGAAGCCGCGGGCGGATACCTAGTAAAAGTTCCTTAAAGCTTCAAGTTGAAGGCTTATTTGTTTATTGTTTAATGTCACATATTGCATTTGTATAATGATCACTTCTACTTGTCTTAGCCACACTAGTCCCACAATAGACTCGGCTTGAGTCTTGCTTTCTCTTTCTCTTGTGTGATCACACAAACATTACATATGTTTCTTGGTATTATTTTGTTATTTTGTTGTGTTTGAGAACATAACAACACCAAGCAGTCACAACAATCCTTCAAAAACATCTATGGTACGAAATGTTTCAGGTCAAGAATCTAAGCCAGAAAAGGAACCGGAAGCAAAACAATCTTCGTCATCAGACAAACCACCCACACCTAAACCGGATCCAAGACAAGACAAACCGGAATCCCCAGGAAAACCGTTGACTTCAGAAAAACCAACACCCTCAGTAAAACCGACCACACCCGAGAAACCATCGACATCACAAAAACCAGACGTTAAGAAAGATCACGTCATAGATATGGAGGGGCCGGAGTCACCGTCGAAGAATCTCTACATTACAAAAGAAGAAGATGAAAACTTACAAAAACCAATAACGCCGACCCCGAGCGGACCCGCAGAGCAGATCCTTTCAGCCTCCGCTCTAGAAGCGCAAGCCGAGAAGAAGGATCCCTCGGTCAAAATCACGATTCCTGGAGAAAAAGAAGAAGCGAAGCCCGCAGAAAAGAAAGAAAAGCCTAAAAGAGAACCAAAACCGAAACCTCCGCCCGGGCCTGCGGCTACACCACAGATAGTAAGCGATAAGGGTAGATCTAAAGTGACGGGCAAAATAGTATCGGGCTGGCTGTAGATATAGCGTAGCTTAGCTTTACACAAGAGATAGAAATGCCTTCTATTTCTACAAATGGCTATCTGTATAAATATGAATCGCCACTTCGACAGACATCATATTTTATCATTTTATACATATATTTTATGTATACCATTTCAAAATCAATAGGATTTAAAAGAACATGTTCGTCGAAATATTCCACTTTAGGGGTGGACGGAAGATTTAACACAAAATAAATGATGGGCCCTGCGTTAAGCAATGGTTTAGCCCCAAGTTCTAGTAGTAGAGAATCTCATAATATTCTTAGACGAAGTATATGTTTTAAATTTCGTAAGGAGCATTGCAGCCGAATTGGGTCGGCACTATCAGGGAGGTAGCACACTCTCACATAATTTCACCGCAATGTGATAACTATGCTGTCTCGTTTGCTGCGGTTTGTGAGTCTCCCGTAGCCCATTGAACGAGCAGATGGAAACATGTAATAAATACTGATATGTAGTCGTCAAAAAGCTCCACCTGTTCTTTTTCCCCATAGACTTAAAAAAGTCATTAATAATGCAAGTGCCTTAGGTAGGGCTTCTACCGCATTTAGTGAAGTAGGCCTGCGGTCTGACCGGCGACGTACTAGTGAGATAACGTGTCTGAGGCAATAACTAGTGAGATGACGTGTCTGAGGCAATAACTAGTGAGATGACGTGTCTGAGGCAATAACTAGTGAGATAACGTGTCTGAGGCAATAACTAGTGAGATGACGTGTCTGAGGCAATAACTAGTGAGATAACGTGTCTGAGGCAATAACTAGTGAGATAACGTGTCTGAGGCAATAACTACTGAGATAACGTGTCTGAGGCAATAACTAGCTCTACACTAACGTAGGTTTAACGTGATCGTCTAACGCTTAGAATACTACAATTATCTGTTATTTATTGTCAACAATTTGTTTGATGTAAGTTTAATAAATGTAAGCTAAATTCTAATAAATGTCTGTTGCTTATAATAGATATTGTTTGCTTTTCCTTAAATATTAAGAAACATTTGGACCATTTTTTGTCTGGTAAGTGCTGGTAATCTCGTTTATAATACTTGTTAGTAAAAGCGAGTACCATTACGTATTTTTAGCCTCGTACTCGAACTCCTCTTCTAGCCTCTGAGCCAGGCGCAAATTTCCTCAATCACTTCCTCTCAGTCAACATCTCGGGCAATGCTTCAGGGAGGATCCACGTGAGACAACGCACCATCGGAGGTCGGAGAGGCAACGATCACTACTCTGCGTGACACTACTGTCCGGAACATTCCAAAAGCATCTGCTTCCGGCTCACGGGCCACTAACGTAATACTAATTGTATGTCATAATTCAGATTTTACCGTATAACTCCTCGTGTGAGACAAGTTAGGCGGCATAACCTCTGGGTGGGCAGCCGCAGGGCAGCAGCATATTTATGCATGCTAGTTATGTATACTATAGTTAAATATTCGATAACCATGACATTTCACTATTACAGAACAATTATGGGGGATTGACCTAGGACATCCTCCGTCCATTTTCCGGTGGCCCATTTACCGGGATTAAGAAACGAGGGTGACAATCTAAGGGCGGCTGCTGTACCATCTACTGCTGAGACAGATATCTGCTCGTGTTTTCTCAATCAATGTTCACCAAAAGTACCGTAATGAACTGATGTACTGTAATTCACTGGCAGAAGGTGATAACTGATGACATAATAAGCTGATAAAGCCTGGCTCCCGAGGATGAGCGCCAACGAAGACGCGGCCAAGAGGCCAATCGAATTTTTTTTATCGAACTTAGTAGCTTGTGTATTGGACTGTAATTAATATAACGTAGAATACGTGGAATGACTAGCCATCGTTACAAATCACTTTAGTTCTAATTAGACACAATTTCATGACAGGTTCATGATAAATTCAAATTAATGACAGAGTCAAGAGAAACACAAAATAAATAAATATGTTCCCCTTCCGTCTGCTTGTGACGGCACTGAACCGTTCACAATTCTAAGTACTTGGGTGACGTTTTACAATAAATTGAATCAATAGGTTCAAAAAAAAGGAAGTTTCAAGTTATTTAATCAAGATGGAGTTTGTGCAGTTGTATCAAAATTAAAAAAATAAACAAAAAAATTCAGTTCCAAGAATTTATTGTAATGTGAGTACAAAATTATTTTCAAATACAGATCTTAGCGTTACTCAAGTCACTATTGGAATAAAATACTTAATGTTACAATTATCTACTTGATGCAGGTACGGTATCTTATAAAACATGTACTACGTTAAGTTCTCAACGTTCTAATATTAAGTAAAACAAATGTGTATTTGGATTAATGACACAATTTTTTTAGTATATTTTATATTATTATTAATTGTTCATTGTGTGTTGTGTTGTGTGCTGGAGCACAGATGTGTTGTTGTCATTGTTATTAATTGTTCAAGTGCGCCGATTTTTTGCCGCCAGTAGTTTTAACAAATAAATTAAAATGACTAGATTTTGATCACAATTTAAATCATGATGATGTCCACTGATGGACATAGACACTCGAGCCTATTACAAGTGACGCCCCGTCTCCTGACCAAGTCATCAGTCTACAAAACACGAGGTGGTCTTACGAACAACACGCCGTGTCCCGGTGCGGGCCGCTACTCCAGAACCTTCTATTCAAAACGGTTACATAATCAAATATAAAAACTCATTAAAATACTTAATCAGTTATCACCTTTGTTCTTACCTCCGATTTTAGTTTACTAAACATTACAGGCATTAAATTACGCTTAGTAAGTTTGCCTGCTTAACTTGGCATTTACTTTAGTGGACGGACTTGAAAGGCTTTCCTAAGGTCTATATAAATACTAGGCATAGACTAGGCAATAAAGGCTAGGTATGCTATGTCTAAACATTTCATTTAACTAACACTAGATACTTTACTTATTTTATCTATTAAATTATATAATAACTAGGTACCTACTTCACATTTCTTAATTTCTAAGTAAGTAAGGTTATTTTATAAATATATTATAATGAAAAAAAAATGTAATTGACTATATTATATTTATGTATCAAGATGATATCTTTTTTCTTTCTATTATTCAAAAACGTGACACGCAGCCCTGGCGGGGCGTGCGAGCAGCCAATGGGGGGGTTAACACGGAGTACTCTGTTGCACTTGCACACAACCCACTCCTAAAGTTACGTCGAAATACTTTGCTTATAACAATTCGGCTGTCCACTAAACACTTCACTGTAACACGACGAAAGGCGGACCTTTGTCTCAATGTGACAGTTGGTGATACAAGGTACAAACGTTGTAACTGCGACAGTTGCTATGTGTCGATGTTATTCTTTGACGCTAAAGCTACTGAAAAGACTTGGCTGAACTAAATTCACCAGCGTAACGTCAATCACATGCACAGATAACGAATACAATGTGGAATAATATAAAATTACTTTATACCCGTAAAATGTTATGGGGGAAGCCCCATGACATTGCGTTGTAACTGTTCCGCTAACTTGGATTATATCGCGAAGTACAGTAGCTGAGTTTGGACTTCGACACACATTCAACAATCACCGACCAATGTCATTGTCGCAGGACTACCTAAAAGTAATTAATAAGAAGCGTTTATGTAGTAGTTAATCGAGTATCAAATAGCTACTGAGACTTTAAATAATAATAATAATCTTTATTCAGTGCTAAATTACATTATAAAAGACATCGCAGTATATAAAGTACACTAATAGATAGTAGCCTGTGAAGCTGGCCCTAGGTGTCACTGACTGACCCTAGTAATACATTACACTTCCGTTTCGGGCAGGTCGTGTGAATGCAGCCTAACTGGAAGGCACTCAGAGCCACCCGGTCCTGGGGTGACGCTTGATGGTGTTGACGTCTTCTATCTTGTGGCCGCTGCCTTCTGGCGAGGGCGGGATGAGTAGCTCCGTGCTCGCCATGGACACCAGGGGCGCCGGGGTCTTACACGCCTGTGAGAAAAATACACACAAATTAGAAAGCGTGACATATATTGACCCGCTCAGAGGAGTATAAAACAGTCCGTTGACGAAGAAGTAGAAGACATTCAATCAGGCAGGCGAAGTGCCTTGAGACGGGAGAAAGTAGCGAACCGATGACCGTCTTAACATTTCGGGACCAAAATGGAGGGTTAGTGCAAGGAGGTTTACGCTATTTTATAAGTGGTACCTCCATACATGATACCACCGTAAAGAGGCCGCTGTCGCATTTCGTGCGGTTTGTGAGTTTACACTAGCAGAAACTCACAAAAAGAAGAAATAATATGCCCATCTTCACATTTGTTTAACAATTATGCAGACGACATTCACAGACGATAGTCATCAAAATACCTCTACCGCTCGTTTGCCCCTTATAATATAAAATAACATAGTGAATATGGTGCGCACTTTTTATGTTATAGGGGGAACACTTAATGACTGCCGAGGTAAAAAAAGTATTAAAGACTACAAATTCTCAAAATCGATATCGGATGTACTTTTTGTATCGAGTTTAGCGCTCTCATCATCCATACCTGTGTCGCCAGTAGCAAGCCTTTTGATGACGTCTCCGTACGGAGCAGCAGGGAGAGAATTGTTAAAACTGTCCTGGGTCCCAGGACAATGTATTATACAAATGTATTATCCTTTATTCATCCGTTGGACTGATGAGCTGGTGAAGGTCCGATAGGTTCAAACATACTGTGACGTGGCGCCCCACCCACGAGACTGCGTCCAGCAGTAGAAGTCTACTACCTGCTAATGATAATGAGGATGACAATGATGATCATATCATTAAGAATACGAACCTGCGAGATCCTCGAAGAGGGTGAAGGCTTCGGGGAGGGCGATCGTGAGCGACCCGCCAACTTTCTGGGTGCTTTCATAACAGGAGTGCACGGCGTCACCTCCATCTTGGGCGCCACGGGCGCCTTCCGACAAATAATAACAGAGGAAATATAACATATTAAATTGAATAACAAGAAACCCAAAACCCGAAACTATGTCGTTATCAAGATGCATGTAACCTCAGGCTTCAGGCTGTAGCAGAGAACATAGAAATGTAAATACGTACACGCACACATGCTCTCGTAAAAATGTACCCCCATAAAGCGCAGTAGTACTTAAATTTTCATTTAGAGTCTTAGCCTGAGCAAAATGGAGGAGAAGATGGAAATGCACTTACGTAAACTAAGGTTGTGCCGATATTAGTTGTATGAACTTCGGTAGTCGTTAAAAGGATCAGTCTGGCCGCTAACCTCTGTTCTTCTTTTTCTGGTATGTGCCGTGCAGTGCAGTACACCTACCTTCAACTTGGCGGGGAGAGGCGGTGGGGGCAGGACGCCAGCGGACCGCATCTCCGACGCGACCGGACGCGCCCTACACGTTACATCAGCTGCTCTCTCGTTCTCCAACATCTGCAACATTTTGTCCAACGTATATTATGTACGAATGAATGAATGAATATATTGATGTCTTAAGTTTACGCGAATGTTAGTCATTACAATAAAACTACTTTACGGATTTTATCGCAGTTTATTTAATTATTTATCTAGCCCGACGTTTCAGAAGCTTTACAGCAACCATGGTCACGGGTCACAGTCCACCCGTAAAACAAAAAAAGTAACGAAGAACACGGAGACGCACTTACCCGTCCAACATTTTTTCTGTAGCGGGGAAACGCATTTACGCGCCTTCACCGGCTCTGGGTGGGCCCACAAAAACCACCGCGAGTCCCATTAGTGCCGCTCTTGGTGAGGTGCCCCGGAACAACAGATCTTCAGGGCTCCTCGACGGCTAGTCAGCCACCTAAGGGACCAACTCCACTTCCACAGATGGGTTTGCCCCGCACTACAAAACAACCACACCGACTTTGGGACAGTGCAATGGGGTGAAGTTCCCATCCTCGCCCCTTGCCCCGTGCGCCACCTCCTATTGCTGTTAGGTACCGAGAGTGATTCCTCCTTCTGTTCTTTAAGACCCCTCTTCTTATAAGATGGGGGCAAAGCTCCCCCTCGGTTCAACTGGCTTCGCCTGGGCTCACCCCAGGCTACTGACCCCCATCGCCACGACAAGGCTTGAACCATGGTGGGGTACCCATCTAACCTAAGCCTAATTAACAATGCGCGTTGGACGAATCGCTGCGCACCTATGTCGACACCGTTGCCTAACTTAGAAATCGGATAGGCGAGTTTATAATAAGATGCTGTTAAATTATTGTCAAATACTTTCGCGTATACATACGACCAAGAGCATCAGTAGAACGCACATCCGGATACCCATGAACCGCATCACCTTGCTTCTGTCTTTGAAAATTCTTGGATGAAGCATTCCAAGTATAATAACGTGGCATCTCCGAGTAAAGCAAAGTTCCTGCAAACGGATCGCTTTGGCAGATTGCAAAAAAACTGGTCAACGTAGTTGCTGGAGGTGTTTCAGCACGTTGCGTAGCATTCGAAGCCGTGAAATATACTCGTTGACCATTCTCCAGATGCACCGCCAAATGTATAACAGTAGGATGACGTTCGTTAATTGGAAATGCGAATATACGCCAAATCGCTCCATTACAGTTCACATAACGACCAACTTGATAGCGTGAAATTTCATCGTTGGTATTTGAGGATTGCAATCCAAAAACCGCCATATCACTGCCTTTCGTGACACATTTACAAATATATTTTATGGACTTAACTGAATTGCAGTATTCAACGTTGCAATGTGTGATGAACGTTTTAGAAATAAGCGGCGAATATGGAACAATCCAACTGTTGTCGACAACGAAATCCATTCTTTTCACTTTTGTTGTGTCAGTTCGACCGTTGTCATCTGGTGATCGACGCCGATACTGCGGATACCCATCGTTGCCAGTGACAGTCTCCGCCGTTAATTTCTGTGGATATCGTTTAGAGCACTTTCCATCGACCATGCAAGGTGATTGGGGCTTGATGGCACCACACGGTCCATGAATCATATTAGTAGTAACAACATCATGTAGGTCTGGATCGACTTCATGATCAGGAATCTCGGCACATATGATATCATCTATTTGGTCAGGCTGAATTCTTTCCACTAACCAAATAAGAATGTGTGCGTGCGGCAGGCCTCGCTTTTGCCATTCGATTGAATACATCCAGCATCGCGTACCTCCAAAGACGCGTTGTTTAACAATAAAGTTCATCAGGGACCGAATTTTTTACCTCAGTATACGTGCTGTATGTCGTGCCTATCATTTGATGTTTGTCCGGGAAGCAGCAATTGAGTAATTTCTATCCACTTTGGATTACAGGTAAAAGTAATAAAGAGAACTGGCCGGCCGTAATGACGAACTTATGTCATTGTATCTTGTGCATATTCATGCATATGACGTGGGCTACCAATGTAAGTCGCCGGCAGAATAGTTAATCGACCAATATTAGCTGCATTTCCTTCAGTACTAAGTGCATCGCGTAAATGGATGTACTCCTCAGAACGCAGTTTGGCTTGGTTCAACCTAATAAATGTTAAACGTTCCGTTTCTACTTTTACATACATGTCAACGCAATACTGCTCAAATAGTTGTCAGCATTTTGACGAATCATCAAACGATATACATAATAATTCATTGAGCTAACTTTCTTTGTTGTTTCTTCACCTGAAATTAAAAATTTGATAATTAGCCATTTCAAAGACAAATAATACAGACATTAACCATTATTAAGATACTGATACTTTACCATTCAATGGATTTATCATTTTAATATTAAAATGAATATCCATCTTCTCCTTGCCAAAACATCAGTGGGTATTGCAATGCGTCATATGATCGATGAGTTTCAGATATTTGTTGCAGTTGCCCAGTATCGCGACGTGTAAGCACAATATCGCGTTTTTCCAATTGTTCACCAACAATCAGGATGGCAACTTCGTCTACTGTTGGAGCATTAAATATGCGTTCGTGTGTTCCAGATGGTCGTTTATCTGCTTTGATGACAACTTTATAGTCATCATTTGGCATGCGCTCTAAAGCACTCTTAAACAACCCGACCAACGCATGATGTTCATAAAGCAGACACTGCAAGTCTTGAATAATTGCTCGCTTCATTGCTGCATTGATCCCTAGGCGTCGATCAAGTTGTTCTTCCATGTTGCCCATGAAATATATTTGTAAAAATTTATTCTGTGTATCTTCGAAAGGTAGTAATGATCCAATTCGATGGTGAATCTGTCCTTGTATCTACAAAGTAAAAACCAGACAGTATTAACTGGGTTATAAACACTTTTTCTGTGGGAGAGTAGAGTCCAGTATTAGCAAATATAATACATACCAATAGATAAAGTAAGTTATTCTTTAACTACATTCTATGTAAGTACAAAAAAAAATACCTTAAATGTCGGATTAAATCCTCCTTCGTCGATAATGTCTGCCCCAAATGACGTCATTTGGAAACAACTATTGTATTTTCGAGTATTTGCAAGAAAGTGGCGTGATTCTTGTGTTTCGCCACAAAGCAATGAATACAATGGCTCATGTGGCGGAGTTAACACTGGCAATTTCACTTTACCATTAAGGCAGCATAATCCAGGCGTTTCCCCGGAAAACTTTAATGCACCACAATACTCGCAAACAACGTCCATTTGCCCAATGCAAACGCTAGGATGCAAGCTGTAATCATTGCTGCAATCGTATCGAAACGCTACTCGATTCAAATCACCTAAATATCTTGTTCTGCGTCGCAAATTATCTATTTGTTGCCTTCTGCTGTTCGCTCGACGATTCTGCATTGCCAACCGAGCTGTTTCACGGGCTGCTTCACTTTGCTCTCGTGATTGAGAAGCACGAAGTCGAGTCATACTATCGCGGCGCTGTTCACTTGCAATTTCTTGTTCTTCTTCTGTCCTTTCATTTGCAGTATTTTGTATTCTTCTTGCATTACGGCTTTGTCGGGAAAGATTCGACCGTCTTGGTCGCGGCATTATTAATTAAACTTCACTTCACTTCAATCCACTTCTTAATTATTTATTTAATAGAAATAGTTTTAATATTGATTTCTTACAAATATCAAATTGTCATCCATACGTCATTACATAGCTGTCATTTTACGTCAATTACATAGCTGTCATTTGCGTTTTGTTATTCCAAGTCTGATTCTTTTTTGTTATACCACGTTTTATAGTGACTGACGTTTCATGTCAAGTCACACGGGAACGCTGTCGAACGGGATAAAAAGTATCCTATGTCCGTCTCCTGGCTCTGAGCTATCTCCCTACCTATTTTCAGCCAAATCTGTTCTGCCGTTCTTGAGTCATAAGTGGTGTAACTAACACGACTTTCTTTTATATATATATAT
>JAFELO010000787.1:619233-641699 GCA_017140195.1 Eumaeus atala
GCAGCTCGGGGTCAGCTTGAGGCCAGGCGCCTGCTCGAGCAGCTACAAACGTGTCACCTGGTCGTGAGATGACGCTGGGCGCCGCATTGTCCGGTCGCAAGGTAGAGCTGCAGCTCGAGGTCAGCTCGAAGCCGGGCGCCTACTCGAGCAGCTACAAAAGTGTCACTAGGTCGTGAGACGGCGCTAGGCGCAGGACTGTCTGGCTACACGGTGGAGCTGCAGTTCGGGGTCAGCTCGAGGCCGGGCACCTGCTCAAGCAGCACAAACGTGTCGCCTGGTCGTGAGATGGCGCTGGGCGCCGGACTATCCGGCCACACGATGGAGCTGCAGCTCGGGGTCAGCTCGAGGCCGGGCGGCTGCTCGAGCAGCTACAAACGTGTCACCTGGTCGTGAGACAACGCTGAGCGCCGCCGGGCTGTCCGGCCGCACGCCGGAACTGCAGCTCGGGGTCAGCTCGAGGCTGGGCGCCTGCTCGAGCAGCTACAAACAGAACACACTATGATGACCCATATGAAACACGGTGTAAGTACCTCGGTAATTCCTACATTCTTTTGAAAGATCTACCTTGACTAGAACCCCAACCAGAATTCTGAGGGCTAGTTTCACACACTATTAATAAATTATTAAGTAGCCAATCGTTATTAAAACTCACAGTAACTCACAGTACCATACAAATTCTTCATGTTAATTGGCATTGTCGTGAAATAATTTATTTGGCTAATAAGTCTCAAATTGCCTAGTTGGGACATTTATTTTATTTTTTTACCTTCTTTTATAATTACAAAATTAATTGGAACCTGTGAGACCGGCCCTCAGTCCCCCAATGTCTAGATATAACTTAAGTATCTCCTCATACCTGAGCGGACGGCGCTGGTGAAGCGGCGCGGCTGACGACGGCCGGCGCCTGCAGCCGCGCCACCGGCACCATCAATTTATCTGATAACAAATAATACGCTGGGGAGTTGCCAGTGACGCGTCGCTCACATGATACCACCGAAGAGACAGCTAAGCTGTTGCTCATCGTACGATTAATTTCCGGTAGCCAATTGGAGAGGAAGAAATAGTACGTACACGGTGACGAGTCGGTAAAATGCCACGGGCCCGAGCCTGAGGGACGCTGTTAGTTGATTTGTTGTTTAGCTGTCGATATTGGTAGTCACATAGCCCCATCCGAAAAATTGACATTTAAAAGCGGTGTTTCTAGACCGCACACCTCTAATGCTTCGCAGCCTTAGTACGTTTCAATACATACCGGTCGGCTTCCACGGAGAAATGGGTCGCAGATCCACAGGCGCGCCGACGTCCTGAGACATGTCCCTGATGAGCTCCACCAGGGAGCGGCCTGGTGTCGCCGGCATCTCAATAGGGGAAGGAACCCGCAACCCCTCTGCTTGACAACATCTTACATGAGTAATAATAATGTTACGGCAATATTTAGGTAGCAATAGCCCCTGCTATTGCTAATAAGACTCCTTATGTAGGGGCAAACGTAAAGTCGGACTTTAGAGTCTTTATGTAACTACCTTCAGCTCACTTTTTTTAGTGTAATATTTTATCAGTAGTACCGTCTGAGTTTGAAGTCAAATTAAAAGATATTGTTTATATACCAAGTATGTGAATGTCGTAAAAAAGAAAAATATATTTTTTAAAATTGCATATAACATTAATTACTTTAACTGTGTGTATGCTTACTACTCAAATATAAAACAATTATAAATATAAAAAAGCTTATTCAAAGTGTTCTCCGTAGCTGCAGCCTACGTCAGCCCTTTAAATGTTAGGACCAATTATCAATAGAAGCACGCACTCTTTCCATGGGGAAATTCTTCACAGCCGATCGTATGGATTACTAAGGGATTAGAGGAAGGGTAGTCTTAATCTCTGATCAAGTGCGTTTAACCAAGATTGGGCGGATCGAGCTTTATGATCTTATCCCGAGTCTTGCTGTAAGGACCATACTTGGTTATCGAACATTGTGTTGTAAAGCGGATTAACTACCCCCTCAAGCATGGTATCTTGATACACTTGTGCCCACGTTTTGATACCTTCTTCACAAAAATATGACTCAGGCACTCACTGAAAGTAAGCTCACTTACCAAGCCGTCACTGGAGTCGGATAATTCCCACGTTGCATACCGTCTACTAATTGGAAAGCTTCCTTAGAGCTTTGAATATAAATACGGTCAGTTTGGTTGTGAAAATATTGCTCAGTTGTCAAAAAAACTCACTCGTAAACAAAAAAAATTATGTGACCTCACTTTGCGTGATGCTTCTGTAGTTGTTTAGATTTTACCACCCTATTCATCATAACTTCTTTAATTTATCAGCTACGAAGTGACCTCTTAGTGGCTGCAAGTCCTAAGTCATCTCTTAAAATACTCGACAAAATGTTATACTCGCGTCAAAGTGACAAAACGCAATGAATAGTTGTATAAAAGTGACAAATTCCAAATTCAAATGTTTATATTTTTTATTGTAACAGTATATATTGCCAGACTAATCTATAATATCTGGCAGTAGCGACTGTAGGACAAACCTCCTCGCCTTTTCCATGTCGTGCTGGAGGTTCTTGCGGTTAAAAATACTCCAACATACCTGGCAGCGGAGAGTGCAACACCAGCCTCCTCGCCTGTTCCATGGCGTGCTGGAGATTCTTGCGGTTCTTAAACGACTCTCGCGTCCGGCAGCGGCCGATTTGTGACCTACGGATAGTTAACACAAACATAATGAGTGTACAAAATTAGTTTGCCATATCTATGTTTAATTTGCTCTACCTCTGACGCAATTACTATGTAAAAACGATTATTTTCCCTATTTTCTTCAAAAGTAGGGAAATCCTTACGAAATCCCAGTAGCAGCGAGTGTCTGGTCCCATTTAGAACCGGAAGCGGAGGCGAGCGCCATCTTCGCGATGCGGCGGAAGCGTGTCAGGCTGTCCTCGTGAATTGGTTTCCCGTCATCCTCCAACACGGTCACTGGAGTCACTTGGAAGTCCTTCATCAGCCGACGCTCCCAGACCTTGGTCCGTTTCGCCTGGACCACTAAAAATAATATCTTTATTTTAGAGAAAGAAGGTACCTACATGGAATCGAAGATTCTTACAATTACATTCCGTATAAGAGTAAGTAGTGGACAGGTAAACTAAGTTCAAGTAGGAATTTGGAACCAGGTCCTAATAGTGACAGATAAATCCAATTCTTAACCCTGCATCGTCTGTTTTGTTACATCCTGTTCGTTATCGTTCATCACCAGTTTTGCTGGGCTATTGACTAACAATGGCATATTGATGTCCTAAGTTTACACGAATGTTACCCATTACAACAAAAAAAGCTTTTATGGATAAACACCACAACAAAATCCGTAAATGTACTTTTATTGTAATAACAAAGGCATCTAATAATTCGTTGAAGGTGGTCTGTTTAGTGTTTCTCAGTAATACGGACGTTCTAAAGTGTTCGCTCGTTGCCGCACTGTTTAGTGCCAAGCTAGGTACAGATATAGCAAGTAGCTGGAATGCAATGTACGTCTCTGATCTAGTACTCTTGTCACTGCACCCTGCCTATGCGTCCTTCTGAAAGAAAATACTTCGCCCGCTCACTGTTTCTTACAGATCCGCGAAAGATACGCACATTCCTACTCCTTTAACACTTACAGTAGCGACACGTCGCTCTCCGCTTAGCCATATCGCACCAAACGTGACAGAATAGCCAAATCTTGATACCGGTGATGTGTGAGTGAACCACTCCACTGCTCACCATACAACAATGGTCCTGTACCGATTAGATCCTAAAAACATATACCATTTACAACTACACTCACTCTTTTCCTTCTTATCAGTGAAGGAAACATCCATGCCGTTCTTCTCGAACACGTGCAGCAGCTCGTATCTCAGCGCAGACACGTCTCCCTTCAGCTCGTTTATATCGTCCTCGGTGACCGGTTCGTCGTCCATCTTCCTGTGCATGGAGGACACGTACCTCCACACCAGGGCGCGAGTTACGGCTGTGTACCGAGCGTCGTTCTCCTTCTCTTTCTGATCCTGTAACGTAGCGAGTACTCCATGTTCGTTACACTAACGTGAACGGGATCAAATTGAGACCAGCTCACGGATCTTTATACTATATGGCGTCGTGGGGTTTCACCCATCAAATCCCAAAAGGCTATACACTTTATCAGGTTTAAAAGTATTTTAATATTATTCCAGATTATAATCTATATCTGCGCAAATTGGACCTAACCTTGTTATGTCTTTTCGTGAAATAATGACAAACATGCTAGCTTTCGGTTTTATAATGATGTGTGCGTAAGAGAGTGTTTTGTGTAGACTCGTAAACCTTACCTGTATCTTTTTCGAAGTCGCCGTCTTTCTCATCCCAAGCATGGTCTTTATCAATTTTGGCGTAGGGAAGATATTAAACGGCGGAGGCAGCGTGGAGGTCTCCTCAAAATAACTTAGCCAAAGTTTGGTTCGCGCAAATTTCCATTCCACGTCCGAATGCTCCTAAAATTATACCAAATTAAACAATATACTAGTAAGACTTGTTTTATTCATTTTATATGTTTTATTTTAATTTCAGTATTAAATAATATGTGTCGATATGGGAATATTTGCTGGTAAATTGAGGTAATCAATATAACTTAAACTTACGTCAATCATCGCGTAAGAATTGGACATCATGGCTATGAGGAGGTTCAACAAGACGATAATGTTGATCACTGAATACGACCCAAACATGAGCAGAGCCCAGAAGCGAGTGTAGCTTTTGATGCCTGTCAGCTCAAAGTTCTCTAATCCGACCATTCCAAAAGATGCCCAGAATAAGGACTGAGAAGCTTCAAAGACGCTAGAACAAAGAAATGTTACAGTGTTAATTTATTTACTTTTTTATATACTCAGAATTAGCAACTAGCAATCTTACACTACCCCACTAGAGCAAGAGCGTAAAGATGTGTTGTTTTTGTTGTATATTTTCATACTTCTATTGTTATGTGCCTTGTAGAGTATACTCTACAGTACTACAGTCAAATTTTATGCTTACCTTGAAAATTATGTAATTATTTTAAGAAACTGACCTAGGTACATAGGGGCACCTACAATAATGTATATTGTCAAGTAGAGTACCAACTGAATCTGACTTCTTTATTTCTAATGTAAAGTCATTTTAAAACAAAGCGAATAATTACAAAAAAAACTAGAAATATAAAAATGTCAAAAATATATTTTCAATATGCATGATAGTCCATGGTCACTCTGAGCGTCATGCAATCCACTTCGTCAATTTTCAAGGTGTTCATCTTTACATTTATGTCTTCCTCGAGTTGTATCTGAGACTGAAGAAGGTAGCGGAGCGATGCATTGGCTTCATGGAGCATTTGTTGCAACTGTTCGGTGCTGTGCCTCAACATTTCGCACTCGTAATACAAGGCCTGCCCTGGAGGATCGCGAACTAGTTCTGCGCTCACTCTCTGAGCTCGTCTTCCTAGTCTCGTGTGCGCTAATGCTATATGTCCTTCTTTTGCTGCCAGTGCTTTTTGTAATTCCAGTATATTGTTTTGCATATCGGCAATCTTTTGAGTAGTTTCACGATGCATATCTTCTAAATTTCCTTTCGCTATCTTGGTTTGCTCGATGCGCACACTAAACTCATAGTTGCACTTATTGTATGCGCTCCATAGATCGTCAATAACTTGTTTCAGTAAAGTATCGATAAACACTCGAATAGGGCGAGCGCTGGTCACCTCTTTCGCTGCCAACTGAATATTATTAGCGGAGTAGGTGTTATACTCGAATGCTGATATATTAGCGGGATCAAGATTTGCGTAACCCTCGTAAATGGAAAGACAGAGGTCAGTCGGTTTCAAAGAGAGACAACCTTTATCGATGTCGATAGCTGACTGTTTGTATTGAAGATCTCGATCTAAGAGATAGCGAGTCGCTCTAAGTCTTCGCATTTGCTCATTCAGTTGTTCCAAAGCGCGCTTTAAAAGGCTCTGTCCGCCAAGGATTACGGAGATCTCTCGCTGAAGAGCTCCTTCCACTGCATCAACTACTAAATCAATACCGATTCGCCCATCTCGAAGCAATAAACATTTTCGACAAACAGACAAGGCATTTGCCTGTAATGATGCAAGGCAGTCTTGCAAGCGCGTCTTGTACACACCCAACGCTTCTAGTTCCAGGCAAATTTCTTTTCTCTGCAACTGTAATTCTTTTTTGTTGTATTCAACGTCTCCAATTCTCTCTTCTATGCGGCGGTCTGCCGTCGCCTTCATGATGGCTGCTCTTTCCTCGGTTTCCTCCCGCACTCTATCACATTCTCCGATCACGCGATCCGCTAACTGCTGCTGGTCTTCTGTGTTCCTGCAACGTTGTTCGTTGCTCTTTGTCCATTCCTGGAAGGTGAATTTAGTACCCCGAGGTGGCATGCTCACCAAAGCTTGTTCTGATAATCGAGTGGTCGCCACAGGCGCGCCGATAACGTGACGTAACCCAAACTGTGCTTCACCCATCTTTATTATCTGATTATAATCAAACGAATATAATTTGTTAAAGCCTTTGAAAATGTATTGAAAACGAAACTTCAGAAAATGACAACTTATTTACTGTCATAACGACGCCGGATGGAAGCGAACGATCGATTTATCAAAGCGAGTTCTTATATGGTTTCCAACGAGACTCAGGGCTCAACCCGTGCTCTGTATAATCAATAAGTTATACTTTGTGATGTAAACATTTTTGTCTGTTGGTATAATGCTATGAGCTTATTAATCTTAATTATATTACAGCATGTGATTTTGGGATAACTAATTAGCTAAGTATACCAAGACGTCCTATAGGCTTATGACATAAGACGAAATCCTATTCTTAAATAACTCATGTGTATACATCGCTAAATGCAAATAGTGTGTAGGCTATTGGCTAGAATCAAACCTCAATACACTTTATGTATATTTACTATACTACGTACAATTTGTATCGTCAGCTGTAATAAGTTAGGGTTGCCGCCAACATTTGCGCGGATTTGCCGACGCGAGTATCCGCAATCGGATCGCCGAAGATATTTAACTCGGATTGTTTAACCTGCGTACGTGCATATGGTGTGTGTGGATGGAGGATAGTGACGAGGAACAGTTAGTACTTTCATTTCAATATTATTTCTTTTTACAGCATAAAATTAAAAAAAAAAGACAAATATTTTATGTTATATATAATTATTAACAGGTGAAATCTGTTTCGTTAAGTTTAATGACTTGTTTATGTTATTATTGAAGATTCGTAAGTTAGTGCATTGGGGAGAAGTGAAAAATAGGAGTGCAACGCATCAAAAGGCTCCGATTACTCCTTTGTCCCCTTTATGCTATAAAACAGAATATAAAGAAGAAATAATATAATATATAATATAAAAAAATAAAAATAAAAAAGAAGAAATAATAATAAATATAATAGAAATATAAAGAAGAAGAAAAAATATTTTATAATTTCTTTTTCTTTTTGGTTAAATTATATAAGTAGTACAGTATAGTCCTAGTCTTGTCATATTGACGCAAAGAAAAATAATACTTTTCAATTGCAAATAACATTTATGACCTTTACACTGTGCTATTTTTGTGCACACGTATAAAATAATTAAAAATATATAAGGCTTATTCGAAGTGAGATCCACTGGCTGCAACACAATCCTTTAAACGTTGAGGCGAGTCATCAATAGAAGCACGCACTCTTTCTATGAGGAATTTCTTCACTACCAATCGCATGGATTATTTTAGGGACTCCAAATTATCAAGGCGTTTAGAGCAAGCTGTACTCTCTAAAACTGACTAGAAATCATAATTCAGCGGATTAAGGTCACGACTAGATGAAGGGTAGTATTCAGCTCGGTTCAGTCCGGAACGTTCAAGATTTGAGGGATCGTTCTTTATGATCTGGTCCCAAGTCTGGCTGGAAGGACAACACTTAGGAATAGAACATGATGTTATCAAGGGGCTTAACTGCCGTCTCAAGAATGGTATCTTGATACACTTGTACCGATGTTTTTATAGCTTTTTCACAAAAATATGGCAAGTGACTCCTTCATAGATAGCACCCCACCAAACCATCATTGACGTCCCACTAGATAATGCGCTCGTTGCACTCTGCCGACTAATTGGGAGGCTTCCTTAGAGCTTTGATTTATTGTAACAGTATTTATGGACATACTAAGTATATTTAAAATAAACTTATATTATTATGACATTTAAAATAAATTTATATTATTATTACGTTTAAAATAAATTCATATTATTATTACATTTGAAATAAATTTATTTTATTATCACATTTAAAATAAAATGCTCTGCCTGTCTATTCGCTATTGACTCAAAAGATACTAAACGGATTTTCATTCTTTCATTCAGCTTTCACCAGTACATGGAGCGACTCCCCAGGATAGTTTTAGTGTGTAATTTGCCACGGAGTTGTGTAAACTGTTTATAGTGTAATTACAATGTGTGAGAAATGGTTTCTATCGCTCCGGCAACGAAGTATGAGCATAGGACCGTAGGTCCAATGACATCTCAGGACAGCAAGATACAATAAATATATGTTTGCGTTTTGCGTTATAGTATACGGTGACAAACAAGCAATCGGAAACCTTTCAACGATTAACGACGCCCATGAACATCAGCATAATTACGCCGATGCGTTGCCCTCATTTTCACGCCCCCAATCGGCCAATCGGCCACCGGCAATTCACAAACCGCACGAAACGCGACACCGTAGATGTCACTTTTCGGCGGTATCAAGTGAGCGAGATGTACCTCCCCGGTCGTGTCGGCCCATTTCCGCTGCGTAGGAGGATATAGTGTCATGCACCGTGTGGGTACTACCACCAGTATGCAGCAAGGCACTACCTCTTACTAAAAACCTTTGCGTTAATCGGAACAACTAAATGATTATAATTACTCGGGTAGTTTTAATACAATATAACATCAGGACACCTGTCATCTCAGTCCACCCGTCTCAGCAACCATGGTCATGGTTGCTGTAAAGCTACTGAAACGTCGGGCTAGTTAAATAATTAAATAAACCGCAATAAAATCTGTAACAGTAGTTTTATTATAATGAGTAACATTTGCGTAAACTGAGGACATCAATATGACCATAGATATAAGAAACCAGTGCAAGTCTGTAATACTATTGGTACCTACCTACATAGGAAAAGTTCATCAACCGGATGTCTACCAACAATGGCGTAGCAATGAAGTGACAAAACGGCACAACGCCACGAGCCTTCGCCTGGGGGAGAGGGAGGGAGTCGTGATCACAAAGAGATCGTAAAACTCATTGATTCCAAATAACTGATCTCCGGCCCACGGTAGAGCTACGCCACTGTCTGCCATAATGCAAATCTACGTATTAAACTAGAATAAGTCGAGCGTAAATAGGTCCCACGTACTTTCCGAAGCTACGCCATTTCGTGCACGAGTCGCCAGCGTGTTCCCAGTCCGGCAGCCCGCCGGGGAGCACGTAGCACTTACGTTTCTCCAGGTCCGCGAAGTACCAGAGCAGTTGGTTCAGACCTACGTACGAATGTAGATAGGTTATATGGAATAAAGTTAAAACTAGGTTGACACTTTAGTGCTACTACTTTATAGTCTGGTGGTAGTGGTGTTCGGCCATAAGTGGATCAACCAGAATCAGAACTTAAGCGATGTTGTACCAAAACCCCTTGGAGAGCTCATCACGTCGGTCGTATCGGACTACGGTCTCTTCGGTATAGGGGAGCGTGGGAATGGAGCCTGCGCACATGCACTCGTGCACTGTACTTATGGAGACGGCTACCGGAGCCAAAACTTAGCCCGGAACAATTATCACTATGACTATTTTATAAAGACTTACCACAGGCGAAGGCAAAGAGCACGAGACTGTAGATGAAGAAGAACTTGACAATGTCGATGACCATCCGCCCGAGGGAGATCTGGAGCGGGCCCAGGTGAGGGTTGATGGAGAACAAGTGCACTAGTTTCAGGGCACTGCGAGATAATGACGACATGAGTGTCTCGTATCAAACGAAGATAAATGTTTTAAATGTTAATAGGAAATTCCAATAGCTGACTAAAATCCCTAAGGAGCAGCAGCATCAATACTGCTACGTAACTGAGATACTGGCGGCGGCGAAGAGACCATCGGCCACCAGTTGAACGCCAAAGTCATTCCAGTACTCTCTCATGTCTCCGTATGTCCACCGCCTGCTGAACATATGCGACCAGTCGCAGCACCGCTGCCACCACGTAACTGAAGATATTTGCGGCCGTGAAAAGTCCCTCGGCGATCAGTTTCAGGTGCTAGTCGCCCCGTTCTCTCTCGGTATGAACCGCGTCTGCGGGTGCCCCGTATCGCCGCTGCCTGCTGCACGTACACGACCAGACGTAGCACCGCTGCCGCCCCGTACCTGAATATATTTGCGGCCGCAAAGAGTCCCTCGGCGATAAGTTGCGGATCAAAGTCGTCCCAGTTCTCTCTTGGTATGAACCGCGTCTGCGGATCTCTCTGTATCTCCGCCGCCTGCTGCGCGTATGCAATCAGCCGCAGCACCGCCACTGCCACGTACAGCGAGTTGCGCGTGAAGTCGATGAAATTCCACAAATTGCGAAGGTAAGATTTCATGCCCTCGACATATATCTCATGCGTCTCTTGCCAGATAAAACCTGGAAGAAGAACGTTGTTATAATCCCTATCGAGCGTTCTTTTAACCTACAAATATGCCAATGGTGAAAGTTTATTAATCTTATTCACAAAGACTACTGAACGAATTTGGTTTAAATATATACTATATTGATGATGCCCAATTTGATCCATCTGGAAGAATATAAATTATTTTTTGTCAGTCTCTCAGAGGTGCGTCTCAGCGCGCTGGGACACGACACTTACCAAGAACATAGACAAGTATGAGCAACTCGAGGTACGTGGGTCCATGTCCCCGCTGCTGCTCCTGCGCCTGCCCCGACTCCGTGGAGCTGATCAGCTGCAGCAGTTGCGTCTCAGCACGCTGCGACACCAGGATCAGTATCACTGAAAAATGTCTTGTTTTACATCCCCAGAGCGTACACATTGATGCCAACGATTCTTTTTCTTTTAACCAATGTTAAATGCTGAAGTTGCAGGATATATTTGTTACGTAAATTCCTCTGACGAGAGCTTGAGCTCTTGCAGATCGTAGGTACTAGTGAAGCTCTTATCCCTCATTAAGTGCTTCACTAGTACCTACATACCTATAACGGTAATTCGTGATTGTAATTAACACAAAAATTCCTGCGGTACAGGACTTACCTAGTGCACTGATATTCTGTCAGTATTTAACTACTTTTGTAATTTTCTAATTCTACTCTATTCACAAAAAGTATCTAAAAAAGCAAATCCCGAAGGGGCAGTAGTACGATGGTAACATACTGCCACTCAGTTCTACACATACTTTTATTTATGTAATCTTATTATGTGTGACGCTTGTGAGTTGGAGGGGCTGGAACGAGGATCGTCCTCCCCTCTCCCACAGGTGAGAGGGATGTATCATGCATCCAGATATGAGAGTGTTACAGTTTATAATAATTGGGATGCCCTGATATAGAACTTGTGAAGGAGTGGACCTGTTTGTTAAATACTTTGAGATGAGCATTACTTCTCAGATGTTATCAGACGCACCGGGACGTCTTACCAAAAATCTGCCTCGTTTACGATCCTAAACAATAAAAATAAATACTTACATAAGAAAAACAAATAACTAGATGCGTGTATAAGGAACTTCATGAAGGGTTTCCTCATGACTTTTCCCGTGGCGCAGTTCGGTGCGACCATGTACAGCGCACAGTAGAAGGGAAACATCAAGGCCACGCGACTGATGATCAACAACTTCTCGAACGCGCTCTTCCTGCGAAATCCCGGTACCCCGTCGTACCACAGTGCTGCTAGCAGTTGTTGGATGTTTGGGTGAGCAACGAACTGAAAAATAATCGTGTTTTGGAGAATGGAGAGACTAATAATTTTCGCAGGACTCAAATTCAAGTCTCCGTCCGCACGCACATCTGACTACTTCTGAAAAATTGCTTCTCCATTTTCATGTATCTGACTTAAGAAGTTTGACTTTCCAATGTAGGTACTCAAGGTATATAAAAAATTTCATTTCACATAAGTTGCGTAATCTTTTATCAGTATTCTGTCTCCAAAAATAATAAGTAATCTAGTAGCCTCGATAGATAGAATTCATACCGTCATTACATGTGATTCAATATTTAAACCCCGCAATAAAGGATTGCTATACACACATAAATAAATAAACACACATTGATCAATCCGTCTAACGTAATTTTTAAGTAAGAGTAACATGAGTCTTGTTACTACATAGTGACCAGTGCAAAAATAACATCAACGCTGAAATCATCCGGAAAACGCAAGAGTTTTGGCAACTAAATTATTCGTGATTTTCTGGAATAACTAAAATGGCGTTTTTGTTGGATTTTTTCCAGATATGATACAGCCCCTACAGACTATTTCGGCCAGAGGCTTCGTTATTAATTTTTAGATGTATAATAATGTTTTCGTGACTCCAAAATGACTCCAAACTGTTACTAGAAATTAAAAATTCTTAAAAACCATTTTTATTTGATCCGATTCGATTTTAGAGGTTGTCATATGTAAAGACTAATGCACTAAAATACCTTTTTCTGTTTGAAGTCAATAGCAAGTTCTAATCTCGCCAGCTTCATCTGCTCTCCGTCCTCGAAGGGGGCACTTTCTGGGTCGTGGTTGAGTATCACGGCAAGCTCCTGAGAGCTACGCGACTGGTCCAGCAGGTCCACCGCGAAGTTTTGCGTCTGACGTCGCAGCTGGAGATATTCCGCCTTGCTCTCCTGTGAGAATGCATGGTTCTTACGGTAATGACTGCGGTATTTTTATTCTCTGAGTTAATTCAGATATTGGACGCACTAGAGACTTACGCCTTTACTTGAAGTGATGCTATACAACAACGTTTTTTGCATTTTGTGGGAGTCCAGGTTGAAGAGTTCAACAGATCTGCATGACCTCTGGTTGGGTGGGCATGATGGGCATCCGAAAAGGCTCCGACTATGGTATGATCTGAGAAGATACAACCTTCAGGTAAGATGCTATCGTCACCTGTTCAGCAAAAGCCAGGTTCCTCAGTTCCCACGACAGCTGGAAGGCAGTAAGTATGGGATCTGTGGCTGACAGCGCGATCAGCGACGGCGATGCGAGCGCGCGGTATGCATTCAGCCGCGCCAGCGAGTGCCGCAGTGAGTCGTGAGAGGAGTCCCTTATGCACTCGTCACAGCCACACCTGGTGAGTTTGTTGCTGATATTATGTTTTTGTACAGTCATTCAGCCGAAGTGAGCACGGGAGTTGTCAGTGCTTTAGACACGGTAGAACGTAAACAAGATACTTCTAATGCCGCTGCTATTGCCGTTCGCGCTGCTTGTCGCCAAAGCATCTCGAAGTTTAATTCTAATAACCTCTGGCGCACGATAGTGGTACTAATCTTTCATCGTTCATAATTAAATTTTGCGAGGCCATTGGTCAATGGTTGTTTTGGTAGCTTCTTCATTTCACCGACTTCGTACATCACATCCGAGGCGAACCCTCACGACCGAGGAGATTCCTCGCACTCACTGTGTATAGTGGCGCGGCGAAGTGACGGCAATACTGTCGCGTTACGTGATACTATATAAATCTGAAAGTACATGATAGGTGGACGATACATCGACATGTTGTTAGGACGTCAATGTAGTTAAATCTATGGTTCCATTCGATCATATGATAGTTTCAAATACGTTATCTTTACGTAAGTAATTTTCTTTCCCTCCGCGTATTTTTGATTGTGCCACTCGTGTGCCACACAGTGATTCTCAACTCACCGTATGTCATGCGGGTCCGGGAGCGTGGCGCCTCTGTCCAGCAGGAGCTTGATGATCTCGTGGTTGTTCCTGTGCGCGGCGAGCACGAGCGGGGTGATGTCCGGGGTGAACATGGACGTGTGGGTGTCCACTTTCTGCCAGCTCTACAAGATATAGGTGCGCTACTTTATTCCAAAATTTAGATTGGAATGGATGAGTTTTATGGGTTTTGATGACGCTTCTATTATTAGGTCGTGATATAACAAACTGAGTAAGAAAAGAGCCTACTTTTCCCTAAAAGGCCAGCAACGCATGTGCGTGTCCTCTGGTGTTGCGGATGTCTATGGACGTCGGTGATCACTTACTTACCCAACCGCTCGTTTGCCCTCAATGCTATAAAAATGTAATAAAATTTAAGAATCTGATTACCACGTACTTCTGATTGCTGTATCATCAAGAAGATTGGCACCTATGTAAACTAGATGAAAATACAACATTAATTGGTTGGATCTGGTTCTGATAATGGTTAGGTTAGCAAAGGTTTGCGTACCTAACAGTTAAAATATCGAGTTTAGGCTCATTACATGGACGGGTTTTCAGTTTTTTTTTTTTATATTAATTTACTTTTGATGACTACCGACAATCATAAAATCACCATTTAGCTATGCAGAAGTGTGTTCCTGCTTCATATCTCTCAACAAGGTTATTATAGGATACGTAGTTAGTAATAGTAAATATACGCTTTGGTCGCATTTTCCAAATAAAATGGCGCCCATGATATGATGGAAAGTACTGTATGTTATTTTCATTTTGCTGTTATAGTACGCAAACAATTCAAATACAGGAGATATTGAGGTTATGGATGTCTTTTTCCTCTTTCTATAAATATGAAATACATTTTTAACGAAACAACAGATAATTAAGCTCCTCGTGCTCTGAGAGAAAAGGCTTTTAACTTTTCTTTGAGATATGCAGCCTGGCAACGGTTTAACTCTCCCCTTTTTAATTTTTATTTTGACGCATTTACCGTATCTGCAGCTTAGGTATTAAACATGGGAGTCACATAGATGAAACAAAGCATTCTTTCATTAAAAAGTCTGTTCTTTACATATATTTTTTCCAGCGAAACCCATGGTCAGTCAATTTCTCTAATAGACAATATTATAGTGGCTGTACTCACATAGAGCTGCGGCGGCTTGTGAATCAGCTCCTCGTGCTCTAGCAGCAGCTCCACCGCTTCCACAAACTCCGAGTTGATAGCCTGCAGCAGCGCGTCTCTCGTCTCCACCCCCATCACTACTAGCAGTTCCACCATCTCCAGGTTCTCGCCCTCGATGGCGAGCGTGAGCGCGCCGCGGCCGAGCGCGTCCACGCAGTTTATGTCGATGTAATTCTTGCGATGGGCTTTCTGCAGGCATCTAGAAGTACGCAATGTTAGTCTTAACGTTCATGAGTATTCATGTTCAACATTGAATAATTTATTGTAATGTTTGTTTGCCACGGTTTCACACCGGAATTACGAAACAGATTTTTATAATCGTTTGATATATAGATAGAGCTTCTAATATGTAGCGGAATTGTGCGGGCAACAGGAGGTACCTCTCGTTCACTGGATGTTATCAAGTGATGTCTATGTCACGTGAGAGCGATTGTAAGATTGTGGTAGCCGATTGGTGGGATAGGGAAAAGAGAGCTAGGCTCATCCAGTCCTAAGTGTCAGTAATAATTCCAGAACCTCGTTTACTTCCTCAAAGTAGTCCAGACACACATTGCAGCCGGATTTGGCCCAGTACAGGGTTTAAATACAGAATTCTTTTGAAGTAAACTAATGCTAACTACGTCTACGAGAAAATTCTTAACTTCCACGAGATCTTGGGATTTTGGTTCTCCAGACTTTTGATGTGGAGAACATCAATCAGGTAAACCTATACATGTGGGTACCATCAGTACCGCCATTGGTGAAGTGCTCCGGAACTGAAAACTATCAGGGCACCTCGAAAGCTAGTCAGTCCTCTAGGGGACCGACACCACCTGCACAGTGGGGTTGTCCCGCACCACAGGAAAATTCATTACAGTTTCCTCGTACCCTGCCAGACCATTACGGCTGATGTCTAATATCAGTAACTGCAAACCATGATGAAAAAGCTTGCAGCTAAACAACCTAGGCTAGTCAATTGCACCACCAGACGGCTACCAAATTAGAAGAGCTTCAATTGGAAAATCTAAGACATCCTCCGTACTCCCGGACCTTGCTCCAACACATTACCATATTTTCAGAAATTTGGATAACTTCTTGCAAGGGAAAAAATTCATCTCCAATGGGGCAGGCCAAATCGCGTTAAGATTTTATTGATTCCCGGCAGACTTGTTTTTCTAGTAAAGGGATCAATGAACTACCTATGAGATGGCAAAAGTGCATAGAAAAGAATGGTTCATACTTTGATAATTTTTTCTTCCCATACAAAACGCCAATTTCATATATAAGGAGGTCCTCGAAAAGGCTGATCTTTGTACCCATATATGAGGTAATATATAGGTACAATGACCAGCCTTCTTACTTCTTCAGCAACAACTG
Source organism: Eumaeus atala (assembly GCA_017140195.1). Classification (NCBI taxonomy): domain Eukaryota; kingdom Metazoa; phylum Arthropoda; class Insecta; order Lepidoptera; family Lycaenidae; genus Eumaeus; species Eumaeus atala. The sequence goes on from JAFELO010000787.1 coordinate 635,691, forward strand.
GGCTTGGTTTCGGTTCAGCCCCGACTATAGAGCCGTTCCGCCAAGACAATGCTTGAACGATTATGGGAAATCTGGTAAAGGTAAATCAGTCTAAAGGAGTCCAGTGTAATGTTAGGGATAGGACAGTCGCTGAGACGCTCCTATTGTTAGATCCGGGTACTACACTTTAGTATAGCCCGCAGCAGTACATAATGCACTTCCCCAAGAAGTCGAATAAAAATAATACAAAATACGTGTACCTTCTAACATTAGCCATATCCCCTCTCTCCACCGCAAGGAGATATTTCTTCTCCTCCAGTGTTAATGTCTTCGGGAGCGTCGGTAGCTTCAACTGCTGTCGCCGACCCATTTCTTGCCCAGTCTGGTACAAAACGTATATAGCTTTGATGAAGTAATGTAGGAATTAGCTTTTGTAAGACGTAGGCAACATCGTTATCTAGTAGGCATTTCTGGTTCTCCAGTATCCTGTCATAAATCTTACTCAATAATAGGACTAGGGAAGTAACGCCTTCGCGGTTTATATGGTTCATAGGACTCATAGGAGTCTGGATGATCGAACGGTAGGAAAACCAGATCAAATCATCGCCACACCTTTTAGGTATAATGCTATGGGCGTTTCCAGCTCATAAATTTTGCCTTCACGCCTTACAGTTTGCAAACCTTCAAGGGCATAGGACGACAGTCTCAGTGTGGTGGTGGTTTTAAATTGGCTGCTACGAGAAAGGAATCAACCGCCGCAAAAGAAGACTTTTTTACATTATGAATTTGAATGTAGGTACATAAAATATCCTCGTTTACGTGTGAAATTAAAGGGTTGGTTTTCTCTGGGATCTCATCTTCAGATCATAACTTAACACCAATGTGATTATGCCAAGAATGTAATGTTTTTATTAAAATATTCTTGTATTCTAAATTTAAGAATATTTAAAAAATAGTAATAAAGACGTCCATGTACGTAGTTGATTAACTTCCCCTCTTACAATTCTAGGCAGCTATACCCTACCCATATCATCAGCTCAGCGACATGAAATAACTAAAAACATACGTGGATGTCCGTATGACTAAAGAAAGTATATGAAAACCAACCAATAGTGAGATGGATTTGCCAATGAAGGGTTCCGCACAGGAAACAAAAAATCCCACTCGTCATAATCTACAACTTTGTTATTGTCTTAACTAATTTTCATTTGAAGTTTTTATTAAATTATATTATTTTTACAGTTCTGCTTTAGGTAGTTCAAGAGCTAAAGGCGTAGGACGATACAGTATTTGAAACTTTAGAAGCGAATGTCTCAAAACAACAACATCATCAAAAAGCTTTCTTAGGTACCTCAATAATGTTATACATACACGGGGATATATATATATATATATATATATATATATATATATATTAATAATATATTTATTAGGGAATACGGAGTATTACATATATTTACATGTTATACTATAAGTGAACTTGACCTTGTTGAAATACTGGTTATTTCACTAATTGTTTTAGTTATTGTGCTCTATGAAATAACATTTAATATATATTTAGATACATTAGATGTTAGTTATCTTGCTTCATGCCAAACTAAGAAAGACTTTATTTTATGTATTTTGTGCATCGAAGAAATCAATAACTTGAGACAGAAAGATAAAGGCCTTTTTAATATTAATAAAACTTATTGGTATTTACTTAACAACCCACGCTTTGAAATTGAAATTACGGACAAAAGCTACTTTATATAAAGCATATATATATATATATATATATATATATATATATATACATAACGTTCGTTTATATTAGTACATCCTGAGAAGATATTTAGGTGGGTACGATATTTGAAAATATTGCACACGGAAACGAAATTCTAATACTTACTGCTTCTAAATCTTTTTTGGCCATGTTTGTGGCGTGTTGAAGTGTTTTGCGTCCCCACTTCCCGCAGCTCCCTAACGCGAAGCCTGTAGAACATGTGTATAATTATATAAAGTAGTTAAATGAGGATATTTGTAGCTGTCGTTAAAGTGTCACTTTTGGTTTTTTAGCGACGCATATGTTACGCGGGTGTGTAGGAGCTGGTGTCAGTTCGTGAGAGCGTTGCCTTTCGACACGACACAAAGCAGTGTACAGATCCGCTCGCCTGACACATGGGGCGCACCGACGCTGGCTGTTCAAACATGTGACCAGGTACTAGTGACGCCGCGCAACTCGGTCTGTAGTTTTTCAAGCGGACCTCAGAACTGTCTGCTAATTAATTGGGCAGTGATCACAGACGTATCATATTCCCTTTAACCAGTTTCAGTAAAAAGTAGAGGACAGCTGTTGTGTTGCGTGCGGTTTGTGAGTTTCCGGTGGCCCTTTGAGGAAGAGGAAGAAAGAAGGGCAAGGCATCTGCATAACAATTTCCTATAAAATAATATTTAGATGTCATAAAACATCACCTAGTAATTAATTACTGCTGTCACTGAAACTTCAATGGTCCTCAGCAGACTTCCACCGAAGCCGCACGAGTACAGGTCACTCCTGACGTGATCTGACTCAGTATCAGCCAGGTTTAAGGTTACTGCTGTAATTGGATTGCATTAATCTTTCAGAAAGAAACCAACGCAATTTGTCATTGAACTGTTTTTTTAATGGCCTAATCAATCGGAGCCTTTATGTGACGCCTATAAACATCCGCGTAAAGAATGTGTCGATAATTTGCCCTTTTCATCGCAAATTCTTAAAAAACATCCTTAGGTACTCCTATTACCCATACATATACGAATGTGTGTTAGTAAAATTACGCTGCACAATTTCTGTAAGATATTTCTACCTCTTACCAGCTGTACCGGCCCGCCACGAGCGGCGCGTCTACCTTTGAATTTCTCGCTCAAACAACACCGGCGCGAAGTAGCAGCTATGCTGACGTGTTCAAGCGATTCGTTTTGAGAGCTAAAGTGAACGGACGGACAAAGCATCTCCATAATTTTTGGCACTGCGGAGTCTGCAGTCAGCATCTACATGCTTATCAAACAAATCAAATCGTTTGTTTCTCAAACATGTGTTATTCAGGTCCACGGATGTCACCAATCGGCCGACCGCCTATTCGTTATATATAAGGGTTATTTGTACGCGATGACACATACAGTTTTATAGGTATATACGGTTATATATGTGGCACCACCTCGCGGTTTCGCTGGTGTAATTCCGGTTCTATCGGTCGTAGCGTCATGGTACATAGCCGTATTGCCCTCCTCGATAAATGGACTATTCAACACAATGTTTTTCAAATTATATAAAGTTAAAATATTAGTATAGATATTATTGTAACCACAAAACCTACATTCAATTCTTACGCCGATCACCTAAACACTATTTAATGTTCCAAGTATTTTATCACAAAAATAAAATTAAAACAACAAGAACAGTGTGGTGACAGACAGTGTCGTGAGCTTACTCGCATGTGGAGGCAAACGACCAATTAATGGGCGTTGGTAATTGCCGAATGGTCTATACGATTCGACAACTACCAACGCCCATTAACGTCCGCGCGGTTAATGGTTGCGCAGATGCGTTGTCCTCCTTACTTAATACCCTCCATAATGGGCCACCGGCACACGAGTGCCCACAGCATAATCCGATCCAGTGGTGCCGGCGCGCGAGAGGTTCGGCCCGCCGAGCACGCATTATTCAACTGCAATGCAGTAATGGCCTGCACACTTGTTGAGGCCCTTGGGGATGGGATAGAATCCGTTTAAGTAATTTGATGTCAACCGAAGTATCGATATAAAGTGTAACTCACAGGAGGTCCACTGCGGCCGACGTGGCACTTCACGGCTGCCACCAATTTTCAGCGCTTATATAAAAACGAACCGCCTAATCCTATTACGGGACATGAAACTGGATTGCGACCGATATACATCGATATAAAATACTGTTGTTAATATTTAACTGTCAGGTTCTGCCGATATTTTTGTCTCAAATAGTGCCATATTCGATTGTGGCCGAATTATGCCAGAACGACCGGGGAGGTACCTCTCGCTCACGTGATACCTCCGTAAAGTAACAGACATGCTGTCACGTTTCGTAAGTGTGAGTTCAACTCTCCGTGACAATTATGGGGATGTCTATATGGACATCGGTAGTCAGAAAATACCCCGACTCCTCGTTTGCCCAATGTCTTTCCAATCTCCTTCTCTGCTTGCCCAATGTAGTGGCACAATGACTAGACGCACGGAGCTGCTCCAGCAAAAAATATTTTTCTCTCGCGTACATATCGAGGTTTACTTGTCTTCATTCAGGATAATCAGTAAGATTTGTCTTCTTCAATATTTGAGATCAGGATGGGATGACCGGTTTTATGAGTCATCGTAGCGATCGGTCCACGTCACCGCTAGGAAGCAGCTGTAATGTCAAATCCTTGTTGCACGGAAGATGTTGCTAATTGGTGGACGTCATCGATGTATATTTTTTACTTCATTTCATTCGTAAGGTTTGTAATATTTTTAATTTCGTAAACTTTTTAATGTTTCCTTAAACTCTAATAATTGTGTAAGGCGAACATAAACCTCTCGAACGTCTGGAGTAGGGACCAAAGGCATTTGCTTATGCTTATTTAGTGGACTTGCTTAAGTTCAGGTCGAATGTTGGGAGCTGGGATCACGTGTTCGAATTCGTGTAATGTGATACACTTTTTCAAGCCAACAACATGAGTGTATCACATAAGTTTACTATAGCATACAGGCAGGTGCCTGTCACGTGCAATATCACGTGGTGGAGACAGTTATAAGAAAATATCAACTTTACTGCAGTAAATTATAAGTATATAAAAAAAAATCAACTTTACCGTAAATCACAAATGCCGTTTATATTTTTGCGAGTCTATTGTTTATGCAATATCAACGATGTGCCGGTGATTTCATTTACGTTTCCGTACGTAGGCGCATTAACGTGACGTAGATCGACACGTTTAAACCTATCACTATTTATATCAAAAACGCTAACTAAATTGTACCACAATCCAATTTCCAACGTCGTGTCGTAATAGGATTTGTAGGCAGTTCATAACATATGCCAATAGGAAGTTATACCTAATACTACGAGGGTGGACCTAAAAGTTCTAAGTCCGACCAAGAAAATGAAAGAAAAGTGGCTCTAAATTTATCTTTATTTTTCGACATAGTCTCCATCTAGTTCAACACACTTCTTCCACATGACCTGCAACTTGTTTATCCCCTCGAAAAAAAAAAGATTCCGGAAGGTCGGCGAAATAATCGTTTACTGCGACTATCACCTCATCTTTGGTCGAAAATTTCGAGCCACCCAAATTTTTTTTAAAATTTGGAAATAAATGATAATCCGAGGGTGCTAAATCCGGCGAATAAGGTGGGTGGGGCAGCATTTCGTAGCCACAATCACTGATTATAGACATTGTTTCAACCGAAGTGTGAACACGTGCATTGTCTTCATGAAACAAAACTTTCTTACGCAACATTCCCGGCCTTTTTTCTTTTATTTTTTCCCGGAGTCTTCGTAAAAGGTTACAATAATAACTAGAATTTATAGTTTGACCTTTCGGTAAATAATCTGCAAAAATAATGCCCTTCGCATCCCAAAGAACAGACGCCATGACTTTGTTAGTCGACAAAACGACCTTAGCCTTTTTCGGTGTAGGAGGGTCTGATCTTTTCCACTGTTTGGACTGTTGCTTTGATTCAGGAGTATGGTGGTGAACCCAGCTTTCATCCATGGTAACAAATCTAGACAAAAAGTCCTCGGGATCAGTCTCAAAAAGTTCCAAACAGTCTCGCGAAATTGTGTATCGAACTCGTTTTTGTTCAGCTGAAAGCAACCTCGGGACCCAGCGAGCAGAAACCTTATGGAACCCCAACTCTTCCGTTATTATATTTTGCACCCGCTCATAACTAATGTATGTTATCTCAGCTATCTTACCAATGGTCAAACGTCGGTCACCCAGTACGAGATCACAAATTTTATCGATGTTTTCTTACGTGGTAGAGGATGTAGGCCTTCCA
>JAFELO010000787.1:643657-689741 GCA_017140195.1 Eumaeus atala
CCCCCCCCCATGATCCACCAAGCGGACTAGGGACTGCGTGTCCTGCGATCCGGTCGAGGATCACACATGCGCACGCATGACACACCCAATCACTACTCACCACAGTCACAACACACAGTCCCTAAACGGGCCTACATTCCCCCCCCCCCCCCCCAGCCTATAAGCCACCATGGCAAACCGCAGAAATGCGGCCCCGCTACCGAATCCCCTCGCGACCTAACCCGGGGTTATGAGGTTCGGCTCGGTGCCCGTAGCCCTCGCAGATCATCTGCGAAGATGACCAGGAGTAGTAGTAATGAACGGTCGGTGGAAGGCGCTGGGTGAGTTTTTCCACATTTGTACAACCAGAAGTTGCTCAAATGCGTTGCTAACTTTCACCCCATCTTTTCGGACATAAACTAAATTTCAAACCTCTACACGGCAAGGGCATCGCAAGAAACTTTGCTACGAGCCTTCCTATCCAATTCGACATTACACGGAATAATTTTATTCTGAATTTTTCTATCAGGCCAAAAAGAGCAGACGCTCGTAGTAGCCTATGAACAAAAAGAGCAGACACTCGTAGTAGTCTATGAACAAAAAGAGCAGAGGCTCGTAGTAGCCTATGAACAAAAAGAGGAGACGCTCGTAGTAGCCTATGAACAAAGCTTTATTACTCGTAACTCCGTCAGCAGCTAGGCAACATCCACAAATGCAATAACAAGCCGATGTGTGAACCACGACATGCGGCTGTAGTTTACTCTTTAAGAACAAACATGATTCTGCAGTAAAATATATGAAACGCCAAGTGCCTTAAGCGCGATAAAGCGTTACGGCGGCATTACGTGCGAATGCTCTATCACTGTTTCACACAATTTAACACCTCATATTTCTGTGCATTAATTGTTTCATAAGGTGTAAACTTCGAAAGTATCGAACTTATAGGAGTCGAGATAAAAACAACATAAAAATGTAAAACTTTATTCCAACATATCCATAACAAAAGGTACCGAACTGCTACAGAACTCAACATGACTAGTGCACTTTGAGATATGTCGGTGTGCCTAATGCACTTTACACTTTATACAATCACGATCAACTGCACCAATAAAGAAACAATTGTAATGAACATTGGAGCTTGTGATGAATGATATTATTATCATGTTAATCATATAACAAAATAAGAATGTATAGATTAAGCATACCCACAGAGTGTAACAAAACCGCCATTTTATCTTTTACACATGTATAGTACCCATAAGTATACCATTACTGAAATACATAATTCGATATAATCAAGTATTGGTCAAATATCAATTATAGTAATACAAAACAAAACCTATCAACATCAATAACATTTCCGACATCATCTTTACGAATACCTGCTAGGACACAGCAGGCCGTTGTGCGACCAGTGCTCAGCCCGCTGGTGCGGGCACATTGCGGGCCAATATCGGGACCCAATGGGCAAGCCACATTGCTCTCTGAACGGATAACCGTTGGGGAAGAAAGGTTTTGGAGTGGCCGCCCCGCAGGGCCCCGGAAGACCTGGGGGATGCAAGTGGCTCGTGACCGTGTCCTATGGCACTCTATGGGGCAGGCCTATATCCAGCAGTGGATGTCGTCCGGCTGACGATGATGTAGGGTTTAAGATTTATTTGGTATTATTTTAAGTTCAACAGTATAAATGAGATGTATTGTTATAATTTAATAAAGATTCCGATCGTGCCCTTGGCCTGAACTACAGTGTTTTTGTCACATTTTGTGTTATCTGTTAGCTAAGGCCGGCAATATAACTGAAAACCTATAGATTCTTATGTTATATTAGTTTTTCTTGTTTCGTTATTTTTGTAGAGGTAGACAGATGAAGTTTCCCTGCCAACATAAATTGACATACAATATGTAATAAAAGCCCTGTTGCTCCTTTTAAACGTGAGCAGGAACGACAGGTTTTCGTTATATATTGTATGTGTATTGCTTGCATGATACATTATGTTGCTCATTCATATAAAATGTACAGTTCGAGACACGAGCACTCGGAAACCAGGACCGCGCCAGCACCGGCGTCACCCATCATTTCTTTATCTACGCGTCTGTTTTGCAGAGTAACTTGGATGACAACATTCTAGTAACACACATCTATAGAAATTTAATCCATTATAACTCCATAAATTTCGACATTATAATTACACGATTTATATTACAATGTTATATAAAATTTACACTATTAGAAGTTCTGCCAAACTCCCTGGCAAGTGGCAACCTACACAACACCACGTAAAGCCAGGCAATATGTTTGTTTAAGTGAAACTTCTGCATAATCGTTGCAATGCGTCACGACAAGGAGACCGAATCATGTTACTCTCTCGTATGTTACTTTCCTGAAGTTCCACTTCTACCATGCGTGAATGAGCCTGTTTCCTCCGGTATTTTTTAAAAACATCCATCAAGGGCAGCAGAATACAACACACATGTGGAGCACAAACGTTTAGACTATATTATGGTCTAACTAAATATAAATACTAAATAAATACAATAGTACTTGCATTATATTAATACTAAATAAATACAATAGTCTACCTAATGAAAAATCTTAAATGTCAACGTTTAAAAATATTGCTACCAGACAGGCTGCCGAGGAAAAGGGCTGAGCACACAGTACTTTCATTGCATCAATAAATCTTTGAGATGCGGCGTGGCGCCGTGTGACGTCACGTGCTGAAGGACTGCCGCGGCGACGTACCGCACACGTGTCTTGCCCTTCTACGAGCTCGGGTCTGGCTCCCAACCGAGCACGCTGCGTCGCCTTCGTGACAAGGCAACTGTTTATGTACAACGCCTACCTCTAGGTACGAACTACGAGTACTACAACCGACATTAAAGCTCACATTTCAATGAAAAAGAAGCGCTCTCCAAATATTTTATCCGTTGATCGATTTTTTTCAGTACAATGCATTAATCGTCTGCTTACAGGTAAAGCCATCAAAATCAATCTTAACGGTTTTTATAGTAGTAAATCGATGCCCTTTAGTGACTACCGACGCCCATAGACATCCACATAATTGTTATGCAGATGTGACGGCCTCTTTCTCTCATCCCCCTCCGATTGTCCACTGTAAACTCCACAGCACAGCTGTCACTTGGCGATGGTATCGCATAAGCGAGAGGCACTGCCCCGGTCGTGCAGGCCCAATTCGGCTACGCCGCATACTATCTTTTATTACAGTTCCCTAGTATAAGGTTGAAACGGTTCCAAATAGGACACAGAAATAAATATGTACATTAAGAAGTATTTACAGCACTACAGCACTTTAAAGACTAAGAAACCATTTTTGTATGTATGTATGTGCATAACGCAAAATAACAATTCAGTATTCCGAACTTAACAAGTAAATCGTTGTAACCTGACGCCTACTAAGTATTGTGGCGCTACGGGGCGGGGAAGACGTCGGTGTAACAGGTTCTGTTGCGCAGCAACAAGTACAACGTATTCATGATATAACTACACGCAGGTACTAGTTGTGGGTATTAGTACATGAACGAAGTAATGTCAAATCAGTGTCGAATCGGAAACAAAACAAACTTTATGTGATTTATACGATGGCATGGGATAGTTCTAAAACATATGCACATAAGCTGTATCCACCACAATCGGACGATATTTAATGTGTGTGACTGGGTGTCATTGACAATTTTTCGGGTTTTGGGCGTTCCTTTGGAGGTTTTATCTAACATTGGACGGACACATGTTGATGATGATTTTGAAATGTATGATAAGATTTATTAAACATTCTTATTTATAATGATCAATAAGACTGTCCTAGCAGATGAGTTTCGGTTCTACAACAGTAGCTCATGAGAAGACCACAAGTAGTTGTGTGTTACTACAGGACCCCAGGCTGGTGACGACAAGTATATTTTTACCAACAAACATCCTCTTATCTTAGTGCGCGGCGCTGTGTGTGTGCACCTTCTGCATATGCGACGTACATGTACGTGCAGTCCCACAGTTTGAGCTGCTATTATAAATGCGGGTGAGGAGATATGCGACGTACATGTACGTGCAGTCCCACAGTTTGAGCTGCTGTTATAAATGCGGGTGAGGAGAAAAGTGATCTTTGTTACGCTTTCTCACACAAATCATGTTCCATTGTAAAACACAGAAGCATTTCAGAGTCAATGGACATTCTTGCGAAGTCTGCGAAGTGTGACGCGTCATGCGCCGACCCCGCGGGGCGCGACTAGTGGCGCGCGCCTCTAGCACACAGATCTGCGTCGAACGAACGCACCGAGAAATAGCACAGCAGCGCCGCGGGCCAACATGACTCCAACTAAACTCTACTAAATATATTAATATAAGTATCCAGTTTAAGTGTATAACAATCATCTCTAAAATTAAATGTAAATATATTAAATAAATGTAACTAAATATTATCCAAAAGAGAACAAAACAAGTCGTTATGTAAAAAATGCAATGATATACATAATATGCTATAAAAATGCATTACAAAAACAAATGCATTAGAAGTTAAACAACTCCGAAAACCATAAAAGCAGCTGGAAATATTAATGGCACATGTTTTTCTACATTCAGAAATTATAGACCTTCATTAACTTCTCTTAAAATCTTTAATATCGTCGTTGCGCGTGCAAAAATCGCTGTGTTTCTTGGTAATACACGCATACTGTAAAAACAGCTGTGTGTTTAGTGCAATATTTAAAGGGATAAAAATCGTAGTTACGTGGCATTCATGCCTCAAAAACTCAAGTTTTTGCACTTCTTGTGAGGTGTGTAAAATCACAGAGCTACTTTTACACGCGCACCTGGGATATGAAATGGTTTTCTTTTACTATAGATACAGAAGATCTGGAAAAGTATTTTACTTCATTCTTGTCACATACGGGTCTTGAATAATATACACTTTGATTGTACTAAGATGTTGGTCCGTTGGATTGTGTAACATGGGTGTGCCTTAACTTCACGAGTACTGTAAGCCCAAGTCCAACTATTTCAAAATAAAACTATTAAATAAACATATTTGGTATAACTTGCTTTTTAATGAGAACGTGGTGATGGAATCATACTATGTACATATAAATACACGAGTTTAACCAACTCGAAGCTAATATATTTTTAACTTATTTTTCAGATTAAAATATAGAAACAAATTGACCGTCACTAAGACCCCATTAGTACAAGAACTTATTTATCGCTTGTTCTTAAACATTAAAACGGAACAGATGGGCGCCCATACAATAATCTGTTCACACGACGGAACAAAAAATTTGTGAACAGACGATTCGCCCACGATGTATTATTAACACGAATTTAAAAAACTCTCGTGCGTAACGGGCCTGAAAACTGTAAAGCCCGCCAGCTAAAACATAAAGCTCCTCTATAGGCAAATCAACTATGACTGATTATAGCTTGTAGCTATAGCTAAGATAATCAAATGTTTTTCGGCAATAAAGTATATAACATATATATACTTTATTGCCGAAAAACATTTGATTATATTGTAAGTCTGTACTTATTGTAGTGTTTTACTGGTTCTCGGGATATTAATGCCTTTTTTAACTCCCAGTATCCAAGACCTGCAAGACTAGACATCAGTGGTCCTACAGATGTACAGGCGACAATGTTGACATCTGAATATCGTTGAATATTGTGTTCGCGGCCGGGCGAGTCTTTTATTTTATTGATCGTGTATATATTACTACAATTTACTTACCTGCTACAGTACTATGTTGACAATAAAAAATATAACCTATGAATAAATGTGCAACAACTTTTGTCTAGTCACATAAATAACAAACACTCATTTTTGAAAATGATAACATTGTAAATACTTGCCAAAATGTATTCTTAAAATTATAATTAAAATAATATGAAATTTAATATCGCCGCTATAAATGTTTCACATGTACTTATTTACATAAATTATTTTCGATAGCACAAGACCACGGTCATAGAAAATCACATCTCAGGAAGAAAATCACAAAAACGTAAAAAATGGTAAAAACTTCGTAATGTTCGAGCACTAGTCTAAAGCTCCGTAGACCCGAACTTGGGTGTTGCGGACTCGGCTAGACATTACAGACAACGTTAGTCTGGTCGGTGACTTTCCGACTATCTATAAAATAGATGCCGGTTCTGAAAAGTGAATTCTCCACTTCACCAGCATGCCATTAATGGCCGCGAAAATATACAAGTACTTTAAAGAATTTGGAAAAGTCGTGCGAGCTTAGCTCGATAGCACGAATATTAGCATTGACTATGGAGTTGTGAAACACAGGCCACCGGCGACCAACGACAGGACTCGCATTTTATAATCACTCATAAGTAATAACACACTGAAGTGAACAGAAGTGACATTGGACAATAGAGTCCGAATACCCTTAATAATCACGTTCACTAACTGTTTAAAGTAATGTAGTTTAATATTCCCAAGGTATAATCTCCGTATAAAATCTAAATGTTACTTGATAAAAATAAAATTTTGACACATAACAAGTTCTGACTGAGTGAATTGTGAAGTGTATACAGGAGAAACACTGGAGACACATTCCAGCAAAGAAAAGGTCGGAAGTGGTCTCCGCAGCGACGAGCTCTGGACGAGCTTATACCAGGCCCGGGTAATTCTTGGTAGGTGCGATATATAAAACTTACACGGCATACAACTGAACTGCCTCATAACAATGCTAAAGCTCGGATATTTATTCATATATTTCTTAATTGTTGCATACACTTCACACTTTGCACAAAACTTTAGACTTACAATCGATATTTGAAATGCAGGCCAAAATCGAAAAGCTAAATAACTTATACCACAGCGAACCGTTAAACTCTTCAAAATGGGACTACTAAAATCAGTCAGGTTTAATTTTCTTAGTTTTCATTAACATTCAACTAGTGAAGGTACTACACAACTAATTGAAGTAATAGTATGTCCATTCACAAAATAATAGTGATAATTCCTTTCAATAGTAGTTATTAAAATAAACTAGCCACAAGTCTGCTCGAGCAAATGTCTATAAGACAAATAAAAGACCCATTCAGCTCAGCTATAGGTCAACACAGCACTGAGAATAGACACTTGTTATTCTTTCATGTCTCTAAATGTTAGCAGGTTGTTTAATGTTCGGAATTCCGTGTAGCGGTATTGCAGCTGGTAGCTGGGTTTAATTTTAAAGAGATAATATAAAAAATATTGATTGCATCCGCAATATAATAATCGAAAAATGTTATCACTTTATGGAGACCAGATTTGGTTCATTTTACGGGCTGATTTACACAGGTTCAGTAACTGACTCTGAATCCATCGCATATCGGCGCTGACATTGAAAAATGTCAGGTCAGCGCAGACCTGGAAAACCTACTGTAAACGGTGTCCGGACCGCGCTGACCTGAAAAGACCTAATGTGAACGATGACATGTCGGCGCTGACCTGTATATTCGCACATGAATACTGGCTGGAAAATAGCTGGCCCTGTGTAAATTTGCCGTATCTTCAGTTTGTACTATCGCCCTGTGCGCAGCACTCGCGCTTACTTTAAGTCTTCTTCGTCATCTTCCACGTACAGAATATCCTTCATGCTGCTCATGAACGCGTTGCTTGTCAATGCCTCCTCAGCTATTGATTTCTGGAATTAATAAAATACTATCAAAACTTCGCGTCGTCGATATTACGTCTTAGATAAGGTTATAACTAGTAGGCGGTAACTCCTAACAGACTCCAACCGAGTGACAACTACTAACGAAGTTGCTAGAATTCACTATCGACATCTTCTCTCTTACATCCGAGGCGTTTAGGTTACGTCAATACAGAGAAATCCTGAAACAAAGCCGGTGTGAAGCGATCTTAAAGCGCAGGGAAGATTTTAGTCGCTAGCTATTTCACTATGACTGGCTTCTTGTGTCAATTCCTCTACGGGATCAAAGGACCTTCCTCGCTGAATGGTGTACTATCACATGCTTGCAAGAAGTTTTTTCACTTGTGAGCATCAAGAGAACAAACAGGACTCTGCGGGTCACTGCTCCGCCACGACTACGCGCCCGCGCACACCGTTCTCCGCACGAGGGGCTTTCTGTACAGCACGCCAGTCACTCTTCGTGTCACTACCCTTACCGCCCTGACCTGGCAACGTGTGATTTCTTTTTAATCCCCATTTATTTTACCCCCTTTTATTAATAAAATTTTAAAAATATCAGCTCAAAGTGATACAATTTTCTTCGCCGGAGGATGCGCTGTTAGTGTTTGAGCTGCCTGTAAATGCTGACACCTCGTCAGCGGCGAAATGGAAAAAGTGTTTCGAAAACTGATTTGGAGGCATGAAACTTTAAAAAGATTAAAACATACAATAAAAATAAATAATAAAAAAGAATAAAGATAAGAAACATCTATAGAATATAGTTTTATTATGCAAACCTTTCTGAGCGTCCCATGTACATATCAAATAAATTACGAATTTCGGTTTCACAGGTTCCGGTAAGCAGAAATTGTCAGATTACGTGTTACCATTGCCCCTCTTATCTTACGATGCGATGATGGCGCCTCGTCTAGACGTACGACTGCTTAAAAATAAAGCAGTCACCAAAACTTGCGTAAAAGTCACTAAAACTAAAACACTCTTTAGTACTGGATGACTGTTCACTGTTGATGTTGTAAATATCTAAATAGAAAAGTATTATTTCCAAAAATCATAAATTCATGCCTAATTGAAAATTAACCAAAAAAAGCCAGCACAAGTAATTGAGAACCAAAATATTTTAATAAATAATGATACAAAATATTTTAAATGACCATTAAAAAATAATCGTTTTTTAAAGTGAAAAAAGAATTTAATATTTAATACAACCGTTTAAATGACACACGCACACAAAGGAGATATGTATCGAGTAGCTGGTCGTACCTCTAATAGTTACTATTCAATTTTGAACCTGAATTACACATTGAACCCGGCCTACACCAGAAATTATGAATATCATCTGGCAATATAAGCAGGACTTATCTCCAGTCTGCGCAGTTGTGTCAATTGCGGTAGGCTTCATCCTTGCTATACTAAATTACTGCTTTACAATTTGTAGCCTGATTATAATTTCATATGACCCCGAATTCTTTAGAAAACTAAGTTCATAAAAATCTGTAAGGGTCTTGATGACACGCAGGTCCTCGGTAGGTATACCACATTAGGGCGCTGGCGTGAGGATGTATTGTTGTTGTAATAAATTTTAGTGACGGCATATCTGGTTGTCCAGATCTAATTTTCATTAAACTAAGCAATCAAGAAAAAATAAACATTTTAAATATTTTATTTATAGTAAACAATATGAATAACGAAACAAGAATTCATTTAAAAAAATACAAGAAATATCACAGAGTACAAAATATACACATTGTATAACTAAAATTTAAAAAATATCCTACGTGACCACTCAAGTGAATAAGCTCTCAGGTATTCAAAAGGGGCGGGAAATGCAGTCGATATGTCCCATAGCCAGAGGCCTGCATCTGGTCGGTGTGCTTCGGTTAGACTGCTATCCACAGGCGCGATGGAAAACGAGCTAGAGTACAAATGGAGATTGCAGAGCTGTAGATACGGAATGTAGATGTGGGAGTTTGATATAACATATGTCCTAATATGGACGCGCATAGGTCACACTCACGCAATACAAAGTATACACTTAATTTTAAAAACTATTAGTTAAAGCAAAACTAGAATTACGATTGTCCTATACCTAATAGTCACTCCAAGCACAGCGAGTGTAGTTCGTAGAGCTAGAACAAGCGTATTATTTTCAGTTACACTGAAGTGTATGTCTAATTTTAGGTTATTTAAGGAACTTTACATAAACGGTGGTAAAAAAACATATGATCATATAAAAAAATCTTCTACGAGAATCACGAAGATCTTCTCTGAAAACTGTACTGCCTCGAAACTGACGAGTTCAAGTACGGCTGTTGGACAAACAGAATATCTCGTTACTACGAGTCGTTAAAACTTATACAGATTATATGGAGCCTGTGTTAAGACAAGTTTCAATAAATACAGCAGTCAGTAATTACGAATATATTTTACCGACCTCACTCAGATAATATTCGAAACACGATGACCGGGCGGAGTGCGGTACTCCCACTACTCCACCACTTACCACGTGCTCCGCCAGCGGCAATGGCGCTAAGCACACGGTCCAGTCGGCCAGTAGCAGCCCGCCCGTGTTGCAGTAGAATCACGCCTGCCCCCCCTACTCACCACGCGTGGTGCTGTAGAGTCACGCCTGGCCCCGCTACTCCCCACGTGATCCGCCGCCAGGAAGGGCGCTATGCCCACGGTCATAGAGAGGCCCGCCAAGATAGAGGCCTTGGCCAGCTCTTCGCAGACGTCATCACCGTCTCCTCCACACCCACCAACAAAATCTCCGAGCACCTGTTCGTCGGACACCGCCGGGCTCGGCCTCTGCCACGGCTGCTGTGCCGTCGGACACCGAACCGATCAATCTAAAAACCGCATACATCCAGCCAGAAGGGAACCGGTGATGGATCGTAAACAACCGCGAATGATCTACTGGAACCCCGGCGGCATCCGAGGAAAAATCCAGGACCTCAGACAGCTCGCCCAGGAGTACGACATTCACGTCATACTGCTGGGAGAGATATGGCTGGGGCCTGGGCAGGATTTCAAGATGACGAACTATGCCGTGTATCGCAGAGGCGAGGTGTCGCCGAGCGGCAGGGCGTACAGAGGTACGGCAATGCTTGTTCGGCAGAACTCCTCCACGCCGACTTAGATCTCAGCCCCTTCGCCGACATGAACACAACCGGAGCAGTTGTGCAAGTGTAGGGAGAGGATCTGAGAATCTACACGGCATACAAGCCTCCCACACACTGTTTCGACCTCACTGACGTCCATCGCGTACTGGGTGCCGGGGGCCAGGTGTTGGTTGCGGTTGACTTGAACTCCAAGCACACCGCTTGGGGATCGTCCACCATCAACCGCACCGGCGCCAGACTGCAGGTAGATGCGAATTCACTATCGACGGGCAGCTCGAAACCGTGGGGGAGGTGGAGGCTGCGGCATGTTGTCTCACGGACAAAATAAGGGAGGCACAGGCCGCGGCGACCATCACCACACCGGTCAAAGCGCGCCGTCGGAGTGACCTCTCTCCCAACTTCCTGTCTGATCTGAGTAGGAAAAGGTAGTTGAGGAGGGTCTGACCAAGGCCGATCTCAATCGACTTGCTGAGGACGTCTCTGCAAGAGCGAAGGACTGTCGGGGGGCCATCTGGGAGCGAACCATCGCTCAAGCTGGCGCTGACGACACATCCCTCTATGCCCTGAATAGACGACTCACCAGGTCGAAGACCACGATCAGCCCACTCACCGACCCAAACGGCCAACGCCACTACAAAGCCCAGACATAAGCAGACATGCACGCCAACCACCTACAATCACAATTCACACCACACCCAGCAGCAGCAGTCGCCGCCGAGCACCACGAGTACGTGGAAGGCCGCGTCCGAGAGCTCTGTTCGAGCTCGCCTCCGCCGCTGGGCGTGGGGGGGAGCTTTATCTCCCCCGCCGAGCTGATGAGAGACGCCCTTCGCCTCTCGAGGCGTAAAGCGCCAGGCCCCGATAACATCCCTCCCACAGCACTGGTGATGATGCCGTGGCGCACAGCCGTGGCTCTCACCAGGATAGCTAACGGCGTTCTCCGCACGTCCCACTTTCTGGATATCTGGAAGGAAGGGAAAATAGTCATCCTCCCAAAAAGCCGGGTAAGTCTCGGAACTTACCTCCGGGTATGTTACCGGCCGATCACGCTGCTGTCGCATGTGGCCAAGTTGTTCGAGCGGCTATTGCTCCGGAGACTGAAGCTGTACTATTCGCTGTATTAGCATTTCGGTTTCCGGGGCGGCCACTCGACCAGCTGGCGCGGGTGCTCCATCACTTGGCCACGGAGATGAATAGGGGGAGGCACTCGGTCGGAGTCTTTCTCGACATGGAGAAGGCCTTCGACCGGGTGTGACACCCGGGCCTCCTGGTCAAGTTGGTAGACGCCGGCGTCTCGCTGGCTCTCGTGCGACTAGTGGCGTCGTTCTTAGAATGGAGAACCATCCGGGTAGCGGTGGAGGGGCGATATTCCTCCCTGCGGGATATACTTGCTGGAGTGCCGCAGGGCAGTTGCCTGTCCCCTTGCCTCTACGCGGCCTATACCAACGACATCCCGACGCTCAGCAACCCACTGGGAGAGGGCGAAGCCGATGTCTTGCTCGCGCTGTTCGCTGACGACAGTGCTTACATCTCCTCGTCCCGGAAGCCGGAGCTAGCAGCTGGGCGAATGCAATGCAGCGGCTCCTGGATCGATTGCCGAAGTGGCTCTGAATGTCTGTCAACGTGGAAAAAACAGCATCCCTAGTTGTAAGCACGCGGCGCAACATGCCGGGGCGGTTGAAGTTGATTGGCCAGGAGTTGGCTTGGAGGTCCCCGGTCGAGTACTTCGGGTGCAGCATTGATCGCACGCTGCGGATGGGCTCGCAGGTTGATTGAGCGATTAACCAGGCGAGGGCAGCCCGCGCCCGCGGCTTACTAGGACCAATGCTCGCATCCGACGTACATCCGATCGTGACTCACTTACGCTGCCCCGGCATGGTATGCGCTCACCTCCATGGATCATCATCAGGACGAGGATAATTCACTCACATGGATAACCCACACCACAATTGGAAATCATCACACCACACTACCCACTACCCACCACACCTGCAGGCCAGTAGGCCGCGGTCGAAATCCTAACTTCAGGCCATATGGCCTTAGCACCTAGGTGCGTAACAACCCACTACCATCAGAGGGTTGCCCCATCACCGAGGGGATAGCCTCTCGCGACCCGGGTCATGAGGTTCGTCTCGAAACCCGCAATCCTCGCAGGCCCCACCAGGCCAGTGTAGAAGACCCACGGACGGAGAATCACGCCTGCCCCCGCTACTCACCACGTGATCCGCCGCCGGGAACGGCGCATGCATAGCGATGCACACGGTATGTAGCAGCCCGTCCGTGTTGCAGTAGAGTCACGCCTGCCCCCGCTTCTCACCACGCGTGCTGCTGTAGAGTCACGCCAGCCCCCGCTACTCACCCCGTGATTCGCCGCCGGGAAGGGCGCTATGCACACGATCACCACGGTCATGTTGTCACAGCCGAGGCCGCCGGTACTGCAGTTGGGCGCTAGACACAGCTCCATCAGCGCCTCGCACACGGCCGACGGCTCCCAGCCGCCCACCAGTCGCGCGCGACAGAACGATATCACCTCCTGGGTCAATTTACACGTTATGTAAGAGGTAGTGTAATTCTGGCAACCGAATTGGGCAAAGCAGATAGGATACTATCTACAAGTGATTGCTATGCTATCGCGTTTGTAAGGGTTCGGATAACTCAATGTATGACATATAATCAACACATTTGCATAACCTCTCATCTCACGAATGTTCATGATATTCAAAAAGTTAAAAAGAAGTCTCGCCTGTACTATAAAAACATATAGAAACATCCAGTATCGGTCTTCCTGCTCTAATGTGCCAAAACAATAATATACAACATCAAGACACTCACTTCGTTAGACAGAACCTCCCAGATGCCGTCACATGCGATCACAATAAACTCCCAGTCCTCGTTCAACTGGCGCACAATGACATCTGGGTATGCTGCGAATAAAAACATTATGCGTGCATTTCACATACGGTAAGAGTAAAACTTTAGAAAAAAATGTTGTTATAACGGTTATCTAATTGATCTCTGGATGATTCGGCCGATGGAGTCGCTCTCAGGCTCCGTCCGTTCATTCGGAACATTACTATGACTCGGAACACCTCTTTGACGTAATAATTTTTCGTGTATGCAGTTCGCGTAACCGAAGTACAAGACGTCGTCACATCATAAAGTAGTAGGAAATCGTACGAATATTAATTAACGGTGGGCACCCGCTATTGTGGTGGGCCTCCATTCGTTTGTTGTTGTTGCATAAGTTATTGTGAGACAAGTTACATCGTTAAGCGCTAACGTTTTGGAATTTTAGTGGCATGAGTCTTATGCCGTAGTCCGTACTCCGCAGCACATCGCGCATGTCACTTAACATCTCACTGTCCAAACAATAATTCAGAATAGGCAGATGCGCGGTTATAAAGATCGACGTTCAATTGATGACAGCAACTTATCTACCAGTGCAGCAAAACAATAGAAAATGAATCCTATCTTTAGAGGCTATACGAGCGACAGAAAATAATTGCAGGTTCGATTCACAAGAAGTAAGAGGATCTTCTCACACAGCTTACTGCGAACAACCGCCGTGAATGGCCTGAGCTTCGATATCACCTGCCACGATCTGGTCCCGCGGCGAGATCTTCAAGAGAGAGAATATTGATGGTACCTCTTGAAGATGTAGTCTCCTAAGGCCCGCGACAAGGCTACGTTGCCGTTAACCTTATGGAGCTGCACGCAGCCGCTGTGAGATGTTTGGTCTCACCTGTCACTATCTGGTCCCGCGGCGAGAGCCGATAGTTCCTCTTAAAGATGTAGTCTCCTAAGGCCCGCGACAGGGCCAGGTTGCCGTTAACCCTATTGAGCTGCACCCAGCCGCCGCCTGCGGTTATCCGGCGGAGCTCCTCCTCGTTGTTGGGCTTGTGGTCGTACGACAGAGCCTCGACCTGCGCAGTCGACAGTTGTATATGCGCACGCGCAGCAGCGTGTGCGGACGAGGTTCCCGAAGCACAACAAAAACATCGAATCCCAAAGAAAACACTCCGACAATAAAGCGTAAACTCAATTGATACAACCTAGCCTGAATCCCTTGTCCGATTTTTTTAATCACTCCCGTGTTGAGCGCTGCGGGTTCTCACTAACCGAGGGCCGGCCACGCAAGGAAGAGGGGGTGCAAGTTAAGTGTTAAAAGACCCGGAACAGAGTACGTTTAAAAACGATTTTTTTTAAAGGAATGTTGCAGCAGTACAAATGATAATAATAATCCGCGGACACATCGCGCTACGTCAGCCGCGCCCTCTCTTTAAATGTTGACACGGGGAACGCGGCGAATGTCATCAGTGCCGCCTTTGGTGAGGGGCCCCGAAATTACAAAGCATCAGGACACCTCGACGGCTACTCGGTCCCCAAACGACCGACGCCTCCTCAACAGCAGCGTTGCCCATCACACGATAACCCCACCAACTTTGGGATAGTGCAATGGGGTGAGGTCCCCATCCCCATGCGCCATATCTCCTCCTGCTCTTTAATCCCCTCTTCTTATAGGAGGGGTGCAAAGAGCGCTTCTTCGTCCTCTTCCTTAGTCCCCTTATAGGACGGGTACAAAGAGCGGCCTTCTCGGTTCTCTCCGGACATTAGCTTAGCTTGTGCTAGGTACCTTTAGGACTTGTGTTACAGGTACTCTAGAACGGGAATATGTTTAACATATACATGATCTTAGATCTCGTGATCTTTCCTCCTGCCCTCCATGGGCCACATTTGTTATGTAGGTTTGTTGCTTTGGACAATATTAACTAAAGGCCGTCTTTTTAATCAGTAGATAAAAATTATCTGTCCAACAAATTGTATTCTGACAAATTATGAAAGAAAAATTTGTTTAATAGAATACGGGGGCAAACGAGTAATCAATCGGAGCCTTTTTACAACTACCGAAGCCCATGAACATCCACACATTACCATGCCGATGCGTTGCCCTCCTTCTCTTCCTCCTCCCCCAATGGGCCACCGGCTACTCACAAACCGCAAAAAAAAGGATACTTATTTCTTTTGGTACAAAACCAATGCCGATCCGTTCAAACAATAGACATTTTTTAATAACAAATAACAGCTAATAAAATTTGTAATTTATCTTAAGAAAGATTGCAATAATTGTTGCAATTTCAATGGACTTGACTTGGACGTTACGTTAACATAGTGACAACGTTAATGCAGGATAACATTACACCAGACATGGAGCCGCCTGCGAGTTCTCGGAGCAGTGGCTCTCGACATTACACCAGACATGGAGCCGCCTGCGAGTTCTCGGAGCAGTGGCTCTCGACATTACACCAGACATGGAGCCCCCTGCGAGTTCACGGAGCAGTGGCTCTCGACATTACACCAGACATGGAGCCGCCTGCGAGTTCTCGGAGCAGTGGCTCTCGACATTACACCAGACATGGAGCCGCCTGCGAGTTCTCGGAGCAGTGGCTCTCGACAGTCGTCGCTCTGTTCGTGTGTGCGTGTGCGTGTGTGCGTGTGTGCGTGTGTTCGTGTGTGCGTGTGTTCGTGTGTGCGTGTGTTCGTGTGCGCCCTGTGTCCGGTGTGTTGGCAAATCTCCAGCCAAGTGCACGTCGTCCAGGTGATAAATAGGAAGTGATTATAGGTAAAAATCCTATTATTGACCCACTTTAAGGTACATTCTCAGACAGACGTTTCCCAGAATTCACCCTAGGGTGAATTACCTAAGTTAATAGATCGGAACAACCCTTTAATTGTTCATACTCAATTCGACAAAAAAATTATTTAATCATTAAAAAAATAGTCCTAAAACAAAGATATATATATATGCACGTAACTGTAATGCGACATGCGCCGGTGGTACTCACCGCTCCCCTCACGCTCGCCACGGCCCTGGAGTCGCCCACGTTGGCGCAGTACACCGTGCCGTCCTTCACGAGGACACACACGGCCGTGCTGCCCGCTACCTTGTCTTGCATGTCCTCTTCCAACATGGCTTGATCAATGTCCAGAAAAGCCTGAAAGAGTGTGAGATCACACGTCCGAAGTAAAACACGATCACATAACCTCATAATATTTTACAATACGAGACGTTAAAGTAGTAGAGAAAGAGAATGTGTGTTCGAAAAACGGCTGCTTACACTCGCACAGCCAGCTATTCTAAATACATCCCTATCCTACCATGTTGGTGAAGTACCCAAAACCATAATTTAGTTGTAGTGTACTTGTTAAGCTTGTACACTAGTTAGTACTTCTATAAAAAATGTTAAATATACTGCCGTTGTCTCGTACTGTCACACAAGTCCTGCAGGTCCAGCTTCACGTGGTGTGATACGTGCACAGATATTATTATTATTACTACTCTTGGTTTTCACAGTTTCGAATAGTGATATGCTTGGTATAGTAAATGCTACCGTTCACTAGTAATGCTCCAAGAAGAACATCTCAAGTATGTGCAGTTTTTATAGCGTAAGGGGGCAAACGAGCAATCGGAGCCTTTTGATGACTACCGACGCCCACGGACATGCGCATGATTGTTACGTAGATGCGTTTCCCTCCTATCATCTCCCCCAATGGACCACCGGCTACTCACAAACGATGCTGTCACTTTACGCCGGTATCAAGTGAGCGAGACGTACTTCCCCGGTCGTGCCGGCGCAATTCCGTTGCATTGGAGGATGTAGTGTCATGTACCATGCATAGCACTACCTCCGCCTTTGCAGCATGGCACTACCTCTTCCGACATGGTACTATCTCTTCCGAAAAGTATATTCTAAAACAGTGCACAGATGGTACCATGTGATTTTCAAGAAGTTGCAATTCTGTTGATACGAAAAAACTGCCTACGTGTCATCTGGCGTGAATGAGAAGGTACACATGACGCCAGCTCTTCCTGCATTGCCGCCGAATTGGCAGTCACGGCCGGGGATAGCTCTCCCTAGTGTCATAGCTCCGCCAAGTGACAGCTGTGCTGTCGCTTTTCGTGCGGTTAGTTCGGCGGACCCTTGGACAGGCGGGCTACACTCCTGTATAAACAAGAGCAACCTATTCCTCAAAGCCACGCGTCTGTAAGACGCCTAGTCTTACAGATGTCTATGGGCGGCGGTAGTCACTACCTACCTGCTCATTTGCCCCTATCTCATTAAAAAAAATTAAATGGGAATTAATGGGCTACGGACGTCATAATTTACACAAGGATAAAATCATGTTCAACCATTTTTGTCTTTTTTTTTTGAACGAGTAACTGCCTGTTATTGTGTCAGTCGAACATACATCCGTCTTATATAATTACAACATTAAATCTACATTCATGTTAAATGACACAGCCACTCAGTAATAAGCTGAGGTCATTTTTCGTTGCATGACCCGTACATTAATGAAGTTTTTCTTTACTTTACTGTTAGCATACCTGTTTTAATGCGCCTTCAATATTACCAAGGTGATATTCTGGTCTGGCGGTGATGAATTTGTGCAAATGTTTGCCGGCATATTCTGCTACGTTTGCACCTAAAAATTAAATTTCATAAATAGTTGGGTTACACCAGAACAGCAGAAAAACTCGAGTACAAAGTTCTGTGACTATGAATAAAAACACAATTGATAAAGCTCAGTCAGCATCAATAGCAGACTAACGGGGCTAACATCACTGGTGAAGTACCTCAAGCTCATATGAGGCCCATCGAGAGAGATGACACAGTTTGAGGGCAAATCTGCTTAATTATTACCCTGCAGATGTTACTGGGCATTGGTAGTCGCCAAATGGCACTAATTGCTCATTTGTATGCTATATAAAATGTTCCACATGTTGGAGGAAAAGCGGTTGGTCCACTTGTAAGTAAGTGATCACCGACGCGCGTAGTCATCGGCAGCACCAGAGGCCTCGCAGATGCGTAGCCGGCCCTAGGAAAAAATTCCGCTTAAAACGCATGGTAGAAGACTTCGGAACATCGAGATGATGCCGGTGAAATTTTGAATGTTGACGCGAAGCCCTGTGATAAAATTCAGCTGCAGATATTAGTCTGAACAATTCCTCGGAACACTCCCCGTGATAAATGCGGTAGAGTATGCACAGTGTTCTGACTGAAACTCTGACAAAACAAACGGAACATCTCTACGCAAGGCAGGAGTATAAAGCTGGTTGAAAAAACATTGGCTATCGACTATTCGCGCCGCACTACGTTGAATACGGCCAAATGGAATGAATACAGCTCTCACCTCCAAACCCGGGTGTGGTCCAAAACGTTCGTAATGGCTCCGGTAGATACCGGAGCTATCACGAGCTGTGACGACACTCCACATAGCCGTCACTTCACGTCGATCTTAAGTGAGAGACAGGTACCTCCCAGGACACGCCAGGCTGGCCAGTTTCGGTTGCGTACTTAATAAAAATATGCAGTGTGGCGTTACCTCTGTAAATATCCAATACCCATGTGTATGAATGATGAAAATGATTAGTTTTTATATGAAATTCAACCTTGGCTTTTTATGCACATATAAAAACTGTCACATTACCTCCATGCCCATCGTAAACAGCAAAAAATGAAGTGCCAGGGTCTTCTGGGAGAGACAAGATATGTGTGTGAGAATCATCCATAGACACCCTCCACCCTTGCATACAAGATGATCCAACCAAGTAGCGAGAATCCTGGCATGTTGAAGACTGCTTGTCTGTCACGGGCTCTGATAGGGTTTGCCCCATAACTCTGGAAATTCATGGAAACACTTCATAGTCTTATAAAATTGTTTAAATATTGCAGATGTACACTCCTGTATCCATTCTGAATCAATTTTTCCCGTGTTGCTCTTGTATTTCAACAGGGAAAGTTCTTTGTCTCCATTAAAACAAATGCCAAGTGCAAGAATTCTGTACATTCAAGTGTTCTACACACACAAACACAGCATTTTGTACAAACTTAAGTGTCAACTGTGACAAAGTTCCAAGCATGTATAAGTGTGCATGCACACAAATTTAGTTTCCTGCATATGCAAACATTTATATATGTATAAAGTTAACTGAAAAATATACTTTGTTATGGTTTAAGTGTGTCTATAAATTATATATTTTCATAGTTTTACCTATACACAAACTGTCCAAGTTATCACTGATTGGAAATGTAAAGAGTTGCATGCTTATTGAAAACAATGTTCATATGTCTGATGGTGAACATCTGACATGTGAACAAGACACGAGCATGTTAAGTGTTCAAAGACAAATACTTTTTTTGTAAACTGAGGCGAGATATCTTGCACCACTTGGTTAGCAATCAAAGTATCTCCTCAAATATATTATTACAGCTTGCATAGAATAGTTACATGGTTAAAATAGCATGATTACTTAAGTAAATAGTAATAAACCCAACCCAACACATTTTATGCCATAGGTTTTGACCTTTGGTTTTGTTAAAATCATAAAATTCACCAAAAACAGTCTACTTGCAATAAAAATAAACCTAACAACTTAACCTAACCAAGTCCTATATTATTTTCGATGGGCAATCTGAAATTCCAAAAGCCATACGTATCAAAATTTAGTATAGACATCATTAAATAATTGGACTTCAAATGTGAACATGTGAGTTTCAATTTCAGCCAAAAGTGAGAGCCAGGCCGAAGTTCGGTTTTGGCTTACAAACCAGTTCAGTCAGACTCCTAAAGTAAGCATTAAAATGTGAAATATCCATTCTACATCGGAGATCGGATGGACTGAGTGTTTAGGCAGATACAGGTAAGGTGTCAGCTAATACTAGTGAAAACTATTTTGAAATATATATTTAACATTAAGGTTCTATATAAGCTAGATTTTATAACAATTGGGACATTGTAATATGAATTGTTTTTACTATTTACAGTATTTAATGCTAGAGGTATAATATAAATACAAAAAATTCACAAAGAAAGAAAAATCTATACTTTATTTGTATTATTTATTTACAATGTTTTTGCGCTCAGATCGTATAAAAACGTATTACAAATATTTACTATTATTTACAAGTACATTCGAACAAAGATACCGGAGATGTTTTTTATACGTACTTTAAAGTAGCCATAATATTATGTTGATTTTTATTTTTATTTAAATTGTCATAGTTTCTAGCAAACTTGCTTTTTAAAGGAACATATAGGTATTTCGTCAAGGTTTATGTTCAATGTAATTTTTGTTTAGTTTAAAAATTTTGTCACAATAAGATTCAATAACAAATAATAAAAACAATTAGAATTTGTGGTCCAAGTCGTATCTTTAAAATATGCATTGTAACACTTACTAAATCAATATTAACCCCCTATATATCCTTGTAATACTAATCAAACTGTGTTTTTTCAATCAAATTAAATTGCGTAGGTGTTTTAGAGAATTAATCACAGTCCAATTCAATTTCAAACTCAAATCTCAATTGTCAATTCTTACTATCTGACAGTTGTCAAATTGCCGAGCAACGAGTTCAGAAAAGCTTATTTTTTTATTTATTAACACTACGTAATGGAAAGGTTGGGTTAGTCTTATAAGTTTATAGAATAGGTTTTTGTATAAGGATTAATGTTATAACTATAGATTGGGATTAGAATGGTAATTAAGTTTCAAAGCATTGAACTTTATACAATTTGGGCATAATAATTTGCAATTTTAGGTAGTAATAGTTAGTAAGAATTTATTTTTTTCAGTTTATTAACAATTCATCATTTATATATTAGTTATATAGGTCATCAAGAAACAATACATTTACGAATGAATAAATTACTAACTATTATGTAGTACGGATTACTTTGGTCCTACCTTATGAAGCGATATGTGTTATTCATAATAGAATCGATACGTAAAATTTGCGATACCTCTTAAAATAAAAATGAAGTAACTAAATGAGTAGATAACAAGAATTTTTGTGGCAATGTCATATTTGATAGACTTCAACATGATTATTATATTTCTTATAAAGCCAGTTGTAAGCAACAAAATAATATGTTATTTCTTTTTCATAGCCTCCCTATATTTATTGAAAATACCAGTTCAAATAATATACCTATGTGATTATTGTTCTTAGAATCAAACTCTTAAATAAATGATCTACGGTCAAACTTTATACAATAATGATAAAAGGGTATATAAGTATAATTACTTGGAGATGAGAGATTAAAATACTCTAAGTAAGGTAGGTAGGCCACCTTACTTGGACTGGCCTCGTTAACGCAAAGCTCTCATATCACATTAACCAGCTCAAAGTCCAAGTCCTTCAGCTTTTACTCGCGCTGATGGAAATAATTCTCTAAACATTGCTGCAATAAAGGAGCAACAGGAGGAGGATGGGAACCTCACTGGGTGGGGTTGTCCTGTAGTGCGTGGCAACCTCATCTCTGGAGGTGGAGTTGGCCCTTTAGGGGGTTGACTATTAGTGCCCTGATGATTTGTGGTTTCGGGGCACCTCACCAAGGGCGGCACTGATGTCACTTGATGTGGTTTTTGTGGGTATTCAGCACTATCATGTGCCGCGAGTCCCACACACCACTGGAACCCACCCAGGGTCAGTGACGGCGCGTAAATGCGTTTCCCCGCGCCAACAAAATAAAATAAAAAAAGCGGCATAACATTTACAATAACAATACACTTATAAAAATTTGCTATACATTTACTACCACTTACATACTACTTATTTCCTAATATTGGCTTAATGATTTTTATAATCTGGAGCGGCGAGTCGTGAAATATGTCCAGATCGTTATTATTTTGTGTAAGATCGTGAGCAAGCGTAGTGCGCGAGGCAATGGCAAGCACTGGATAGGCGTCCAGTGCTTGCCGTCCTGTGGAACCGTATCGCGAATAGCCTCCGACGACGAGCATAGATGTAACTATCTGGTGCATGTAGACCTATATCATTTAATATTGCAGGGTTATTTTACGGCCTCAAATTACCTTTATTAGATGAAGAAGTGTGAACAATATTGTGCTTTACTACTAATCTGTCATATGCCACAATTCCCGGGAGGAACAAACTTGGGTATATAGTAGGATAACCTACTGAATACCCGTGCGACTTTCTATATCAGTCAACTAATAGATTTTCTTTGAATTTTTGCAATCATTTCAATATATTTCATTTCGAATGGACTCCAATTAATGCAATTATTTTCTAGTTTGCTTCTCACATAAGCGTTATGTAGGAGTTTAATGACAAACACTTACTTAAAATGTTGTACCTGACGAACCACAAACCCCAAACTTCTATATGCATGTTTACAAATATCTTGAATGTGAGTACGGAATGTTCGATCTACAGACATATTTGTACCTAAATTCCTTATTGTGACTACACGTACTAAGCTGTGTCTCCCCCCCCCCCTCCTCCCAGGTGGTAATTTACCGATATTGGTATAGTTTTCCGAGTAAAAGTCATTACTGCACGCTTTGCATTGTTAAAAATTCAATTATTGAGGTTAGAACAATGAAGTACTTTGTCCATATCGGATTGGGGAATCTGTACATCCGAATACATAGGCCTCTCTCAGCGAACGCCAAGATGACCGATCTCCTGCCACTCGAATCCATCCCGGACCGGCTACTGCACGGAGATCGTCTTCTCGCCTGTTGAACGGTCGACCAACATTTCGTTTTCCTAAACGCGGCCTCCACTCCAGAACCTGACTGGCCCATCTGCCTTCTGTTCTTCTGAGTGTGTGACCAGCCCATTGCCGCTTCAGCGAGCCTGTTCGTCGCGTGATATCGGATACTTTAGTTCTCTGCCTTATGACTTCGTTACGAATTCTAACAGAGAAACACCCAACGGTGCCACGTTGGGTGTTTCTCTGTTAGAATTCGTAACGAAGTTCAATAGCTACCGCAAACTTGCGGACCAGTCCTAAATTCAATGATTCTGCCCCTTAGGTCATCACGAGGAGAACGCATTGGCTTAAGACTTTCGTCTTAAAGCTCTTCGGTATAGGTGACGTGAGGTTGTAACGAAGCTTCCGGAATGCTGCCCAACCCAACTGAACCCTTCTATCGGCTTCTTTAATAAGCACTTAGCGTGATTAATTACATTTGGTAAAGCGTTGATAAATATGAGATTGGACCCAAATTACTTCCTTGACTTACGCCGGAGTAATTGTAGCATCGCTCCGAGTAGTGTCCCTCGTACTGAACGAAGTGTCGCCGGTCTCTCAGATAATTGGCAAACTGCTTGAGCAGAAACGGTGTAAAGCCGACCAATGCGAACTTACTGAGGAGTATATCGTTACGTCGAACTACACCGAACGCTTGGCGAAAATCAAAGTAAGCCGCATCGTGAAAAGCGACACATGTCCAGAATGATAACAGATCAGTGCTCGTGGAACGACCCGCTCGGAAACCGAGCTGAACCTCGAAAAGTTGATGCTCGACTTGTTGTCTTATACGACATTCTAATATCGATTCAAACAATTTACCAAACACTGATAATACTTGATGCTATAGGGCTAAAATTGCATATATCCAAGCTAGACTGTTTCTTAGGGACAGGTGCAAATATCTCGAAAAGATGTGTTCTTATTGCAAACGTTGAAGACGTGGTGTGACGGTGGCAGAAGTACGCGCGTTCAAACTTTGATAATGTACGGTGCAACCATCTGGGCCAGCGAAACGTTTCGCTCTGAGTTTGTTCAGCGCTGCCCGCAAATCAGGACGGCGTATGCCCTCCATGTGTACACACATGAAGCGCATACGCCGTCCTGATTTCATAGCGCTTAAAAGCGTCGTTTATATTTAATTTAAGTAGTGCCCTGTAGTAAGAAAATAATACTCGATATTAGCTTTTAACCCAATGTTACGCCTATTGTCAATAGAGTACCATGGAGGATACGTATACCTTGACTGCTTAAGCGGAACACAATCAAAACACGATTGAAAAATTGAATAAAGTCCTACTTCTTTCAAAACTCCATTCCAATTCTGATCTGGCGCCATACTAAGTCATGTCATTCAGTTCATATTCGGATACACTATTAAAATGAACCTCAAGCGGAGGCTCATAGCAGTCAGGAGGAACAAGCGACTCCTCAACCTCGCGCACCACAACTTGACTCATTGACTCGTTAAATAGAACAAGATCTAATAAGTGCTGATTGTCGTTCGTTACAGATTGTGTTAAGTTGCTTAAGAGCAGAAAAACTTAAAACACATTCAAAATAGGATTTTATATTTAAAGACGCGGAATTTAAATTGGAGCCACCACAAATTAATATTTTATGTTTGCTATAAAAAATCTACAAATTATTTAAGTAAATCAATATCATAATCATTAGATGCAGGAGGCACGTGCGTGCACATCAAACTGTTACCTGCATACAGACCACCGCAGACAATATCACTGTTCAGTGCCTCGTCACATCATATTTTAAAAGTGTTTAAAAACAGCTAACCCTCCTCCTGGAGGATTACACCTTCTATCACACCTCAGCATAGAAAATCCGATAGGAATAACCTCCGAATCTAATATGCTGTTTGTAAGCCCAGTTTCGCTGATAAGGTGAACATCAGCAGAGGAAGCAGCACTCGCTGAATCATGAAAAATTATGCAATTTTGTGCTATTTTCATGGGCAAGCATGGACCATGAGGCTGCTGAAATTCCCTGAAATTTCTTTCTGTGTTCAGATGACTTTAGCATTACGAGAGTATACCCCATACTCCCGCAATGCTCCCATCATCACACAAATCAAGATTTGATGATGGGGTCTTAAAGAAATCGAGGGCAATCCTCATATTATAAATGCACATAGGCGTTTTTTCATAGCTTATAATCCCAAGTCACTGACCTGATAAATGATAATGGAAGATACAGCCCCTTGAAAGTTAGAGAAAGTTCTGATTCGTTCTAAATGGTATAAATTCTGAGGTGGTCTTATCGCATCAAGTCAGAATCAGATGTTGGGTTATCTGAAAAATCGAGGAGGTCCTTCAAATTTATTATTTAATATCATGACGCTGATATTGATGATGATTCAATTACAGAGCAACACATTGTGATCATCATCGTCTGCGAATCAAATTCAAATATCTCATTTATTGACTTGCAGCTAGAAGGTAAGACACGTACGTACATACTTGCAGCTAGAAGGTAAGACACGTACGTACATACTTGCAGCTAGAAGGTAAGACACGTACGTACATACCGTTTTTAATGAAAGCGCTTTTGCCAAGTGTTCCAACCTCATGCTTACACTCCAGGTTTAGAATATCCCACCTAAATAATATACAAGCACGTCATTTGAGGCTTTGAGCTACCACAACATAATTACTTCTAGAGGACTCAAGAAAAGTAATATGGGACACAATACAGAAGTGTAACAACAGCAGTTATTCAATGCTAGTTAAAAAGTAAAATAGGACACAATACAGAAGTGTAATAACACCAGTTATTCAATGCTAGTTAAAAATAAAATAGGACACAATACAGAAGTGTAATAACAGCAGTTATTCAATGCTAGTTAAAAATAAAATAGGACACAATACAGAAGTGTAATAACAGCAGTTATTCAATGCTAGTTAAAAATAAAATAGGGCACAATACAGAAGTGTAATAACAGCAGCTATTCAATGCTAGTTAAAAATAAAATAGGACACAATACAGAAGTGTAATAACAGCAGTTATTCAATGCTAGTTAAAAATAAAATAGGACACAATACAGAAGTGTAACAACAGCAGTTATTCAATGCTAGTTAAAAATAAAATAGGACACAATACAGAAGTGTGTTTAACAGCAGCTATTCAATGCTAGTTAAAAAGTAAAGTAGGACACAATACAGAAGTGTAATAACAACAGTTATTCAATGTTCGTTAAAAATAATACGTATACAATCTCAGTCCAACGTCATAATATTTCTAAGTATAAACATAAACACAGTATAATTTAGTAATTAATTCAGTAATTATATACAGAAATGTCAAAGTTATGAGTATAATCATTTCAGTTTGTTTTTGAAAAGACCTTTCTTTAATTTATATTACACTACCGATGTATAACAGTGGCCTGATTCTTATCTTAACAAGTTATACACAAAACCTTCCTAGTAAAACTCTTCTCTATAAATTGGTAAAAATCCATTCCATTGACAAAATCGATAATGTAGCTACCTCGACACATGTGCGTTCATTGTTTATTCGAAATACCATTTGTTAATTGTTACTAAGATTTTAATTTAAGACATAAAGCACGCTCATAACTTACAGGCATGCCTATTGTTTCCAAGTGACTCATTGTCCTGCGCAAAATATGTTATTTCTTTGAAATGGTCAAAAGCCGCATGGGACTCTTCCAGTTAACCGACTTACCACACCGCTCTATTGATTTAGTTGTCTTCATAACACACTCGTTATAATATTCTAAAAGTCGCTTCACAACCACTGCTGAGTAAAGACGTAACTTACCAACAAATAATTCGTAACAAGCTGTTAAATAGTTACTAAGAGAAACATATTTTATTTGGAGTACCTTATAACAACGTAACTCGCCAACCAGCACCGCACAACAGGTGCTATATTGGCAACCACAGCCAAAACACATACAGCCAGACAGATTATGGGGACTTTTTTTATATAATAGGTATTTATAGATTCACCAATATTGTGATTGAAGAAAAAAAAAATATTTTTATATATGAACTTTAGGCTTTTTAAGGTTTTCACAAATTTTACACAATACATGATAGATATCTCAGATCTCAGATCCCAGGTATTTCTGAGGCACCGCCATGAAGCCCCTGCAAATGCTTGTTTTAAAACTTATCAAGTTGCAGTAACAAATGAGACAAGCCTAGTTAGCTCAGCTTAGGAAAAGTGTGTGACAATCACATGGCCCATGTGTCACATTATTCAATTTACCCCTTCCGTATTTTAAGTCACTAGAGACACCGGGACATAATACTAGACAAATGAAGAGCAAACTGGAGTCTGCTCCATGCATATTTTCGTGACAGGACTTCGCGGTGTGACCGTATAGTTGACGTTCAGTACAACAGACGAGCTCAAAGCCACATACGAATCGGTAGGAAGTCCCTTGATGAACACCTTTTCCGTATTATATTAATTAGGTGGCTGCGTATAGGGGGATGTCTAGGCCAATCCATATACGATTTGATTGTTAACTTATTTGTCCAACACTCGGCCTTCCCGTGAGGGGCCGTCACTCGAGCACATTCAGCGGCCAAGTCTCGATTACATATGTCATCACCGGTAACACGCACTGGTCGAATATTTTCAACTTAACGCACTGTGGTATTTTGGACGAAAAGATTTCATATTATACTTATTTTCATTTATTATCATTATTTCAGATCGAATCCCAGCATATGTCTCCATGTCCCAGCATATGTCTCCATGTCCCAGCATATGTCTCCATGTCCCAGCATATGTCTCCATGTCCCAGCATATGTCTCCATGTCCCAGCATATGGACCTCCAGTCGTGATCGTTCTAGTGAGCGACTAGAACGATCACGACTGGAGAGGTGTGAAATTCGTTATGTAGAGAAGATGTTATACAAACTTGATATTTTAATGTAGCCAGCATTGCATTTTGTTACCTTGAGGAAACGATACTCATACTCTACGCCAAGGTGCACGTACACAATGATATAACCCCTGTAAGACACATCTTTTGACGATATTCCTATAAAAAGGTTTTACTGTCGAACTGTATTTGAAGTCGACTGTTTTTTTTTTCTCGTAATGAACCACTAGTGTGTGCAAGTAGGTGTAAGTAGAACGTATGCGACCAAGGATTTGTTGCGACACCGATTGTATGAAATATGATAATGAACGGATTCATTGATATCATGTGCATGGAATTTATCCTCTATTGTAATTTGAGTGTTCAATCTATTTAACTTATGTTTATACAAAAACAATACAATTTTACATACACATAAGTATATATGAATTACGGAATTCCTAACGAAGTCATAAGACAGAGAGCTAAAGTATCCGTTATCGAGGGAAAAGCTGATTTATCAATTTCTCTCGTAACTTTTTCATGCTTATAAAAGAGTCTTCCTCAACATGTCTTGAGCAGATTACGCTGTATGATGAAGGAAACCAGTTGCTACGTCTGGTGGCATTTGTCCACTTTTCTTTTATACTATGGTCTTTTGAATACCTATTTAACATTGAAAAATAATTTAATTATATTTTAATACCTACTTAAAAGGTACAATGCTTTCAACTGTCTATAATGTACCATTGCTATATTGCAGCTGAAATGGCCATCATGACTCGGAAGTTGCCTCTCGCACTCATAATAATGGCGTATAGATGATGCTATGTTATTGGGATGTAGTTTCGCGTCGGTTATGATTACCAGGTACCGGATTAAGTAACTGTGGGTAAGCATTTGTACATGTGTTTATAGACGGCGGAATCTTCTAGACTCCGCCGCCTATAACTGCAGGTGTGCCTCGTTTTCTCATATAAATAGTAGGGATTACAATATATCTATAATTAAAAACGTCAGAAATACTAAGTATGTAGAAGTATTTTAAAACTCAAATAAGTCCTAACAACAAAACCTAAAAATATATTTTCATACAAACTGAATAAGATAACAATGATTTAATTTGATTGCATGTAAGTGAGGTCACTAACCAATAATTTATTCAATTATAACTTTTTCCATATAAAATACATTTATTTACATGTTTCTTTGGTTTTCTCCTTATCGATAAATCACGTTATATATTGTCATACAGCACTGTTTATACGTCAGAATTGTCAATGTCAAGAATAGCAATAATCAATTAGATTTGAAGAAAAAGGAAGAAGTGATAAAAGTGATATTTGCCAGTTTAAGTTGAGCTTTAAATATTTTTTTTCCGAAAAAAATACACTTGTAGTTAGCTAACCTATTAAATGTAAAGCCATCTTCTTTGACATTAGACTTTTTTGCTATTTTTCTCACACCATTTTATTGTACAGGAGGGCATAATGAATTTTATTTAATGATATGTTATAGTAGAAGGTCTTTGCGCAATTAGATGACGATACTAAAAAATATTTCCAGCTCGGCGTCACATATAAGCGCAATTTGATCGATGTCTTGCCAGACAATTCTCGCCCAGCATTAAGCGACTATGAGTTATAGCGTCGATGGTCTAAGTCAAAAGAGAGCAATTTATGTGGTTTCATTATTTGTCTCTCTTTTTTCATTCATATTTCTCTGCGCAATAGGTATGCGAGGCTAGATGGCTAAATATAGTAATGCATTCTCATCTTCCTTCTTTATAAACCAACGCGGACACTCACCGCCGTAGGCCTCAATATGGCTTCCCATCTCTGTCTTTATTATCTCTATGGGTTGCTTACTAGAAGCGGTCGCGTTATTCACGGAATAGGAACACTATAGTGCACCACAAGGATTTTCTGTTTTAAGACAAATAAATATAAAACAAATTGTAGTGTATTGGGTAACAAAGCATCTATGAGTCTACATGTCTCGTGACGCACCTGTAGCGCCGCGTGTTGAGTGCAGGGATCAGCTGCACATGTAGGAGACTGGAGAACCAGTCACAACTAGCGACCGGTAAGCGTAGCCCTCTCGTGTCCCGCCCTCGCCTCTGCCGTATTTCCTACTTCTTCGCAGTAACGGGCAGCGCTATACGAGGATCGGCCAGTTCAGTGAGTTTGCATAGACCTAACGCGTAATCCAGTGCCAACAGTTTTTGTCTCGCTCGCTTAACCGCACGGATCCGTTCCAGCACCTTACAGCTGTCGAGGCCGAGACCGTGAAACCGCCTCGCAGCGAGTTGGATTAGGCCGACTTCATCACGAAAAATAGGGAGTACCTTCACGCCCCTGAGTTCCTGCGCACAATGGTCGGTTACCAGCAGTCGATCGGCATCATCGATGCAGAAGGAATTCACCGCCGACGCTGGTAAACGATTAAAAGCTTTAAAAAAGCGGGCATGCTCTCCATCGCCGGCCGCACGAACTGATGCTCGTTCGCACCCGGCGAAGAAGACGTCGAACACCTTTGCAAGCGTGGAGGCGGCAACACCCCCACCTTCGTCGTCAGACCGACAGAATCGTCCAATCAGCGCGCCCGGCCCGAGTGGGGCTATGCCACCGAAAAAGTTTTTCGAGGTACCCTCCACTCATTGTCGAGCGCTTATCTTCCCGCGGATACTACCCCGGAAGAGATCACCGACACCCTAATTGACATCGGCTTTGGACCCGAATATGTCCCGCCAATAAGAGCCCGCCAGGGGAGACCGGGGTGTACACCTGGTGTATATCAAGAGGTTGGCGACCAGCGTAAACTGCAGCGGAGCTCACCCCGCCAACAGTAAGAACTGTCCGGCCTTTGAGCGCGAGGCCCGCAACAAGCG
The DNA here is from genome assembly GCA_017140195.1 of Eumaeus atala. Lineage (NCBI taxonomy): Eukaryota > Metazoa > Arthropoda > Insecta > Lepidoptera > Lycaenidae > Eumaeus > Eumaeus atala. The sequence continues at coordinate 674,722 of JAFELO010000787.1, forward strand.
CGCCGGACCGACGGCCGCCACCACCGCATCGTCACTAGACGCACGGGCCTCGACGACTATAGCCGCTGCCCCAGTGCCTCCTCCACCACCCGAGCAGCCACACCTCATGGCGCCGGCGAACGGCCCCACTCTGCGCAAGTCGACTGCCCAATCTATCGCAGCCAAAAATAAGTCGAAACGTAGCAGGAGCAGAGGAAAGAAAGGAAACATCGACGCAACAGCAACCAGCCACCGACAACCCGTGCCAACCGTGACCACCAAGAAGCCGGAGGCACCCTCCCAGACGACACCCGGGATCGCTCGCATCCCCATTAGGGCGGCCTAGCGCCGGACCGGCGCTGCAACGTCGCCACCCCTGTCCTTACCGGCCGTCCTTATGGAAATGGTCAGCCGGTTCATACAAACCATCCGCACAGGCGGCTCCTTCACCGAGGCCCTCATCAGCTATGCATCGCAACTTGTATTGCTGGTGTCAGCAATTATCCAAACTGTAGCAACTATGATCAATGGCGAACCTAGTACTTAATTGGAGCGCCCGGGGACTCCGCGGGAAGCACATTCTGCGTCAAGTCCTCCGCGAGCGTGACGTGGATGTTGCCTTGATCTGCGAGACCCACCTCCCACCGGGACGACATCTCCGACGCCCGGGTACTGTTACAGGGTGGGTTTCCGAAGGGTTTTTAAAAAAGAAAACTTGAATTAACTCCCTTTTATTAACTTGAAAATACAAAACTTATACTTAGAACTATGTGCCCACACGAAGTCTAAAAGCGATCTGCCTTAGAAATTGTGTATTTTATTAAACTGTAACATTATGCGTCATAGCAACAATATACCTTCTAGAAACGAGGATGGATACTCAGCGATATTATTATTATGGTAAACTAGCTAGGCTGTATTATAACAACCTCCTCGATAAGACTGATCAATAGATGAGTAGAGATCAATGTAAAACTTAAGCGAGTAAGAGTATAATTAATAAAAATTTTAAGAGTATATGAATTTTATAATGTTTATTACGATTATCGTTAACATTTGACGATATATGAAGGAAAATATAAAGGACATTAATAACATCTAAATTCATAAAATGAAAGTTAAAGAATAGTATTATTATAAATAATTAACAAAAGGAAATCTATATATATAAAAGAAAGTCGTGTTAGTTACACCACTTATAACTCAAGAACGGCAGAACAGATTTGGCTGAAAATTGGTAGGGAAACAGGCTTACAGCCAGGAGACGGACATGGGATACTTTTTATCCCGTTCGACAGCGTTCCCGTGTGACTTGACATGAAACGTCAGTCACTATAAAACGTGGTATAACAAAAAAGAATCAGACTTGGAATAACAAAACGCAAATGACAGCTATGTAATTGACGTAAAATGAATAGCTGTCAAGGACTGAAGAAGAACAAGAAATTGCAAGTGAACAGCGCCGCGATAGTATGACTCGACTTCGTGCTTCTCAATCACGAGAGCAAAGTGAAGCAGCCCGTGAAACAGCTCTGTTGGCAATGCAGAATCCTCGAGCGAACAACAGAAGGCAACAAATAGATAATTTGCGACTCAGAATATTTAGGTGATTTGAATCGAGCAGCGTTTCGATACGATTGCAGCAATGATTACAGCTTGCATCCTAGCGTTTGCATTGGGCAAATGGATGTTGTTTGCGAGTATTGTGGTGCATTAAAGTTTTCCGGAGAAACGCCTGGATTATGCTGCCTTAATGGTAAAGTGAAATTGCCAGTGTTGACTCTGCCACATGAGCCATTGTATTCATTGCTTTGTGGCGAAACACAAGAATCACGCCATTTTCTTGCAAATACTCGAAAATACAATAGTTGTTTCCAAATGACGTCATTTGGGGCAGACATTATCGAAGAAGGAGGATTTAATCCGACATTTAAGGTATTTATTTTTGTACTTACATAGAATGTAGTTAAAGAATAACTTGCTTTATCAATTGGTATGTATTATATTTGCTAATACTGAACTCTACTCTCCCACAGAAAAAGTGTTTATAACCCAGTTAATACTGTCTGGTTTTTATTTTGTAGATACAAGGACAGATTCACCATCGAATTGGATCATTACTACCTTTCGAAGATACACAGAATAAATTTTTACAAATATATTTCATGGGCAACATGGAAGAACAACTTGATCGACGCCTTAAGAGTGCTTTAGAGCGCATGCCAAATGATGACTATAAAGTTGTCATCAAAGCAGATAAACGACCATCTGGGAGACACGAACGCACATTTAATGCTCCAACAGTAGACGAAGTTGCCATCCTGATTGTTGGTGAACAATTGGAAAAACGCGATATTGTCCTTACACGTCGCGATACTGGGCAACTGCAACAAATATCTGAATCTCATCGATCATATGACGCATTGCAATACCCACTGATGTTTTGGCAAGGAGAAGATGGATATTATTTAATATTAAAATGATAAATCCATTGAATGGTAAAGTATCAGTATCTTAATAATGGTTAATGTCTGTATTATTTGTCTTTGAAACGGCTAATTATCAAATTTTTAATTTCAGGTGAAGAAACAACAAAGAAAGTTAGCTCAATGAATTGTTATGTATATCGTTTGATGATTCGTCAAAATGCTGACAACTATTTGCTGCGGTTTCGTCGATTGTTTCAGCAGTATTGCGTTGACATGTATGTAAAAATAGAAACGGAACGTTTAACATTTATTAGGTTGAACCAAGCCAAACTGCGTTCTGAGGAGTACATCCATTTACGTGATGCAGTTAGTACTGAAGGAAATACAGCTAACCACTGGTCGATTGACTATTCTGCCGGCGACGTACATTGGTAGCCCACGTCATATGCATGAATATGCACAAGATGCCATGACATATGTTCGTCATTACGGCCGGCCAGATCTCTTTATTACTTTTACCTGTAATCCAAAACGGATAGAAATTACTCAATTGCTGCTTCCCGGACAAACATCAAATGATAGACACGACATCACAGCACTTATATTCAGGCAAAAAATTCGGTCCCTCATGAACTTTATTGTTAAACAACGCGTCTTTGGAGATACGCGATGCTGGATGTATTCAATCGAATGGCAAAAGCGAGGCCTGCCGCACGCACACATTCTTATTTGGTTAGTGGAAAGAATTCAGCCTGACCAAATAGATGATATCATATGTGCCGAGATTCCTGATCGTGAAGTCGATCCAGACCTACATGATGTTGCTACTACTAATATGATTCATGGACCGTGTGGTGCCATCAATCCCCAATCACCTTGCAAGGTCGATGGAAAGTGCTCTAAACGATATTCACGGAAATTAACGGCGGAGACTCTCACTGGCAACAAGGGGTATCCGCTGTATCGGCGTCGATCACCAGATGACAACGGTCGAACTGTCACAACAAAAGTGAAAAGAATGGATTTCGTTGTCAACAACAGTTGGATTGTTCCATATTCGCCACTTATTTCTAAAACGTTCAAGACACATTGCAACGTTGAATACTGCAATTCAGTTAAGTCCATAAAATATATTTGCAAATATGTCACGAAAGGCAGTGAGATTTTTGGATTGTAATCCTCAAATACCAACGATGAAATTTCACGCTATCAAGTTGGTCGTTATGTGAACTGTAATGAAGCGATTTGGCGTATATTCGCATTTCCAATTAACGAACGTCATCCTACTGTTATACATTTGGCGGTGCATCTGGAGAATGGTCGACGAGTATATTTCACGGCTTCGAATGCTACGCAACGTGATGAAACACCTCCAGCAACTACATTGACCAATTTTTTTGCAATCTGCCAAAGCGATCAGTTTGCACGAACTTTGCTTTACTCGGAGATGCCACGTTATTATACCTGGAATGCTTCATCCAAGAATTTTCAAAGACGTGCGTGAGATGTGCGTTCTACTGATGCTCTTGGTCGTATGTATACAGTTCATCCGAAGAATGATGAATGTTTCTATTTGCGGTTGTTGCTGGTAAATGTGCGTGGTCCAACTTCATTTGAGACACTACGTACTGTTAATGTTAATGTAATATTCCCAACATATCGTGCTGCATGTGAAGAATTGAACTTATTAGAAAGCGATACCCATTGGGATACGACAATCGCTGAAGCCACTATCTCTGCATCTCCAAGTCAGATACATAATTCAAAATAAAATCATTGGAACAATGCATTCATTCAAATCTATTGACTGCGTCACCAATGAAGATGAAGCCACCAACTATCCAATTGAATTTTTAAACTCTTTGGACGTGCCTGGCGCCTAAAGGTTGGCTCCGTAGTAATCATGCTTCGAAACATAAACCAACTAAAACTGTGCAACGGTACGCGTTTGGTGGTTAGTAAATTAATGAACAATGTAATTTACGCTACGATAATGATAGGAAAATTCAAAGGTGAGGAAGTTCTCATTCCGAGGATCCCGATGATCCCAACCGATATGCCGTTTGAATTTAAAAGACTTCAATTTTCGATGCGTCTTGCATTTGCCATGACCATCAACAAATCACAAGGCCAATCCTTAAAAGTTTGTGATTTAAATCTAGAACATTCATGTTTTTCCCATGGTCAATTATACGTGGCATGTTCACGGGTCGGAAGACCATCTGCGTTGTTTGTTTTTGCGCCTGATAATAAAACAAAAAATGTCGTGTATCACAGGGTACTTAAGTGAAGAGCAACCTATGTACTAAAAAACAAAAATAATAATGAATGATTAATGTAATTATTTAATTATTATTATTTATTTTTTTTGTATTTTTTCCAACAATTAAAAACACAATCTGCTTATTTATTGTCATTAAGGCGGAACAAAGTTCGCCGGGTCAGCTAGTATGAAATTATTTTCATACTAGCTGAAGAATAAATATAATCTCTTTATAGAGATTATATTTATTCTTCCTTATTATAATTAACATGATTACACAGTATTTCTTTTTGAAGGACTTGGTAAGGATTTTATAGAATGGTCTTTTTCTTCGGAAGAATCTGAGATGTATTTTAAGTTTGAGACCTTATGCTTCAATGTTATTATAAATGTTTAGAGTTACTATAATTTTTGTCATAGATAATAACACAACAACCACCACTTCTACTACATAGATATTTTTTACTTTTGCACAATTGATAGAATAAAATGAACACTGAAATTACATAAGTGAGAGATGTATAGAATATTTTGACATATGAGATGTTTCGCATATGGCGTTAATTTGTTTCTCAAAATCGGAAAGTTGCGTGCTGGCTTTGACTAGAGAATCTAAATTGTTAAATTCGTTTAATTGTACTAGAGATATGTTTAGCTTTTTATTATTCTTAAAACTGGAACATCAATCATCTTGGCTAAACTCGAAATGATATAGAGTTACTAAAATTCGATGACATGTAGTCATTAGTTATAAACGTCAGTGTTTTATAGTAAGCTTTACAATTTTTAGGTAAATGTAAAATTCCTGAACTAAACAAAATTGCATCGGTACTTAAAACACGGTTTTCACAAATAAGATGACATTTGCTGGGTTCAGATTGAACATATATCCATCGATCATTACTTATTTTCTGAAACAAGTCTACGGACTCATGAAATATTCTTGTATCACAAGATTTTGGTAGCGCGCCAATAGCTTAGGTTAACAACACTGTTTCACAAGGAGGATTGGCTATTGTCGAATGCACATTTCCTAGAGGACACATATAACAACAGCTTTTTATCGTTTTACACTCACTGACACTCGCGAGCTGCGAGTAGAATAAACGCTCAGGTGTTATTGCCAAATATTGGTTATAGGGTGCAATGAGAACATACGTGTTTGGTGTAATTTTGTAAAAGGTAACAGGGAATGGAATGTTCTGAAAGAAGTTAAATATTTGGTATAGAACTAGCGGTATCTTAAGTACTACAATTAGTTCATTATCATGATAGTAACATATTATATCTCGCACGCGTTAATTATATCATTAATGTTATGGAGCGATAAAGCGACCGGGAGCTCGGTGTGTTTAGGTATCTTATTCATATGCAGCTCGAGCTCTTTGTACAATTGCATTGGTCCGAGTACAGTCGGATGTAGAATATTCATTCTACTAAATAATATAGCATCATTAACGTCATCAATATCGAAAGGTAAAGATAGAATTATGCTTTCAAGCGAATTGGAAATGGTATAGAAAATTGACTTTTTATTTCAAGTTTATCATTAGCTACTATAAGTTTTCCAAACGATGTTTCAATACTAAATAAATTTTGATTCAATCGACTTTCGTTTTCTTTTACCTTAAAGCATAGTATTGTTGAACGTAGAAATCGTGGACTTGATATCATGGATATTATCACGCATAAGTCTTGCCAACTGATTTTCGACTGACTGTACTTGATTTATAGCATCCGTAAACTTATTAGCGTCATTGATATCTAAGGTACCGAAGAATGTTTTTAATAAAGAGCCACCCAAGTCAAACAGCCCGCGCTTATAGCGTTTGTTATGATCGGCTTGTACTAAGTAAGTAATTTAGGAACACTTTATAACATTATTATTATGTTGTTTACTTTAATGATTTTAGTGAATTCAGACATTCGGATTTAATTTGTGATGACATTATGGCGTCACAATATTTTATAGTTTTTTGAAACAAATATTCGATTGTATCTAAATGTTGTTTGATGTGACTTATATCTAAATATGTTACAACATTGCAACTATCACTACTAAACTTCATGTCTAAGAGTTGGTCGTAATATAGACCGGGACTCCCAGCGATCTGGGTGACAAATTCCCTCCATACGCGGACGTTGCGAACCTGTGGACAAGTTATAGAGAAGATTGATATACTAGAACGCAGGTTTAATTTCATCATAATGATGCCGAATATGTTTTCTATCTATCTGTATGGTAACGGAATGGTTTCCATTTAACTTAATTTTTTGTAAGGATCTTTCCACACTGGGGATAAAGCTTTATCTTGTTTATGGTGGCATCTCACATACACCAGTCACCTGCGCTATATGTTATTGGCTCTTTTGACGTTTGAATGTTACGTAAGGCCTTTTGATGACTGTAACACAACGTGTGGTTGAGCGCTCGCACGTACTCGGTGCGTGTGTTATGTTCGAATTGGCTCATGCCCTGACAGAAGTTCGAAAGGAGAGAAACTGGTAGTTGTGTGGACGTTAGTATTGTATGCCAACACAGCAGTGCACGAGTAGAGATCCCATGTGAGTGTGTTTTCTACTACGTAAGAACGCAAATATTCTTTTAAGGTCGCATGGCTTCTTTCTAGCGCACCACACGTTTGTGGATGATATGGAGATTCGTATATATGTTTTACACCAAGCAATCTTTCTAGCTGTTTAAATAAATCGGAACAAAAATTAGCATCTTGATCTGTAACTATTGACTTAGAAACACCTAGTTGAGAGATATAATAAACGAGTGATTGAGTGGTTTCTGTTGCGGAACAGGATTTCATAGGATAGGCTTGAGAGTATTCGGTCAGGTCGTCTTGTAACGTCAATGTGTATTTGTATTGGTTAGTTCTGGTTTCCGGTAAAGGTCCGACTAAGTCTAGGTAAAGTTTTTCATTTGGTCGAGTAGCAGCAGAGTTAATAATCATAGGTGCTCTGTTACAACTGCATAAAGGTTTATTAACTTGACAAGATTTACAATTTCTTACATAACTTTCTATATCTTGTTTCATATTTCTCCACCAATACAATGTCTTTAGCCTGTCATACATGCGGGACATACCCGGGTGACCTGCTTGTAAAGAATCGTGGTTTTCTTTCAGAATACGAGGAACTTCGGCAGGAGTTGAAAATAATATATCATTGTGGTATATGTGTATTTTTATATTTGTATTAAGAAATAAGAATGTAAGAATATTGTTGATTTTTGTAAAAGAGAGTTTGTTGAAAGGATTCCTAAAGTCAGAAATAGCGAACTCTCTATATCCTCTTAACATCTTTATAGGAGATTTCATCGTAATGGTGAACGCGTAAATATAGATTTAGCTCTCTTTCTGTCGTTCGTACGCTTGGTGAGTCCTCACAAAATTTTGACAAGTCTAAGATTTCAGAACAATAAGGAATAGAATCGTCAAGGTCGACCGCGGACGGGTGGGTTACGGTTCGGTAGGTAGCTTACATTTGGGTTTAAGTAGTGACTCATTATGTTCTAGGATTACGGTATCATAAGATAAACTAGGTTGTTGGCTTATCTTTAAATATTTCAGATGTAGAAGAAGTATTTTAAGGAGGCTACTTTAAGGAGGCTACTTTAAGGAGGCTACTTCCCTCTTCACGAGTTAAGTGATCACATTTAAGTGCTCTTTGAAACTTATTGTCGTGGTCTAAGTCAGGCCTTGAAAAATCACCCTGATTTTGATCATATCTACAAAAACAATAGGGTGTAAAATAACTTTACTTTCTAAAGTGTTTATAACAGTTTAAGATGTTTTATTATTTGCTTTAACTCGCGTTAAACATTTAGAGAACATGAGTTTAAGATAACCGTCGATTCTAGTGATTAACATCAGCCCTTCTTGTATTTCGGGATTGGAGACCAGACACTCAATTATCACTTCACTACGAGCTGGTTTTGTGTAGTAAATCGGATCAGGAATTTTAAGTTCGAAATAAATTGTTTGTTCATTACACGTTAATTGTAACTGAGATTTGTAATGAGATATGGATGCATTGTAGGCCGACAGAAAGTTTGTTCCTATAGTCCATCGAAGTCAAGGTTAACGTTGGATACGGCATGGAAGGAAAAAGGAAATGAAATATTTTGGTCGTGTATAATAGTTAAAGAGTTGCCTTTGGTTTCAGGGTATGATTCAATATCATTAATTCCTTTAAACTTAACTACATGGGAATCGAGTTTTGGTTGCTTAGATAGTCTAGAGCTCTTTACGAATTTAAGTTGATTTTCAGAATGCGAAGTACTTACTTTTATAAATAGTAATGACGTTTTTTTATTTTGCGAGATATCGTAAACAATCGGACATTCTTCAGGTATGTTTATGTAACTACCTAATAGAACTTGATAAGACTCGTGGCACTTACAGGCGCCTGATGTTAAAGAAGTAGACCCGTTACTGATTAGCTTGCGCGCCAAAATATAAATACTACCAATGGACTGTTCAGCCGAAATAGAAGTTAGCGGTGAATTGCTTTTAAAGGATTTCGAGTGACCTCTACCAATGGGCTGTTGAGGCGAAATAGAATATAGTGGCGAATTGCTTTTAAATGATTTCGAGTGACCACTACCAATGGGCTGTTGAGCCGAAATAGAAGATAGTGGTGATTTTGTTGCAAAGGATTTAGGGTAACTATTATCAATGGGCCTGTGAGCCGAAATAGAAGATAATAGTGACTGAGGTTCTGAAGGGACGCGAGGGTTATTGTTAGTGCCGGAAAGTTGGTATCCTCATTGGCACTGATACGTGGACCCAGGGATTAGTTTAAATGATCATTATTTTCATGTTGATCTTGCGTGTACAATGTTTCAGGAGCGGACTCTATATGGTTTTGCTTATAAGTTTTAAAAGAATTTGAAACATCGTTAGTATTATTATTATTGTTAAATCTGGAATAATTGTATTTTCGTTTCCTACATTGGTATATGTCGTGCCCTGCTTTTTTGCAATACCTGCAAAATACTGGCGTGCGACTGTTTCTATAAGCCGACTGCTGACTATGATATTCGCGTGCATGCGTGTGAACGTCGCGTCTTGCAACATGACGACAGTCGGATTCAGAATGCCCGGTTATGTTACACTTTTTACATATTTTTAAAATGATTGTGAATTTTTTTCCGTTTAGATCTCCCGGAGATTCACAGGCTCTTATCAGAAGAGCCCACTGTAATCGTCGGGGATCTCAACGCCAAGCACATGGCCTGGTACATGCGGTACTGCACCAGCGACGGCCGTCAACTCCTCGCAGACGCGGAGGCCCACTATCTAGATATACTATCTTGCCCCCTCACCAGCCAACGCACTTCCCAGAGAAGCCGGACCATCAGTCCGACGTGCTTGACATCGCCGCCATGGACTGCGTGGAGGGACTGGTCACCCAGGAGGTCCTCTCCGACGCCCTCCAATCGGACCACTGCCAGGTACTCATCACGATTGCCGCAGCCCCGGCTCGTTCCCTCCCGACACCTCGGCGGCCAAAATTTGACTGCACTTTTTGGTCCTTGCACGAGAAGTCCACGCGCGCACCCGTTCAATCCCGGTGGTGTTCGCGGTGGACGTGGACCACCTGGAGGACGGCATCACGTCGGCCTTCACAGCCGCACTAGCCGCGGCCACCAAATTCCCGTGCCCAATCCCGGCTTCCCGACATGACCTTTCCCGCCGGATCGACAAGCCGATAAAGGAGATGCGCAAACTCCGCCGCCAATGACAACGCACTAGACGCCCCACTATCCGGGTCGCCTTCAACAGAGCTGCCGCGGTGGTCAAGCTCGAACGCCTCACCCCTTACCTGCCAACCCGGGCCGATCAGTTCGGCTTCAGGACTGAGCATTCGACCACCCACCAACTCATCCGCACCATACACTTCATCACCAATGCCGTCGATAAAAAGGAATCGGTCGCAGCGCTTTTAATGGACATGGAAAAGGCGTTCGACCGCGTCTGGGTCGAGGGTCTCATCTTCAAGCTTATCGCTTCCCAGGTTCCCCGCCCTCTGGTCACCATAATGTGGTCCGGATGCCCACTCGCTCACATGCCCCATCGGGGCCGGAGTGCCTCAGGGTAGCTGCCTCTCCCCCGCCCCTTTTTAACAGGTATGTTGACGACGTTCCCAGTAGCGAGGGAGTCATGGCCGCCCTGTACGCCGACGACACGGTGTACCTAGCAAAATCACTGAACCACCAACACGCGGCTGCCAAGATCCAGGGGATCCTGGATATGCTCCCCGACTGGCTGTCGAAATGGCGGCTGAGCGTCAACACCGCCAAGTCACAGGCGGTGGTCTTCCCCCGCTGTCTGAGCCTCCCATAACCATTGTCACTCAGCGGCGAACCCATCCCCTGGGCCTACCAAGCAAAATAGCGTCGACTGCGCGCGGTCCAATCCAGGGCCCTGCGCCGCATAGTCGACGCCCCCCGCTACGTTAGGAACTTCACTATTTCCCGGGACCTTGAGGTGGAGGACCTCGACAGGCACACAGCCGGCCTGGCCTCCCGCCTGTTCGCCAAAGCGGACACCTCCGCTCAAACCACGCTCCGCCATTTGGCCCCCCCTATCACAGGCGACCTCCCGACCGCAAAGCGTATCCGCGCGACTCCGTCCAGCCCCCTGATACACTGGACGCTGGACCGTCGCGGGCGTCCACAGGAGCAAGGACGCCTGTGGTCAGTACATCATTCTAACATCACTTCCGCCCCGCCATTAGTCTCTCATGCCTTTACGCCTTCATTCACAAATCATGCTTCATCATGCTTCCTTGCTCACACGCTTACTAACACCTCATGCTTTCACCTCATCCATGCATTCACTCATCTAATCTAGTCATGTCTTCATCATTCACGCTTCTACTGCCTCGCATCCTATCTCCCTTACTGACCTTCTTGCTCCTTCATATCCAAGTCCCCGTAGTGGGGTTCCTACCACGTTGATACTGTACGGGAATAGCTTCCTTCCCCCCTTTCTCCTTCTTCTTAGCAAGCCGCGGGGCTCACTCGTCCGCCTGCCGGCTGCCACTCGCTGGGCCTTCGCCGGGATTACCGGCGATCTCACCCGGTGGGGCAAGACCGCCCAGGACAACCCCGCTGTGAGGACGGGCGTCCGGGCCCCACCGGCTACCGCCTCCTAATGCAATCTGTTAAGATCGCCCAAATGACCGCTCCATAGTTATGGAGCGAGACCCCGCTGCCGCCGGAAGAGGACCAAAGTCCTGATACGGCTCCCTCTGCCCCCTTGCTGGGGTATGAGATGACCCAGTCGCTCGCTATATGAAGGTGGATTGAAAAGTATTATGCCTAACCAAGAACGTAAACACATAGTAAATCAGTTATATTTTTATTTTTCTACATAATCAGCATCAACTTCGTTGCACTTTTGCCATCTCCCATTATTTGAATCATTAGACCATCCCTTAGGGCTTAGACCATTGAAAAAAAAAAATCATAGAGCGTCCAAATATGCGTCTACTAATGCTTTGATCTCACCGTTTGTAGAAAATCTTTGACCTCCCAAGTACTTTTTAGGTTAGAAAACATAAAGTTGTCTGACGGTGCCAGATCAGGTGAATAAGGCGGATGTGGTAATAGTTCAAAGCTACAATTGTGGATTTCCGCCATAGATTGCACAGACGTGTGAACACGGGCGTTATCTTGATGACACAAGGCTTTACTTCTGAGCATTTCTGGACGCTTTTCTTTTATTTACTCTCACAAACAACGTAGTAAAACACAGTAGTAATCAGTGTTTATAGTCTGACCCCTTTCAAGATAATCAGTCATAATCACACCCTTCGAGTCCCAGTATACTGAAGCCATTATCTTATTTGCCGACAAAATCGCCTTAGCCTTTTTAGGGGGTAGAACCAAGTCCACTGTTTCGATTGTTGTTTTGTTTCTGACGTTTAGCTATGAACCCATGTGTAACAAAGCCATTTAAAAAATGATCTGCATCGGCTTCAAATAAATCCAAACAGTCACGTGAAATAGTCAATCGCGTCCCTTTTTGTTTAACTGATAGCAGGCGCGGTACCCACCTCACAGACACCTAGTGGAAGCCCAACTCGTTGACTATGATGTTTTAGTTCGTTCATAAGAGATGCCAATAATCTCGGCTATCTCTCTAATTTCTAATGTTCGGTCTCCCATAATTAAATCAAGTATTTTTTTAATATTATCTTCAGTAGTGGACGTCGAAGGCCTGTCAGAGCGGGCAATAGAAACGATAAAACAAAGTTTATTAGGGTTTCATACCAAAAAGGTGTCAGCAGGACCTTTTCTTTATATCCGTAGTTTGTCCCCCTAACGCAAAATCGGAGCCTTTTGATGACTGCAGACGCCCGTGGATATTCGCATGATTGTTACGCAAATGCTTTTCCTTCCTATCAGACCCCAATGGGCACCGACTTCTGACAAACTGCACGAAACGCGACAGCGCCGCTGTCACTTATAAGTACTCTTTTACACAATAACTTCGGGACGTACTAGGATAAAACGTGTCACAGGAATAGAGCACAATGTGGTACAACTTATAATTTATTTTCATCGGTTAGTAGTTCGTCCTTTGTACATTATATTAAATATTCAATAAAAGAGCACACCTTTCCCTTAAAGGCCGACAATGCGTCTGCAAGACGTCTATGGGCGGCAGTTGCCCCTATCTACCTGTTCGTTTTCCCCTATCTCTTAAAAAATAATTATCTTAGCCTAAAGTTCATTTTCTTGGTTATGAAAATGTAAATCACTACACATAATAAATCAGTTTCTCTACATAGGGACTATCAAGTTCGATGCACTTTTGCCATCTCCCATTTAAAGCATTTAGACCGTTTAAAAATGATTCTTCCTTAGAGTCAGAGTAAGCGTCTGCTGCTGTTTTAATCTTATCGTTTGTTGAAAATTCTTGACTTCCCAAGTGATTTTTTACATTGTACAAAGTATTCTTGCAAAATCCCAGCAGTAGGCACTTAGTGTAATTGCAGCATTGCACACTATACTCTGTCTCCCACTTTGATTTGCGAAGAAAATTGGAATTACTTCCTAGATACTCCTGCTACTTTCTACTGCTTCTTTTCTTGTTCTAATTTGTTGTGGGCCACAATAAAGCTTTAGCGAGCTATGCGATCATTTCAAAGGGTTTCGTACTGGTTGTCGATCGTGATGGCACAAGAGTGGCAGTGGAGGGAACGAGGGATGGCCAGAGCCCGTTTATTATAGTCATGAGTACCATTTTATATTTAAATAAATTAATCATGCATATGCTACGGTACCTATGCTTTTTGATTAAAACATATTTTTATAAACGAATTAAGGGTCGGTACACTCAAGAATACGCTAAGCTTGTACACTAGCACTAAGGAGCGATGGAATGTACAGTTCCACGTCGCGTTTCATTCACCAGTCCGCAGCCCGCCATCACTCAAAACGCAACTGACTTAAACACGTTCTAATAACGGTGGTCGGACCAGACCCACCCAATAACGAGCAATAAACACTTCGCGGTGACTGCGGCGCAGCTGGCGAAGGCGGCTAGCACTACACTACACCGGACCAACCGGATCTGTAAAATATTAACACCAATTTTATTTTATAATCGTTCTTTTGACTGATGGGCTCTCTAACGCCCAGTGACCTGTCCGTCCTGCTGCAGCACGTGTGCGTCAGGCTAGAGGTAAGGTTCAAATATCAAATGTAAAATTGGCCAATTGGAACGGAGAATGCAACGGAGATGCATCTGCCTAGCTGTTATACTAATGACTATGGGTGTAGATAGTCATCAAAAGGTCGCTGTTTGTTTGTCACCTAACAATATATAAAATAATAAAAGAAATGTAAACGCGAAAGTTTTGTGTATGGGCGAATGTTTGTTCTGTTTTACGAGGAAAGTACTGCGGCCCAACACTACTGTTAGTTGTTATGTGGAAAAAGCGAAGAGATAAAAGCGCTGCACGCTTCCATAGTGCGAAATAGTGACTTACTTTTTACCCACCGACGATAACAGTGTTACAAGTTTGACGTTTGTCTGTCTGTCTGTATCGTAGCGCCTAAACGAATACCTATTCCGATCCTTCTGTCCGCTGAAGATGTCGCTGTTTCACACCTATCAGCACCGCGGCTGCGCCTGTAAGGATATTATTGTGTATGTTAAGTAATCGATGAAACCATGAATTGTTTACGTTAGAGATCAAATATCATAAGATCGGCTGGATTGGACACGGCTGATGAAATTGTAAACACGTGAACAATCATAACCAATGGACATAATCAACACGTGCGGCGCCTGGTGCTTGGGGTTGTCAGCGTGGAAAAT
>JAFELO010000787.1:689880-705104 GCA_017140195.1 Eumaeus atala
ACAGATAAAATCCGTTAAAGTAATTTTACTATGAGCATTAAATTTCGATTACAAACGAGCATTTGGATATCTATAAAAACCTTCTTTCACCAACTTGTAATTATTTTGCGAAAAAAAAAATACGGCTGCACTTTAGGCTTCACGACCGAATTAAAACTTCTTTTGTTATGCTCTCGGTTGCCTATTCCGCCTCTTTCTATTTCCTCTCTTATTTTTCCCAGTCAACTTGCGTTGGCCTCGTTGATGCTCTCATTACTCATTCGCCCCACACTCCTTACTTATTCCCCATGTTCAGTATGAGTAATGGTATTTCTATTCAATGTGTAATACTAACGTTCCATTTTTTATGTTATTATACACCACTAGTAGCAGTCCAGGAGTAGTTCTGCGTCGCTAGAATCGCGAGTGTCAACCGCAATAACCTTTTGATCGCGGGGAAGCCATGGGACAAGTCGAAACTCTTGGGACGCGCAACGAATTAAATCAAAATAAAATAGGAGGAGAAGGAAGTAATTCCAATTTCCCTCCCCAAATCCCATATCAAAGCGGGCGACAGTTACGAGACTGCATTGATTTGTGCAAGCCAAGAAAAGAGAGCGCAGCTAGGTAAGGCCAGACCGCTATACACCACAGAGATAATAAATCCTAATACTCTAATAATAATAAATTCTAATACTAATTATGAATGACTAATAAACTTTGAAACGGTATCATGTGAGCCTATGGTGCTGTTATATTCGCTCGTCATTCATCGTAATAATCGAAAAACATAACTTTTGCCACAATCCTCAATAACACCAAAGTACCTACTGTTAGGGAGTTTTTAAGATTGATGCGGCCACTGGCCACACTGTGCACACTACACCCGTCACATGTCGTTGTGCACTCTGTTGTGGCTGTCGTCTGTGGACTGTGTAGCTCTGTGCACGGCTCCCGTGTAGCTCTGTGCACGGCTCCCGTGTAGCTCTGTGCACGGCTCCCGTGAAGGATCACTTCGTGTTTCGAACTTTGAATATCGCGTGTGCCGTGTGCATAAATTTACTTGTTACTAAAACCTATTTTTTTTTAAAATGGCTTGTCCGATGAGGTGAGTTTGTTATATTATATTAATCTGTCTTGGCTACGTTTAAATTAACGACGAAACGAATCGTTTAATGAAAATTAATTGAACTAGTTGTAGTTTGCGCTTATCGCTATCTCATAAAGAATTTATATATCAATAAATTGGAAAAGGGCAGATCGATTGCGTATTGTTATAAATGTAGTATAATATTCATGGTGTATGTGACTTCAAATTAAGCAAAGAAATTATGTGAAGTAGGAAAGTATTAATTGAAAAGTGCATG
This sequence comes from Eumaeus atala, assembly GCA_017140195.1. Classification (NCBI taxonomy): domain Eukaryota; kingdom Metazoa; phylum Arthropoda; class Insecta; order Lepidoptera; family Lycaenidae; genus Eumaeus; species Eumaeus atala. The sequence continues at coordinate 691,227 of JAFELO010000787.1, forward strand.
TAGGTAGAGAACTTCAAAGTAACCAAAGAAATCATGTGAAGTAGGAAATCATTAATTGAAAAGTGCATGTAGGTAGAGAACCACGTAGAGACTTCAAAATAACCAAAGAAATTATGTGAAGTAGGAAATCGTTAATTGAAAAGTGCATGTAGGTAGAGAACCACGTAGGTCTAACCTAATCTACCTACGTGGCTTTGGTATACCTACATTTAGTAAGATTAGAATGAAAGTATATTTTACTGGCTGTTCCTACAGTACGTCTGTCGGAGCAGCTGGTATAATATACTTTCATTTCATGTCCTATCACTGTTGCGACTCTGTTGCCGAGTAAAGTAGCGTGTAATGTAACACGTAACATGACCTGACCCTCATACCCGCCAGCTCACTCGGCAATGTTATAAAGTAGCGTGTAATGTAACACGTAACATGACCTGACCCTCATACCCGCCAGCTCACTCGGCAATATTATAAAGTAGCGTGTAATGTAACACGTAACATGACCTGACCCTCATACCCGCCAGCTCACTCGGCAATATTATAAAATAGCGTGTAATGTAACACGTAACATGACCTGGCCCTCATACCCGCCAGCTCACTCGGCAATATTATAAAGTAGCGTGTAATGTAACATGTAATATGACCTGACCCTCATACCCACCAGCTCACTCGGCAATATTGAGATCTTCCAAGCCATTTTTAATTATTTACGTTCAATATTCTAAACATATAGCTACTTACAAACCACGACCCCCTTATAAGAGGGGTACAAAGATTGCCGGCTCCTCCAGCCATTTAGTTCTCTCTTCTTATTAGAGGCGTACTAAGAGCACCCATCGCCTCAGTTCAATTGGCTTCGTCCAAGGTCTCGGTTCACCTCAAGCTACTGAGGCCCACCGCCGCGACAAGGCTTGAGCTATGTTGGGGGCAAACGAGCATCGGTGTCTTATGATTACCCGCGACGCCTATAGACATTTGCATGCTTGCTATGCTGAGGTGTTGCCCTCTTGTCAACCCTCCTCCAGTGGGCCGCCGGTATGAATACAATGAACAGTCTAAATATGTGTATAGAAAGTTTCCGAAATAAACACTACACATGTTGCTATGGGTGCATAATATTTTTAAATTTTATTGGTGTATTTTTGATCTTTTGTAATTTTATCCGAGATATCATTAGATTCTGACTTGGTGAAGATGGGGTGGAATCTGCGAACAAAAAATTATCATGAAACTCGGTTCACGGCGACGCAATCGCGTCACACACATGTCCCTTTTTGAAATCGGTTGGTTACTAAATTTCGGGTTTCCCTTTATCTGCATTGTATTTCCCACGGCTAAGCACATTTCATGATAATAGGCTACCGGAAGTACCATTTAGGTTCTCTCGACAGACAAACAGACAGACGGACAAAAAGTGTTAACCGATAAGGGCGGAACCCTCCTCTTTTAAGGCGCGAAACCCTAAAAGGATATATAAATGGCATTACTATATGTCATCGAATCTATACCTATTAAAATACCAAAATTATAATTTTAAATGTTGACCTCGTAAACATTACAATGACAACAAATTAAATTTATAACAGGACAATGTCTGTCGGAACAATTTTATTAATTAATTTAACATAATCTTAAATGAATTGTCAATATATCCTGCAGCATCTTACTTGTATATTTTCTTCACAACTATGACCACGTCATTACAGTTTTCACACTTACATACTCTTACATATTTGGAAATGATAAAAAATCATCAGATATAATTTATGATTTTACTGGTAAAACCTTCTTTAGCCGGCCTACTCTTGACTTGGATCCCAATCTCAAACTAATACGAATTCAATCCAGTTTCAATCCCAATCTGCAATATATTGGTACTCTTGGCCAAATAGAGTTTACGATTGAATTGAAATTGGTATCGAGTTGGTGATCGATTTCCGGTGTGACCATTACAACGAGATATTAAAACTTAACACATGAAATTTTATGTATTATAAATTAAACTGTGATTCTAATTATCACTTATTATCTAATATATTATAATTGCTTAATATAAACCAATACCCAGATTTTTTTAAGCATAAAAATTTTAAATAAGTCATACTTCTTTTAGTTGTGACTTGAGATTTTTTTTTTTTGCGCGAAATTAGTTAGATCTTAATGTTTACACGTAAAACAAGCAAAATTGAAGAAACTACTCTACAGAGGCCCTGGAAGAAGTTCCTTTGTTTTCTTGTTCCTTCAGGAATATATCTAATAAACTGTTTCTAAAATGTCGTGTTAATCATAAAAACTTTACAAGATCACCAAAAATGTAAGTAAATCATAATTAGCAAGATTTTCCTTTAAATATTCACATAATATTAAGATTTCTTCTTCTCGTCAAAATAATGAATAGGCCAACTTTTCAACGGCTGGCTGTTCTATCAGACTTGGAACAAAATCTTGGCATTGCCAAGAGTCTACTACGCACCGCCCTAGCTAAGTTTACTACAAAAAGAAAATGGGAAGAATTCAAATTTACTTGGCTGAAATTTTATTTATGACATTATCATCAGGTATTAAAGCAGAATCCACAACTAAGGGTTGATTAGAATAATAATAATGAAAGTAAGTAGTTATTTTATTTCTTACTTTTTTTGGCTTTGAAAATACATGGATACTTCCTGAAGCAAGTGAGACAGCTCGGTAACATGTTGTTTTAATTTATCTCAACTAAAGAGAAATATATTATAAAAAGTTTATATATTTTGGAGTGCAGGTGGATAAATCATTTTTATTCATCTTTACCTTTTTTCGTGAATATAATTTAAAGTATATTAGATCAAATAATTGTCAAATATATTTTAGTGAATACAATCTCTTCGACTGGCGAAAGAGAATGGAGTCCAGTAAGACCAACAAATACTCTTGAGATCTCGTGCAAGGCTCTTGCCTTATCAACAACTAGATCAACAACTAGATGAGAATCCAAATCGTTTTTCTGCAATTGAACATTATATAGAGTGGAAGCCGAAACAATGACAGCCGAGGCCTTGAGAGAGGCAGTAGGAAGCATATCTATCTGTTGCTGTTGCTATTAATAACTTAGCAGCAGCATTAACTGAGGCTGCCCAAATAATAGCTCAAGCTATTAATTCTAACAAATAGTATTCATTTGTTAGAATTAATAGCTCACACATACTTATGAATGGTCTGAAGACTTGGGTAAGGTGGGGAGAAGCCGATCCATGCAAGTGGCTCGTGACCGTGTCCTATGGGGGAAGTCTATATGCCACAGTGAACGTCAACTGGCTGATGATGAGGACATACTTATACTTTAATGTCTAACTGCTGTGATGTAAATTTAAATATTGTTACCTTAGGTTAAAAGAGCAACAGTTTAAGTGTACATGTACGTTAACGGATGGGGAAGTAAATTATTTACATTTAAATATTACTTTACTACAGGTAAAAAGAAAATATTTACATTGGAATATAGCTTATATTAAAATATAATAAAAGCCAATTGTTGTGTACCGGCTTATTGTCATTTAATTATTAGAAATTTATATACTGTGATTTACATTTAATTAAAGTAATACCGTATGTAAAAAGTGTAAATAACATTTCAATATAGCCTACGTTAAGATGTAATAAAAAGGCAATTGATTTAATTACTGTGATTTAACTTTAGTTATTACTCTACCTCAGGTGAAAAGAAAGCAAATGCAAATCATGAAGTATTTTAATACTGACTTAGTTTAATATTCGAATACTGTTTATATCATTATGTTTATAATTCAACCTCTGATCAATACACAAATACAAATAAATCATAGTTTTTAATAGTTTTTAATTAAAATATTAAAAATGCCTCAAGCATGCTTTGTTACAAATGTTGTGTAAAACACAACAAGCATTTATATTTCTCGCAGCTGTGTCAGGATGATAATAAGGACCCTGTGGCCTAGGAGACATCGCCACCTATTTTTCAGAACACCTGTAGTACACTCTACTCTATTGCGTGCTACACAATGCAGCTTGACGTAATTCTCTTCAGGTGACCCATCCGGAGCATGCAGAATAGGTGTTATAAGAAAGGTTTTTATCTCCAGGCTCACAAGTAAATAGAGAAGTTCCCCTGAATTTGATAAATTCATTGAGGCTTTTAATAGGGTTTTGGTTAAAAATAAAACCATTATGAGTACTTCCACCAAAAGAAAAAATAGAAAAAACATATTATTTTAGTTCCATTCCTTTGTAACATTTATGTTATCTGTAAATGTAAAGAATAGGCATTATTAAAACTTAATTATATTACAAAATTAAAGAATTAACTTACAATCAAAACATTCCTTGAATGAAATCTTTCTGTATTAAAAAATGGGGAGACCCATTTTCAGCTGGACGCTACGATTGCCACATGAGTACCATCAATGTCACCAACTACGGATGGTATTTGGAACTTTTCATAAAACCTGAAATTATTGCACATATTTGTAACTCTGTAACACAAACAGAATATAACTAGCGCCTTGAAGATTCATAGGAATAAATAGGTACTACACATATGAAACTTGTTCCGTTGAAATATGTTGTTTGTATTTTGCAGAAAAAGTTAATAACGAGGGAACATGAGGTATAGAAGTTAGGTAGATGTTTCTATTGACATGCCTTAAAACGCGTAGATGTGTCGCTACGACGGGTAGCTCTCGGTAACAACGGCACCAAATCATCATGGAGAACTTCAAATAACTCCTTGCTGTGGCGATAATGTTTCGGAAACTGTTCATCTCTAGTGGCGAAAGCATTATCGTCATAACGCGCCATTTTCCTTAAATTCCTCTTGTATCTGAGGTCTATCCTATTGGAGTTCTCTAATACACCAAAAATAAGTGCCAGTCGAGCCATTACTTTATTAAAACTCGCATAGAGAACGCGTTCGAACACTAATAAGTTAGGTTAGAGAAACTTTTTACACTCGATCCGAATCTCAATTTTCAAGTCTATACGTCAACGCCAAGCTATGATCAAGAGTACCAAAAACGATCGAGAAAAACTAGAAATCACTATTTCAATTAGTTACGAAAAATTCCACTGCAATCGAGTTAAATAGTGCGTTCAAGAGTACCGATCTACAGCTTCTCGGGCTTGGCAGGCTAGTTAAAATATTAAATAAACCGCGATAAAATCCGTCAAAGTAGTTTTATTGCAATAAATAAAGAAACAAGCAAACTACGGGAGGTGATTGATAAGTATCCGAAACGACAAAGAAAATTTTTAATAATCTGTTTAAAGCAATTTTATTTTTCAACGAAGTTTTGGAAGGAAACTTCGTTGAAAAATAAAATTGCTCCTCGATGCATTCAGTTCCCAAAATACTCGTCTACGGCTACAATGACTTCATCATTTAATGAAAATCTTCGGCCACTTAACCATTTCTTGAGATTCGGGGATAAGTGGGGATGCGGTAACAATTCGAGCCGCAATTCATGGAGTTTGGCTAAATAAGCTGATTCTTTCGGATTTGTTCTCAAAAATTTTGCAGAGGCTTGCATAACACTCTCCATGTATTGTTTTTCCTCTTTGCAGATAATCCACTAAAATAATCCCTCTAGCATCCCAAAAAACAGTCGCCATCACTTTGTCAGCCGACAAAACCTGTTTTGCTTTTTTCGGCGCAGGCAGTCCACTGCTTAGATTGTTCTTTTATTTCAGGAGCATAATGATGTATCCATGTTTCATCTACTACCACATACCGCCGCAAAGACTCGTTAGTATGACGCTTAATACTCTAACGAATCGTCCACTCGACGTTGCTTTTGGTTAACAGTTAGCAAACGGCACCCGTCGCGCGCAAAGCCATTTTATTCGTAAATGTTGGTGTAAAGTGTTAAAAACGCGTTCGGAGCAATTTTGTTTGCCTATCTTTTTTTTTGCTCGTCGTTTGTTGTATCTAATTGCATAAAGCACCATAAGAATACTTTCCTTCCTCATTGTAATTTTATGTTCTTTTTGTACAAATGATGTTTACTCCGATTTAAGAACTCTCCAAATCGCGCCAGTTAATCCTTTGCTGGCATTAGTTTTTCTGCCAATGAAACTCATTCAAGGCATGCTTAGGACCAAAAACATATGAACAGACACCACGAACACATTTTGTAGATGCCTTATCTATATTTCTATACTAGTATTATAAAGAGGAAAGATTTGATGATTGTTTGTTTGTTTGAAATGAGTTGGCTCCGAAATTACTGGACCGTCTTAAAAAATCTTTCACCGGTGGCGAGCTACACTATTCCCGAGTGACAGGTATGTTTCATTAAAAAAAAATAAGAATTACTATAACTTGAATAATCTGACCCAAAGCGTAAAAGAATAAACAAAAAACTTTGTGCGTTGCGAAAACTTATTGATAGAACAAAATGATGTGCTACAATTTCTCTCTATATTTTATAGTTACGTCACAATGAGCGTCCTTTTATCAAAAAGAATATTAAAAATACCACCGCTAGAAAAGTCTCTGTATTCGTACCGAGTTCCTTATCAAAATAAATAAATCTATATTTAAGTCTACTTCAGTACCTTCATATTACCTTTTAAATGATTCAATTCGGATATTCAATTAAAAAGATATCACGAGTTTAAATAATAGAAAAAGTCCGCTATGCATTTTAAGCGAAAATCCGAAGCACAACGAGGGCCGATCGGGTCGCTAGTCAACAAATCTTACTTGTGTTTTATGTATTAAATATATATTCATAAAAGTGAAATCCCCAAATATTACGGCGTACACTAAATCTGCGGAACGTAACTTCATACTTTTTAAATAACATAACAAACAGCATAACTTCAGATCGACTATACCAATTGGATAACAATTTTATTTTTGCATTTATATTTTTTGTATTTAGGTTATGCCATGACCAATGTTTGTATGTAGACATGTATGAAAAATGATATTAGCAATATTAAAAAACGGCATGAAACGGCAACAAATTCGGCAATTATGACAGAACAATGTCTGTAAGGACAGCCAGCAAATTATAGTTATATCGAATATATATTCAATAGCCATTCAAAATAGGAAATGCTTCAAGATATTTGAAGCCATTTGGAGTCGGAAACAGGTACCTTTCGATGTATCGATCTAGCTTAGATCTATAAGTATTTTCTATTTGGAACTACTTTTTAATTCTGTGGGCTCATTGATCGATTGCTTTGAAGAATTAAAGTTAAGCTGCTGAAGCTAAACTTTTTTCTATATTCCAAGGCATCACACGCCGCATTACTTGAACTTCAGCTAAACACCGCCGCACGTGCCTCGCGCTGAATCGTCAGCGCACGACTCGAACTTGACCGATTCCTTTAATATTTCCACACAGAATCCTAAAGTTTTTTATGAAACAATGGAATTCAAATTATATGTTTATTATAACATTTTGCTGCCACATGCCTGTCGAAGTACCGACGGTCAGAATAGGTGCAGACATTGCATGAGTTGCGCGCTCGTAAATAGTCATTATATTATATGAAACGCTGTATTTAATAAATAGATTTGGTAAAGCATTCTTATAAATGCCGTAAACTTAGGTCAGAGCTACAATCAGTTGTAACGGGTGAGTGCGGGTCCACCGCGAACGCCTCGCCTATGCGGTCAGCTGCGAGTTGGAGCCGGGCGCGACGGTTCCGTAAGACACGGGCATTGAGCCATTGGTTATGCTCATGCCTTATAAAAGTTGACAAACTTATTTTGCTGAATTGTTAAAATTCCACGTTAACTTCATCACTCTATTTCACTACCTCTATTCTTCCAAATTCAACCCTTAGGGGCCCATTCGTAAGGCTCACTTACCGTCAAAATTGCCTTATTATAAATTACAATAATTTTGTAATTGTTTCTTAGTTCTATGATATAACTACTTATAAATTACTACTTATACTTACAAATTATTATACTTTCCGGTTTTCTCTCATTTGTAGTGTAATATCTCACTTCTTACCATATTTATATTAATAAGATCAGCCGAGAATACAGTGGTAGATTTTAAATTCTCATCAAACAATAACAGGACCTTAGATTTGAGTATTATAAAAACACCGCTCAAGGATCAACACAAATTGATTAAGCAACACCTAATTTGCAAGCCATTTTAATATATAGATTTCATTATTATGTACATGCTCCATGAGCAGTATTCCAAATTGTCAAAATAAGCTAAATACTCAAGCAACAATGGCATCATTTTAAGATGACTTAATCATATTAATAAACAAAATGAGGTCAGCCAATATCTGATCAAATAAAAAAGAATTAAGTTGTGATTACATTAAGGCATTAAGGTGTGAACAGACAACCATCCGTTCCCACGACGGTGACGGATGTATGGCGTTTTTATACCTTCAAAAGACTCCGTGCGATCGGGACCTAAGCTTTACAAACGGTCGCGGCCTTATGTTTTCATTGCGTTGGGCAGCTTGATTTTAGTATATTCACTACTCTAAGGGATTGCAATCGTTTGTGTTTCATAATAAATTTTAACTATAGCGATAACACAGTTCAACGGACAAGGCACGTGGCAGCAAAATGATCCTGCGAGGGCTCCATATTTTTTTTTAGACACAGACCCCTCAGCCCTGAGAATAAACTTACATCATTACATGTTATTACATCGCTTTGTAAGAATTAACTACTAATATAACAGTTAATTTGAATGCTATGCTTCAAGTCCATCGCATAATCTATTTTATTCATTAACAATTATTGAGAACCATTTCCCTGATTATTCCTATTAATTAAAAAAGTAATATTTTTATTTTCCTTTGCAGATACCTTTTACATTACTTAGGTATTTTCTTCAGACATGATCTTATGCTGTGGAAGCGAAGAGGAGCCCAATGCAGCTTCATCGGATTGCTATTCAGCGGTCGAAGGAGGGACCAACCCCCCTTTCTCCCGCAGGAGGGAGAGATGCATGCCGATATGAGAGTGTTTCTAACAGCATTAACTATTATTAGCATGGCCAGAGTGAACTCTCGGTCCCCTACTCTGGCGTCGGGAGCAGCTCGCGCGCGGTAGCTGTAATGGCCTCTGTGCCGACGTGAACGCTCGTCTCTTAGAGAGGATCATGACAGTATTGCATGTTCTGAGCGAGTGGAGTTGGCACCAAATATTTTGTTTATGGCAGCCATATGGTTGACTTGATGAACCCATTCGAGCTCGTGGCTTCTGCTAACTAACTTCAGCTGTTTGGGGGTTGAAATACATTCATACTGATACAAATGAAATAAATCTATTTTACCACTGAAAAATACTCATATATGGGCTATATGCATACTGCCAGCGTGCTAGTAAACGTCCAGGTTTCAAGTTGACTGAAAGTAGCACCACCAGGGAGTGAGAGAACCACATAACTGAAGTAAGCTTAATAAATTAACTTAAGAAAATAGATCGTCATCGACCGATGTGCGCGGTGGTGACGTCAGCGGGTGCGCCGCGCGCTAAGCCGGCAGCAGGTTAACGTTCAACTTCCTCCCCAAAGCAGGCGCACGTAAAGAAATGTTCCCTCAAAAACAATCTCAAAAAATTAGGACCGACACACACGGACACTTTTGAAATGTTGTTTGCACATTGTCAATAATACGACTAAACCATTCCATTCGTGTACCTCGATCTGTTGTGTTGCGAGTGATGGCTGACGTTGGCACGAAGCGAATTATTGTTAGAACAAGAGTATACTTACTGTCAGAAATGATACTTTAATTCGTTTCAGATTTAACTACAGGCAATACTACTGGCTTTGAAGACTGTTCCGGAGTCCGTTATATATTAGGTCCTCACATATGAACAAAAAGTCGTATATTTTTTAACATAATATATTTAATTGATTAAAGTATGAACCATTGTTTTCTATGCACTTTTGCCATCTCATAGGTAGTTCATTGATCCCTTTACTAAAAAAACCAGTCAGACGGGAATCAAAAAAATCTTTGAAGGCGATTTGGACTGCCCCATCGGTGTTGAGCTTTTTCCGTTGCAAGAAGTTATCCAAATTTAGAAAAAAAATGGTAATCTGTTGGAGCAAGGTCCAGGGAGTAAGGAGGATTTCTTAGACTTTCCATTTGAAGCTCTTCAAATTGTTCAAGCCACCTGTTGCGCAGTGTGTGGTCTAGCGTTGTCGTGAAGCTGCAGTGGAGTGGAGCGATTGATCGGCCCAGTTTGTTTAGCTGCTAGCTTGTCTATCATGGTTTGCGATTGCTGACGGTAGACATAATGCGTAATAATCTGGCCAGATTTGAGAAAACTGTAATGAACAATACCGGTACTAGCCCACCAAACGCTTACAAGTATATGTATTTGTTTTTAACATTCCTGTGTGTAATCAATTAATTAACTTATGCATGCCGCCGTAAAACGTCAGAGTTATTGCGTGACACTTGTTCCAACCTTAGTGGTACTTTGTCGCTATTGCGTGTTTTTAAGATTTTGTAATGCATATTTTTTTTATGTAACTTTTCTGGGATTAATTTTCGCTTCGGGCAAGGTTTGGCAGGCTGGCCATGATCCAGCCCTTGCGCTGAAGGCTTCCGATTATCGTAAAGAATCCCTTTTTCATCACAGTTAACGATTCGGTTGAAAACGCCTTCATTATTGTGCCGGTTTAGTAATGTAACGCAGCAGTCGACGCGCATTTGCCGGTTTGCTTCAGTCAATTCGTGAGGTACCCACCTTTCAAGCTTTTTAATCGTCCCAATTTGCTTCAAGTGAATTAAAAACAGTTTTATTACTAACCCCGCAGCCTCGGCAGTTATCTCGGCCGTGGTTTGCGATGGATCCGCTTCCACAACAATAATAATCAGTGATAATCAACTCTTTATTACCAACTTGGGTCTCATACAGTCCGCGGGGCTTGTTCTGCAGGCCGTAATTTCCAGAACGAAAACGTTGGAACCAAAAGCGAACTGTGTTTTCTTTTGCAACACGACCGCCATACACATCATTCACCCTTCGAGTCGTTTCCGCAGCACTAGTACCACGGCAGAACTCGTAAATACTGTGATATTTTAAGCTTCCATTTTGTAAATGATGACGCAAATGATATGATATAATGAGTGACGCAAACAGAAAAAACAAATTAATGACGGTCATCAAAGCACAAATACAAGAGTAAATAGCTGTACAAATTTGAAATTGTATTTCCTTACCAAAGAGGAAAAATTCATGATAAAATTGGCCAGTACGAAATACGTCAATTTCACATGTAAGGACCTAACATAAAGCTACGCATAATATTATGCCCATAGCATACAATATGTCTATGAGTTAACTGTTATTATTAGTTAGAGCGACGCAAATAGAGGGGCAAATGTTTAACAAACTGTTTTAGAAGCATTTCAGCATGCGTGTCAAGCTATTAAAGACTGAAACAGTATCCGAAAACCTAAACCAGAAACTAAGGTAGAAGACACAAAAGTCTTTGCTAGCTCGATGATCTGTTATGACAAATGAAATAGCATTGCCGGCAGTAGTAAGTCCCTACGAAAGAAAAAAAGTAGTGCACAGTCTGATAAAATGTTTTCTCTAAATCCTCAAAATACTCGTATATGGCGACAATGGCTTCATCATTTCATGAAAATCTTCAGCCGCCTAATCATTTCTTGAGATTTGGAAATAAGTGGAAGTCCCACGGGACTAGGTGTGGGATATCGAGGGGATGCAGTAACAATTAGAACCACAATTCATGGTGTTTGGCAACTGCAACCCTTGACGAGCGCACCGGTGCGTTGTCGTGGTGTAATAAAACTAAACGTCGTGGTAAATAATTTTCTTTGTCTAAATGAGGCCGTTTCTTTTGGATTTCTTCAATAAATTTTTGCAGCAGGCTTGCATGATACTCTCCTATATTTACTGCTTTTCCTCTTTGCAAATAATCCACTAAAATAATCCTTCGAGCATCCCGAAAAAACAGTCGCCATCACTTTGCCGGCCGACAAAACGCAGGTTTTCCGGTCTTAGTCCACTGCTTAGATTGTTCTTTTGTTTCAGGAGTATAGCGATGTATCCATGTATAATCTACTTTCACATTGTGCCGTAAAACTCGTTAGTATCACGCTTAGACAGCATCATACACTCCAACGTTTCGTCCACTCGACGTTGCTTTTGGTTGACAGAGAGCAAACGCGGCAACCATCGCGCGCAAGCCTTTTTCATTCGCAGATGCTAGTGTAAAATGTTAAAAACTCATTCAGAGGAAATGCTCACCATCTCTGCTATCTGCGTCAGCTTTCAGCACCGATCATTCAAATCGATTTTAAACTTTTTGAACATCTCCGGATTCTTGACTTCATTTGGACGGTCATACCTGTTGGCGTCTTCGGAGCCCTGTCTCCCATGTTCAAAATTAGTTACCTAGGTGTGAATTATACTCAATGCAGAAGCAGTATTACCTTAAAAGACTGCCTAGCTTGACTTTAATCTGGATTGCTGTTTTCTCTTTTAAAACATAAAACTTTATCACCGCAGGAATTTAGTTTTTTACCATTGCTGAGAGCAACCAACCATGGACTGAGGTCCATGGTTGGTTGCTGTAAAGCTTCTGGTGATGGTGACAACCTTCCTGGTGATACAAAAACATTCGACAAAATTATTCTTCCAAAATAATTTTATTAAAATGATCTGTGGTATTTTTTATAAAAGGTGCTGTAAATTTGAATGTTTGTGAAGGTTGGGATTGAGCTAAAACACCATAAATTTGGGGAAAAACTGAAAATTAGCTTTTTTACAAATGTCACTGTTTGTTTCATATTTTCTTAAGGCGTTGGCGTAACGTTATAATGGAGTAACGTCCGTCCGGGATGAATTTACTTTAAAACTTCAACAGGGAACTATATCTGTTCTTACAGGTCTGTTATAGAGGAGGTCGGTCAGGAAGGCAGCTGCCTGGGGAACGAGGCGGGCATGCTGTACGGAGAATACCTGATGCTTGATAAACTCCTCAGCGCGCAGAGGATGCTGAGTGCGGAGTCTTCCAAGCCTGTTCACGATGAACATCTTTTTATTGTGACTCATCAAGGTGAGTTGTTTATGAGATGGAAACTTTAGAGGTGTTTATGCAGTCCTATCTATGGCGGTGGACTTCAGTCGGTAGTGGCACAGCTTCCGGGTGTGTACCCTGCCGGTTCAGCGAGGGTCGCTTGGGTGGTGCGTGAAAGCAATTTATCTGCATAAAAAAACAAAAGTTGTCACACCACTGCTCGAGTGACTGATTCAACCTTCAGAAGGGGCTCCCGGTCACGACATATGTATCGCAGTACATACTCGGCGGCTGGTTGCAGGAAATAAATAGTAGAAATAATCTTAAGCAAAGTCATAGTACCGCACCATAAACAAAATTAGTATTTTTTTAGATTATTTTTGGTTTTGTTGATTGTAAAGGTTAATCCACAAATTTAAAAAGACGAATTATTAAAGACAAAAATATCATCTTCATCTGCATTGTTTCCACATTAAATAATTTCTTATATCAATGTATTAGACAATTATTTTTAATTATCAATAAATAAGAAACTTATTATGTATGCATGTAATTATGTTTCATACATAACGATCGAATACATACATAATTCTATGCATTTACATCTACATAAACAATAAATTATTTATGGTTATTCTCTTCCTTGATATTTTAATACTAATACTAAATATTTTTATAATTATAAATTTGAAATCCACTATTGTTGCTTTGAACTGTATACCGCATACGCCTATCTGATCTGGCACCGTCATACAATTTAGTATGTGTTTATTTTCTTGGTTAGGCGGAATACTTTTGAATCCACCCTCGTACAAGTAGGTATGGAAGATACACCACACGGCTACCTACTACATACATATAGTAC
>JAFELO010000787.1:705169-719551 GCA_017140195.1 Eumaeus atala
GGCTACCTACTGCAAACATATAATAGTACGCGAGTGCCCACTACATATATATAGTACACGAGTACTTAAATATCTTTTCAGCCTACGAACTTTGGTTCAAGCAAATAATATTCGAAGTGGACTCGGTGAGGTCGATGCTGGATGTCGAAGGCTTGGACGAGAGTCACACTATGGAAATATTGAAGAGATTGAACAGAATCGTGCTGATATTGAAGGTAATTAATATATATTAAAGTATATTTTTATTGTAATTGGAACAAATTTGGACATAGGTATTTTTAATTAGGAACAGTCAGGAACACCTGCTAGTTTGTGGGAACTTTCGTCGTTGAATAAAAGAAGTGTGTACACCGGGGGAGCCCCGCGGTTAATAGCGGCTACAGTACGACGAGTAGACAAACGATCAGTGCCGCGGCGGGAGCGAGAGGCCCGATCATTTTATAACACTAGCTGTGCTTGGTGGCTTCACTCGCATAAGATCTATGCAAAAGAAAACATTATTTTTTTCGGGAATAATGTTTTAAAAAAATATTCCAGATTGTAATGTATATCTGGAAAAAATCAACCGTTCTGTAGCTGTAGCGTGTAAGGATTACGCAGATACACACACACTTTCATGTTAACATACAACATTAGAGGGGTTTATATGTCCGTGTAGTAGCATGAATTATTCAGGTGAATCTAATTAAAACTTGAAACGGGCTTCAGAACGTACCAAATAAAATGTACGTTCACACATTCACACAAATAAAATGTACGTTCACACATTCACAGCTCAGACAAAATCTTTTTTGTCGCTATAAAAAATCATTTACTCCATCCAATCGCAAGCCGTGTTTGTGGACATCCGCATACGACTTGGGCTTGTACAGAGGCTTATTCAAATGCATCGTCTATCGATGCATCGCTTCTATAATACAAATGGGAGAGATAGGAGATTGATGTTCTGGTTGAACTGATCTGGTTTCATGTTTCAAGCACAGTTATTGTTATTTTTTTACATCGGCAAAAAGGAGGCATATTTTGTGTATAAATGGGTACTAAGCCCCCGTATTGCCAGTTATGACAGGCACGTAGCGTACCTCCGGCGGCCTCACCGCAGCCTCCGAGTGGCCGATCCGACAGCAAATGTGTCCGTAGTGCGTACGTAGTGCGTACGTAGTGCGTACGTAGTGCGTACGTAGTGCGTACGTAGTGCGTACAGTCGGCGCAGTTTAAATGAGAAAATGTGCTTGAGGCAGGTTCATGGTTGTACTTCTTCCTTATTGTGTTGTTTATTCAAGAATGGTATCCCGTTAGCATTACGTTTGTCTCCAAGTCTCCGGATTTCTTCGATACGCGAACAGTTGTGCCGATACATCTCATAGGCCTGCCACTATCTGCGGACGACATTTGACCCGGCGCAGTGTATCGATGATCTGGTATGAACTGGTGACGTGCCGGTAAAGTTTAGGATAAAACGTCATACCATGCGTCTGCGTCTTGTTATGATGAAAAAATATGTCTTTGTCGATGAAGCAGATTAGGAAAAAAATAAAGCGACAGAAACAACCAAAAGAATCTATACATACTGTACTTCAAAGCCAACTAGCAAGAGGTCGTGCCGTTCCGCATTGCAGCCGAATTGATCCGACACGACTGTGAATAGCTGGTGGCCCATCGGAGGGGAGGAGGGGAGGGCAACGCATCTGCTTGATAATAATGAGGATGTCTGTGGGCGTCACTAGTCGGCGGTAGGCTCCGGCTGATCGTTTGCTCATCAACATAATATATACTATAAAACACTAACGGATCTCGAGCTAAGACATAGATACCTATCTTTAGCTACGGTTATCGTTTCCGATCTAAACAGGGTCACAAATTAGGTAGATAGCGAATTTCTGAAGATGTCTAGCATTACATCGCGTTGCTGTGGCACTTTAATTAGATCTACGTATAAAGTGTGCGTATCATAAGGACGTGATCAGTTCCACCGGTTACGGTGCTGACGTTTACCATCATCAATTAATGTATCAAATCATGTCAGCTCATAATTTAATTACGACAAGGATAAATATTAGCTACATAATTAATGCATTCTACATTAGGTCTACAACTGTGCGGTTCAAGCGCAATTTCCTACCGCGCACAACTTCGATGTGGAACCAGCTGCCACCGTCGGTATTTCCGAACCGATACGATATGGGGTTCTTCAAGAAAAGAGTTTACTCCCATCTTAAAGGACGGCAACGCGCCAGCATAACCTCGGGTCATGCGGATGTCTATGTCTAAGGGCAAACGAGCAGGTGGAAGTTACCTACCACCTGCTCGTTTGCCCTTTATCCTATAAAAAAAACATATACATCTCGTCGAGCATGTCCACTTCTCCTATACTGGCAGATTCTTTTTATTATTCTATTTCAACGTCAACTGCAGAACCGACTCCGTTGCTCTCGTTCCCCCACAAGGCCCAATGGAGTTGACTTAACCTTTTTGAGGCTATGTACGTCACAACATATAAATAGTTTTACCATATTCATGAGTATTAGAGATTCAACGGATACTTCCAGAGATCGATACATGCTACATTTTTATTTTTAATATTAAAAATATGCGTAAATATTTCATCAGAATTAATTTACACATTTATTTTTGTGTAGATAAGAGATAATGTATGCCGCTCACACAAATTAATTAACCTATAAGAGAGACGAAGCGGTTCTGTCCGGCGCCGCGGTGTACAAACATTATCTCACAGTAACTTGCAAAAACATGTTTTCTGAATCCGATAAACGTCACGCGACAGAAAGTGGTCAAAACAATGATGATACATAAAGTGACCTTTAGATGGCTTACGTAAAATTGCACTGTAAGTTTCATCATCACCGCTGCACATGTGCCGCTGAAGACGGACGCCCCCCCCCGGATGACCTCCGCTCGCTGGGACGGCTGATGTGCGAACACGCTCATCCAGTCCGGCCTGTGATCACACCTGCGGCCAACACCACAAACAGCATTTACGTATGAGCAAGGAACGCCACAAGCTACTCACATGTATATGTGCGCCTCCATAAGGAGTTCTCTATACCATCGAGTCGTTGCGGGCTCTGCAAATGTTGCAATGTCTGCAATGTCTGCAGATGGCTAGCGGTGTGCCGACGACTGAAGAGGATGAAGGAGCTGACGGTGTACTCCGTAGTATTCTAGTTTGATATTTACAATAAATAGCTAATAACCTTTTCCAGCTCTTGGTGGACCAGGTTATGATCCTTGAAACGATGACGCCGCTCGACTTTATGGACTTCAGACACTATCTGCGGCCGGCGTCGGGCTTCCAGAGCTTACAATTCAGACTACTAGAAAACAAAGTAAGTAGGAAACATAGGTCAAATATCGACGTTTAGTTACTTAACTACTTAACAAGACGTAGCACTATTAAGTACAATTGACAAATTTGTACTGTGCCACTCTAGTGAGGGTACTGTGCAGTAACAATACCGAGGTATTGATTAGAGAAACGCAGCCCAAGTGTGTGCGCAGCAACATGGCAGCCCAGCCCGACCAAACTACCGGGTGCTACAGAAGTCTGCAGCCTGCGCACAACTTGTGCCAATGACGTTCAACTCAGCGCCACTGCCCCACCTCACCATTACCGATAATTATAGTGTGGACTTGCCAACATAGTTAATACCAAGTCCTGATTGTTCTGTAGTTTTTATAGCTCTATGATATTTTCAGCTGGGACTGAAGCAACAGCTGCGAGTGAAGTACAACCAGAGTTACCAAACTGTGTTCGGAGACGATCCCGAGGCTGTGGAAAACTTAAATAAGTGAGTGTTATTAATTAATTACACTCAACACCTACGAACCGTCCTCCGCGCACGTGGCTACGCCTACTTTAAAAAAAAACTTTATCAAAGAATTCTTAACAAAGTTGCCAACCTCTACCACTATTATTTATTTTCGCCCATATAATAATAATAATAATTTATATAATAATAATATATGTAGACTCATTACCACCACGTTAGCCCAGTCCTGTGGTAAGTTACAGGAACTAGACAACGGACATATATTTAATATTTTATTGTAGAAATACACTTAATGAAATAATACGCGACCTCTGGCGTAACACGCGAACTAACCGCTACGCTACCAACTGTGCCAGCCGATCGACTAAATTTCAAAATAGGCCATTGTCTATCTCAGTATACCCCACGGATAAATACAACACGCATCAGAGTGTGAGCAAATAAAACTAAATGGCCATTGGCGTTATTGTGGAGGAAGTGACCCTTTTGTACTGACTACTTGACAGCACGGATATCGAAGAAAAAGTGACCGTCTTTTTATTGCATACGAGGAACAAACGGGGACTTAGATACGAGGAATTGGCCCCGATACTATAATGACCTAACATTAAGACATCTGCACTTGCTGTGAGGTTGTTTGAGGCGTAAGTACTCTATAGCTAAAATACTATGAATGCTCTTTTAATGTTCAAAAGTACTCCAGGTCTGAGGAGGAGCCCGCTCTGCTAGCGCTGATAGAGCGGTGGTTGGAACGTACGCCGGGGCTCAACACTTACGGGTTCAACTTCTGGGGGAAGTTTGAGGCAGCCGTCAACAAAATGTTAGCCGAAGACAGTGAGGAAGCCATGGTACGAACTCCTTATTTCCGCTATTATCAGGTCGACGTCAATTTGGTCCGTCCTCCGCAGTTAATATGTGCAAATAGAATCAATGATCCTCAAAACAGCCACAGACTATCAAATGCCGGGTGTCGCTGTGCACACAGGAACACACGAGACACCACCCCGACCTCATGCGAACCGCTCCACACACGACAGCAACGAGATAACGCCTGGGGCCTCCGCTAGGTACACAGTCTGCGTCCGATTCCCGATCGGTGCGGAAGTGTACGATTGTGCTCGCTGCGCTCACCTGTGTGCAATCTGCGTTTACGTGCGCTATACATATATTTTCGATATTACATATATAACTCCTATAATATATTATAAAAAGTATATATTAATCCCTGTCCAACATATTTCGTGCCGTCGTTTTCGCGTGCCGCGACCGTTATTGCGTAAGCCGGGCGGCCGCCGCCCGCGCGGTTCCTCCCCGCTAGTGAGCCGGAGCCCCGGCAACCGTCGCTGGGTGCGCGCTTAGTAACCGTCGCTGAGTGCCCGCTTGGCAACGTCGCGCGCATTCGAAAACTAATGGTTTTCGCGCGCAAATAAAAGTGAGTGTTAATACTATCTGCTCGCCGCGCTCAGTTTTTTGTTATTGCAGATTACGTAAGTAATTTTAATTTATCAGGGCGATATTGACACACCCTATTTTTATAGGACACCTAAGTTCTACTCACCCTCCCGCATAGCGGGAGGGCCTTGTCTTAATAGGAGCCGCAAAATAAAAATAAAAAAGACATGAAAAATAAAGAGTTTAATATGCTTATGTGCTTCCTCCGGGCCAAATTTCCGGAGTATCCGGCGATCACCGCCGCTTGACCGCCCTATTACGCGATAGAAATATCGCGTACCACACATACGCTCTGGTGGAGGAACGCCTCCTACGCTTCGTCGTGAAGGGAATTCCGAAGGAGTTCCCCAAGGAGCAAATATTCGTCAGTCTCAGAGACCAGAAGATTCCCGTGTTGGAGGTACATGGGATGTACCGACATACAAAAAGTGGGGATAACACCACGAACGTATCATATAACATGGTACTTGTTATACTGCCCCTAACTCCTGAGAGTAAGGAGATACACAACATTAGGGCGATCTGCGGCCGTAAGGCCGCAGATCGCCCTACCGTATAGAGCCGGCAAACAAGCGGAGGGCACCAGGGCAATGCCACCGATGCCAGCTGTATGGGCACTCAGCCCGAAATTGCCAAGGACGCCCGAGGTGCGTAAAGTGCCTGGGAGACCACGGCATGGCGGACTGTCTGAGAGAGAGATCCACCACTGAGCCCCCGGCGTGCGTACTTTGCGGACAAGTTGGCCACACGGCCAACTACAGAGGATGTCCAAAGGCCCCAACTTTTACAAAAGGAGGGTACCCAAGTCCCAGGGCATCCCAAAGCCACTGCCCAAGGTGCAGAAAGCCCCACAGGCGCCCAAGCGCCAGGCAAAAAAGCAGGAGGATTTCATCCCTGCCCCTCCTCCCGCCATTAACGCGTGGTCCCGGCCTCCAAAGGTCGCGGGGGCCCAAACGGCACAAAAAGTGGTGTCGTTTAACGCAAACGGCATCAGGTCGAACATCCAAGAGTTGCGGGACTTCTCTCCCGGAACATAAAGTAGACATCCTTCTAGTGCAGGAAACGTTCCTCAAAGCTAGAAACTCAAACCCGCGTATTTGTAATTACAATACTGTTCGAAACGACAGGACCCGAACCTGCTTGGGGGGTACAGCCATCTATTACAAGAGGGATACAATGGAGGGATTCATTGTATCCCACTCGACTCGCCCCCTCTAGAAAATCTAGAAGTATCCCTATGTAAGCTATGCATGACGGGCCATCAGCCCATCACCATGGTCTCTGCATACCAGTCAGGTTCAAAGCCGTTTGTAGTTAGCGACCTGGACGCTATTATCGAAAACTTAAACTACGACCCAATAATATTAGCTGGGGACCTCGACGCCCACCACGTGACCTGGGGCAATAGACACAACAACAGTCACGGGACTGTCCTTAGAAAATATGTCGATGATCGTAACATCATCATCAACGCTTCGTATATCCCAACACATTATTCCGAACAATAATGGGTATATACGTTCCCCGAGTACCATAGATATAGCATTGGTTAAAAACGTTTCACTCGCCATCAAGACGGCTGAAACTTTACACGAACTTAACTAGGACCATAGACCCTTTTTAATAGAAATAGGAGATAATCGATGTAATAATAATATTAAAATTAAGAAAAAGATCATCGACTATAAATCACTAAAAGATAATTTAGATAAAGTCAAATCTAGTGAACTCGATAGCATCCCTGACAGTATAGTCTCTCCTCAAGCCGATATCGCGGCCTCATCCTCGTTAACCGCACTACTGGTTAGAAAAATAGGAGAATCGTCATGAGAGATCTCCACCGTCCCAGAGGACCGTTTAGCTCTCCCTGACGACATTAGGGACTTAATCCGTCGAAAAAATGCGGCTAAACGCCTGTACGATCGCTACGGACGCGAAGTGTGCAGGAAAGGTGGCTCAAATGCCATCACCAAATCGCGCAAATCGATTACGTGCACTAGAGGATGACGAAAAAGCGGAGTGTCTAGCCGACACACTAGAGAGTCAATGCACTCCTAGCTCCCTCCCCACAGACCCCTTTCACATAAAAGAGGTAGAAAGTATAGTAACGGCCCGACTGGCTGTGCCACCGGATGATGATGATGAGATCATACGTCTGACGGACATAGAAGAAGTAAAGGATCTAATAAAGAACCTTCACTCGAAGAGGGCCCCCGGGCCCGATGGAATAACCAACAAGGCGCTGAAACAGCTGCCTCCCGTTATTATACACCTCCTAGTGTGCATTTTTAATTCGAGTTCGCATTTCGCGACAGCCACAGCTGCCCACAACAAGTACACCGCCTCACGGAGTACGTAATATCGGAACTCAAAAGACAGGGCCGGCCACGCGGCACGGGCGCTGTCTTCTTTGATGTAGCAAAGGCGTTTGACAAAATTTGGCATCAAGGCCTCATCTTCAAACTATACCAGTTAGGACTGCCTGACAGGCTGGTACTGATAGTAAACAGCTACCTAGCGAACAGGCAGTTCCGCTACAGAGTGGAGGGTAACCTGTCCTCCGCTCGTCCCCTCAGGGCCGGTTGTCCGCAAGGATCGGTTCTCTCTCCCACCCTTTTCAATCTGTTCACCAGCGACATACCGCGACACCCCAGCGTCCAGCTGGCGATGTTCGCGGATGACACTGCACTGTACATTAGATACCTCCCTAACTACGGAGCCAAGCTACTCCAAAAAGCCGTCACCGAACTCGGTGTATGGTTCTTAAAATGGAGAATAGAGGTTAATGCGGAGAAGAGTAAGTCCATACTCTTCTCACTAAACCGCCCCTCGCATAGACGAGGTAACATGCCTCCCGTCCTGCTCTACGGTAACGAGATACCTAGAGCAGAGACGGTGAAATACTTGTGAGTGACTCTCGATAGGTCGATGAGCTTCAAGAATTACATAGATGACGTTCTGAAGAAGGCGCGATATGTCCTTTTTAAACTTAGTCCTCTCATAAACAAAAAGAGCAAAATGGCGTTTAGACATAAGCTCACTTTGTATGTTACATGCATTCGACCGATCTTGTCGTATTGCAGTGCAGCATTCGCACACATATCCCCTACCCAAATAGAACGTTTGCAGAAAATACAAAATAGATTCTTACGCATGGCTACTGGATGCTCGTGGTATTTCCGAAACATCGACCTACATTGTGACTCTCAATTGACCTCGATAAAAGGACACTTCAAAGAGCTGTCTCAAAAGTTCTTTGACCGTGCCCTTAATCACAAAAATAAATTAATCCTTAAAACGTCGGAATACGACCCGACGTTATTAACCGACTCCCGGTACCGTCGGCCGAAGCACGTGTTGCACGACGCCGACCACGCGATCACGATAGCAGTAGCAAAGTCCGTCCAAGAACACAAACAAAGACACACCAAGACACGCTCCCGCAGTAAAATGCCAATAGGGCCAACCTACGGATAGCAGGTTTTTCGTCGGTAGTAGGTAGTAGCTATCGCTACATGACCTGACCCGACAAACTCTTCAGGCCCCCTTGGGTCGGTTGGACACTGCATAAATGTATTCTCCCCTGCTAGAACAAATACGATATACATCGCTCGTACCGGTCGAGCAATGAAATCTTACACATAGTGACACAGATATAACGTATGACTGATAGAATGTCAAACTCACACACCGCTTACGGAAGCGAGCCCGGGTTCGAATCCGTAAGTCGAGAGCTTAGATTGCTAGAAATAAAATAACGCGACCTTAGAGAGCTCTAATAATAAATAAATTAAAAATACGGCTTTTGCCGATTTGTAGCGCAAATCGATCCCCCTCCGTCAGAGGGGGGGGGGGGCTAGGAGGCCGGCCTCCTCAGATAAGCCAAACACTAAACGAGCTCAATTATCCTTATCCACGACACCGCAACTTAAACGGCATCGTGCGCGCGCCGTCCCACTAGAGTGGAGAGGGGGACCGCTTCCCCCTTTTCGGTCCCATAAATAATCACTATAGGGTACGTCCACAATCAACCCGGTTCATCTCTTCCCATCTGCGGGAAGGGAGGGGGGTCTGTCCCCCTATCGTCTACCTATAACCAGTAGACAAAAAGTCTTCGTAGTCAGTCGAACTGTAGAGGCTGGACTAGCGCCGCCAATCAGTATTAGGTATTAGGTCCGAAAAAAAAAAGCCTTCGCTGGGTATGGTTTCACGGTACAGGAGCCGTTCAGGATGGATTGCTAGTAGGGGAAGATCGGATATCTTGGCATTCAAAAACAAGGTATTTATCGATGAATGCTGATGGTCGTAATCAAGATACATATCAGCATGTTTTGACTTTTAAGTGAGACTCTTATAAATTGATTTTAATTCAAAACTCGAAACACCAATAATGTACCAGTACAGAGAGATATATCCATCTCATTTCTCAGTTGCATTACTGCGGGGTGAAACTGCCTTTTCATGAATTATTCAATGTTTATTTGTTGAGTTTGGTGTTGTGTTCCAGCGCGAGCCCAACGAAGTGGTCCGCCGTCACAGACTGCAAGACGTGGAGAACCGGCGCGAGACTTACCGATCCATCTTCGACCCGGCGGTACATGACGCGCTGCGCTCCCGTGGAGAGAGACGGTAACTCTACGTCCGCGTGCTTAGCGCTTGGAGCCTGGCGAGTATCTCAGTAATGTTTCTCCCGCACAAGCACGCAGCGTGCTTTGCGCCTGGAGCCTGGCGATTATCTCAGTAATGCTTCGCTCGCACACGCACGCGGCGCGCTTTGTGCCTGTACCCTTGTGAGTATCTCAGTAATGCTGCGTCCGCACACGCACGCAGCGTGCTGTGCATCTGTAGCCTAGCGAATCTCTCGGTAAGCCTAAGTCCGCACCTTGGGCCCGGCGACTTGTATCCCAGCTACTTGCCACTTATGAATATTTCAGTACATATATATTTTACAAGACTGTCGCTGGGTGACTCGAGGGGTAGTGATCTCACCTCACGCTCGATAGAACATAGTCGTGACTATGCTGTCGCGTTCCTTGAACATTATTATCAATGCTCCAGTTGCTCATTAGTTCCTTATGCCTTGAAAAACACTGGATCTATGTTGGTAGTGGCAGCGTGGTACCAACAACGTAGAACCCAAGCGGTCTTGATCGTTACCTTCACTGGGCAGTTCCTGCCTACAGTTCCAGTACCTATATTGATATACCCTCGTCTGTACCACTATCGGCAGTTTGTCTCACAAGGCGCTGCAGGGAGCCATCATGATCACATTCTACCGCGATGAACCGCGCTTCTCGCAGCCCCACCAGCTGCTGACGCTGCTCATGGACATGGACAGCCTCATCACCAAGTGGCGCTGTGAGTACCTGTTCTAATATTGTGGGTCGAGTAAGTATTGTGGGTCCTCGAGACCTCCGAACTCCGCACGAGAACCCCGCCAGAGTCAGCAGTGGCGCCCTGGAAATTCTCAACATTGACCTGGTCTGGGGCGATAACCTTACCAACGTCGGGACAGAGCTTGAACCAGGGGATGAAGGTATGATAGGTACTGTCCTAATATATACCACCTCGCCATAACGGAGCTTGTCGTAAGCAGTTAGCCCCGCAGGTGCCTGTGAAACCGCATTGCTCCTGTCATGTGGTACCTTTACACGTGCCCTGAACGCTTCATAATGCCCTGCCTCCTGGCGCTATGTTTGCCCGGCAAGTGATGTTGATCAAAACTATTTACACACCTTTTATCATTGCATGATGCAATGATCGAGGTCTATGAACTTATGCACAAGCAGCGTAGTGCGTATCTACCGGCCCCTTACGGCTGTTTAACACCCGCAGACAACCACGTGATCATGGTGCAGCGAATGATCGGCTCGCAGCAGCTCGGCACGGGCGGCTCCTCGGGCTACCAGTACCTACGCTCCACCCTGAGGTTAGTTTCATAATCTGAGCAAAAGTCGGATTCACCTGATGCTGTGTGACTACGGACGCTCATAGACAACCGCAAGACTTGCCGGAATGTAACACAGATATAGTTTAGAATCTACTATATCATTTTGTTTTTATCGCGAAAATATACTTAAATGATTTCCTTGGCATAGATTTTACGCGAGTGTAACTGCAGGGCACTACCAGTCAATAATAATGTACCTATTTTCACAGTGACCGGTACAAAGTGTTCCTAGACCTATTCAACCTGTCCACCTTCCTGCTGCCGCGCTCGCTGATCCCGCCTCTCGACGACGGCATGAAGAGGGACCTCAACATCATGTGGGGAGACGTCACTGCGGAAAATGGCGTGAAAAGCGAAAACGGCCTGAACGTAGCACTGACGAACCTCTCGCTGAGCAAGCCCTGAAATACAAGCCCGGTGCGTCTCTTACCTCCGTGATACATCATATGCAGTTCGATACTTGACGAACAGTTCCGAATTTACAAAACATTTCCAAAATCCAGTAGGAGTACCCAGCGCACCTGTGGGCTATGGCTCACCGCCGGACAACCATGAACAAAGAATGTATCAAAATTAAATCTTTGATTAAACTTCTGGATCTGTTACGTTTTGGATGCTGGTTAGCGTGGATTGGCGGCGGCATTTCACTTTGTCGTGACATATCAGCAACCGTAGTAAAGTATATTTCATTAATTTTCAAGCAATGTCTTGCCTTGACTTATAGTATTATCACATTACCATTTCGTAGCGAGCAAAAGGTAGCAAATATGTATTGTATTACCTTAGGTAGTACTAGTAGTACCTACTATCTAGGTCTTACCTACATGTGAATATCGAAGTTCGCTTCGATAGGAACCGTTACTTCGATAAAGACTTATGAGCCGAATAAGAAAGAGACCAGCAACAAATACCTGGCTACCCGTTACTACCGTTGGCTTACCCCTGGCTCACTTGTTCATTCAGATATTCTTGTTAAGACTCATAATAGACACCTGGAGCAATGTTGAATCTCACGGCGCACAGAAGGGTTTAGCTTCATTTATTATATCAATAAAACTATAGTTGAAAAAAAATGTTTTATTTTTGTTCTCAAACACAATATTATGTTACCTTTAATATTTGATCATAGACATCTAGTATATGGATGAGCTACGTACATAACACGTAACGTACGATCTCCGTGCAGCGGCCGGTCCGGGATGGATGCGAGTAGCAGGAGATCGGTCGTCTTGGCCTTCATTGAGAGAGGCCTATGTCCAGCAGTGGACCGATAAGGGCTGACAATGATTATGATGCAGTATTTAGGTTACAAACGAAAAACAGAATTTTTGTACAATAACGATTTATTTTTCAATTTACTCTCAGTTTAAGACGGTAAACTTGATCGAGGGATGCACCAACTAATAGATAATATCTAAATCCTTCAGATCTTATACAATTTGATTGTTTCTTAAAGTGGATTAAAGAACTGGTATGACAGGTATTCCTAAACCTACGTGAGTTGATCATGGAGCACATGCGACAGGTGAGCGCACGTTGGTTTGGTCTGGAGCGGTAAATGAAATGGCGTCGTGTCTGTAGACGACTACCAGCTGCAGGTCCGCTCAAGTTGAATCACTCCAGCATTTCCGGCGCTTCGAGGAGGCCTTTTATAACGTTATGAAGGAAATCCATGTCCGAAATTTAGTACGCGTTTTCTAACGTCGATAGCTTGAACTGTTGTAAAAGAGGAGTACACGAGCATAAATCGCGGCATTTGTTCGTGTTGTGCGTGAGATGGACCAAGAAATGCACTAATCAGTCGATGTGAGCCTCGTACGAGTGGCTAGGCTGGGTCACATGTTCTAACGTCCTTCGGACGAGTACTCGAGTGTACACGACATTGGACGGGTAAGTGTATAGAGATAATATAGAAAGAGAAGAGAAGCCATTATTCAGCCGTATTGGTTATTAGAGAAGGAAGATGAGAATGCTTATATATATATTACTATCTTTGTCCATCTCGTTGTCATCGATGAATTGAAATAAATGAAAAAAGAGAGACGGATAGTAGATCACATTTGCTTCTCTTTGGAGGCGTCCTTACTAATTAGTAGGTTTCGTCATTCTATACAACGAGTTTACTACTATAGAAACGAGATAATATAAGAGACCGGTGTACACCGGTCACATTACGGGGACGTCACTACTAGTGAGTAGGTTTCGTCATCCCATACAACGAGTTTACTACTATAGTAACGAGATAATGGCAGAGACCGATGTACACCGGTCACATTACGGAGACGTCACTACTAGTGAGTAGGTTTTGTCATCCCATACAACGAGTTTACTACTATAGTAACGAGATAATGGCAGAGACCGATGTACACCGGTCACATTTTTAGTAGCTCCGGTCATATGTATCGAGATAGTATAAGCCAGTTTCCATTTATGTGAAAATATTCCTTGTCCTAAAGGCGATAAAAATAGGCGCAGTAGGACAGGCTTCTATGAGCACAGTTTTCAAGAGCACTACCCTTGTTGATGCCAATGGTACTCAAGTGTAACTACAAAGTAAACATGCTATATCGACCTCGACACATGATGCGCTAACGGACTCGAAACAATTTAGTGATAATTATGATGCACATGTCTGAGGTCGTTACAGAAAGTATTCGAAAAATAGGTTACATATCCTGACCAACTTTTGCTACTTATTTTCGAAAATCACATCGCTGGGAGAATTTGTCGTGACGCATTCTCCTTCATCTAGGTTCAAGTGTACCTACTCAATATGAAATCGGAAGATTGTAATATTAACTGTTTTATGAGCAAAAATGTAAAATAAACAAGACATGAGAGGTGTCGAGGGACACCAGGTTAGAACTAAATTTCTTTCAATTAATTAGTGAAGAAATGGTATTTTTTTTTAATTTCTTTTAAATTATAAAAAAAATACCAGGTACAGAAAAACTGTATTAACTATAAAAAACAAAAATATTTTTCGCGACACTTCCCTTTTCAATGCAAAATAGAAAGATGAAGCAAAAATAATTGGCTTGCTTCCTGTGAGAAAGAGAGACAGACGGAGAAACATGCGCGTGCCACGCAAGCCGCGTTCTCGTCTGATTTTTTTCATCTAGCCGCCTTCGCAACATGTGACAAGGAACTTCGATCCAAAAAAAATATTGTAAACTTTAAAACGGACTG
>JAFELO010000787.1:720579-739100 GCA_017140195.1 Eumaeus atala
AATGGATATATCAAATACCAACTCATGTCACTATACTTGTACCTGTGGTATGTATCATCATAAATGGATATATCAAATAGCAACTTATGCCACTTCCATGTAATGATTAAGCACTACTGTGTGTTTACTACTTTGTGGTCGGTGACCGGTCCAGGTTAGACACCAGTGGCAGGCGAGTATGGCGAGAGACGGCCTGTTATTCATTAACTTATATAACAATAGAAAAAGCTTTATTCGAAACAAACAATTATACAGAGAGTTCAACAGAAAAAAGAAAGTGTTAAAACTATTATATAACAATAAACAGAACGAAATTCTTAAGATAATAACACAGACAAAAAAACACAAGCAGAAAATTTGATACTAAAATCAGTAATG
Source organism: Eumaeus atala (assembly GCA_017140195.1). Taxonomy (NCBI): domain Eukaryota; kingdom Metazoa; phylum Arthropoda; class Insecta; order Lepidoptera; family Lycaenidae; genus Eumaeus; species Eumaeus atala. The sequence goes on from JAFELO010000787.1 coordinate 720,958, forward strand.
CAGCTTTACCCCCAAAATCAGTAATGCAGCTTTACCCCCAAAAGGGGTGCCACAGTTTCGCACGGTGTTCCTAGTCTACTTCTCAAACCGGACGAGCTCGTCTACGATTACACCCACATTACGTGCATCCATCTAGAGTTCAATCTCGTTATGTATATCGTCAGCATAGATCTGATATTTGCAGTACTTAATATTTTACAATGTCAGCGCAGTAAATTGCAAATAGCCCTGGCGCGATAATAGTCTTGCGGAACTCCTCTCTTCACGTGGTTTGGTACCGATCTCACAGCTGAGCATATGACTATTTTCATCATAGACTAATAAAGGGTAATGTTATAACATGCCGGTATCATATGTCAACATTATCACGGGACATTTTTTACCACGAGCAAATGTCGCGGGTGTCCAAACAAATCGAAAAATTACATGAAGAAATATTAGTATATCTACTGGACTTACGGGTTGTGGATGTACTAGCACACCTCTGCCTACCTCTTCGGGGATAACAGGCATGAAGGAATATTATTATTTATAGTCGTATAGACTGCGGTAGAAATTAAAACATAGAAGTATTAGAAGACAGTAACCTGCAGCACTCCGGCGCCGCTCGCTCGCTTGGCTGTTTACCTTCTGTACGATTAACGAGTGATCGTGGCGTCACCTACCTGTGCTACGAAAAACGTAGCGCCACAAGCTTGTGCGCTGTACTATGAATCTATGTAGCTTCACTTGTCTGTACTACGAGCGAGCGTAGCTTCACTTATCTGTGCTACGAGTGAGTATAGCTCCACTTGTCTGTGCTACGAGTGAGTATAGCTCCACTTGACTGTGCTACACAGCATGTTGCTGACACAAACCCGTATCGTTTTTTCTCCAACCCAAACCCACGAAGAAACAAACGAGCAGTCGGATACTTTGATGACTGACTACCAATGCCTTGCCCTCCATTTCTCCGTCCTAACTAAAGCGCTATGACACTCTATGAGTGTATACCCGCAGGAAACGCGACAGCACAGTATTCACTTTTCGTCGACACCACCAGCTCAGTCGAGTTGCCCAATTCGGCTACAGTAGTAGTGCCATAGCTGTCTAACAAAATATAAATTAAATAAAGAAATACCTTCTCGTAATTAGAGATGCAGAAGTTGTCGTCATATAGACTAGGATCCTTGTCCATTCTGTCGCCGAGGCGCGTTGGTACTCGTAGGTCGAACAGACCTCCGCCCACTTTGAAGAATCTGCCTGTTGGGATCAAGTTCGCTGTCTCCGTTATTCTGAAATTACAAATAAAACATTTGGTACATCCCGCTCTTACTTTCTTCTGATTAAAGTTCCAAGAAAGTTTTTTCCTCGCCTAACTGCCCCATCGCGGACATGTCAATTGACAACCGGCTGGCCCATTTGGTAACGTGGCGGTTATTACATGTGTTACGCCTACGAGGTAGCGGGTTCGAATCGCGCCTAGGTTATGGATTATATATGAATTTTATGTATTTCTATAATTAAAATCTTAAATATATATAAAATATTAAATATATTTCCGTTGTTTAGTACCTGTAACACAGATTCTTACGGTACTTGACACAGGGCTGGGCTGACGTGGTTTGATAGGTACACAGATATTATTAATATTATTATAATATAAATGAGTCAAAACGGTGGACGCAGTGGATCCTGGATACACAGGAGTAGCAGCAGTTGGAAAATGTGGTGGGGTAAGCCCGAATAAAGAAAACCTACTGTCTCTAAGTCGGTGACATTCCTCTAACAGGTCCGTGAACGCACAGCCCGCTGCAGTGAAACGAATGACTTGTTACGATCTCTCGGTTTTGGGGTCCACCCACCCGGAACATTACTGTGACACGGAACGTTACGTCATACTTGGAATGCCAGCGGTGTATCTGCTGGGGTCGATGTAAACCCTACGCAGTCGCAGCGCTTTTTCGTGATAGAAGAAGTGTAAAGCCCACTTCTTTTAAGAAATTTCACAACAAAAATGGTAGTACATTCTATAAACGTGACAAACGTCGACAAAAACAACTTCTTTGATCACAAAACGCATGTAATTAGCCATTGATCAACGCCTTAGGCACGAAGACTTGCAACACATCACACAAGGAAAAAACCGAATTTCTTCTTGAAGCGTTTTAAACTTACTTGTCGGCATTAATATTTATAACGTGGTCATAAAGCTCCCTCGCCCCAGCGGAGTGGCCGGCGAGGTTGAAGTAGGAGTGGTTCGTCAAGTTGACGATGGTCCTCTTGGTGGTGGCGGCCACAAACTTGACGAGCAAAGTGTCCCCCTTCACTTCGTAGATGACATTCGTGAGCAAGTGCCCCGGGTAGCCCTCCTCGCCATCTTCGGACAAATAGCTGAAGACAACCTTGTTCCCTTGAACCGACGAATCCCAGTTAACCTGTAGAGATGTTATTCGAACGTATAAATATACGTATGTATGTATGTAGTATTTATGTTGACTTGTATGTTCCCTGCCACAGCCTGGAAGGCTTGACGGATTTTAACGTAATACGTGCCGTTAGCATTGTATGTGCTCAGGTTTTTATTTTTCAGTTTAATTTTATTGTAATATCATGACGGATTCCAGTAACCATGGAAATCTCAATTTAACTAACCAAAAATTTAACTACTAGGGCATACCTACCCGCGTGCGGTGATATCTTCTAACAATACGTAAAATTATGTACCCGAGGCCCAGCCATGTCGGTGTCTTGATTGTAACTACAGACGCCCACGAAGACCCGCACAACCAGAGGTTATGCTGATGCATTGACAAGCCCGACTCTGCAGCATTGCACTTACCTTATCGAACCCAACTAATCCTCCATGCAAGTGATCCCCGCCGGTGTTCTTAGCCACGTGGTAAGTTGTGCCGTCGATGTCGTATGTGGCGCCGCGTATCCGGTTGGCGCACCTCCCAATAGTTGCTCCGAAGTACGGACTGTTCATTGAGATGTAGCCTTCAAGGTCATCGAACCCGAGAACTACGTCAGCCACGTTGCCGTGCTTGTCCGGCACCTGGAAAAATATATCACGTTTTGGGACGTTAGTACATGAACACTTCTTCTGTGAGAAGCTGTTTGCAGCTAAATGAGCCGACCTGTGTCAGCCTGTGTGTGAGCCCAGTTTGGAAAGAGATAGATACATGTGTGAAGGTGACTCTCCTGACTCGTTATGTGCGGTTAATTTTGAGTAGTGGTGGCCTATTGGAGAGGAGGAGAGAGGACAACACATCTGTATAACTATGATGCTGTTTCATATGGACGTCGTTAGTCACCGAGTAGCTCACACTGTCCCGTGGTCCCACTTTCAAATAAAAAGCAGAGAAAGGTATCGGCCTGGTGTCGGGCAGGTACTGCGGATGTCGGCCGGCGAGCACCGCTCGGCTGCGGCTGCTTGTATGTACCCATTACACTACAGCGAGGAGATTCGTTCCTGGCACGATTCCGGACTGTTCAACTCTTTTACAGCTGAACACTTTTATTTCCCTTTTCTCTTACCGACGTAACCAGACGGTGCCGCGAGGGGTGAGCACCTCGCCATCAAAGCGGCGCTGCCAAAACTGGCTTGGCACCATGTAGCTGAAGTTTACAACGGGAAAAGGGTTTTGAAATATTGTAGTCTATATGAAGAATAGAAAGAAGAATGCGAACCTGGTTCTTGCTTAGGTATTTAAGTAAAATTTTTATTCGTTTTGAAAACGATCATAACATCTGTGTTTGGGCTGTGTATTTGAGTAAAATTTTAATTCGTTTTGAAAACGATCATAACATCTGTGTACCTCTGCACTAATCAATAGAAGCACTGACCAACCTTTATAGCCTGGATGATAGCCCCGTACGATATGACGGACACTGAGAGCCCTGAAGCAGACATCCAAGTGTACTTTTTTACATTTTTGTCCTTACAAGACCCTATCACTTCTTCTCTCAATGTTGCCATGTTGGAATCTGGAATGGGAATAAAAATATTGGTGCAATTGTATTGGCGATACTATACCGTAGAGCTACAGGAGTAGCAGGTTGAGGGGAAGTAAAATGCTCTAAGCAATATAAAGCAGGTCTCTTGTTAGTCCCCACCATGGTTCAAGCCTTGTCGTGGCGATGGGGCTCGGTAGCCTGAGGTCGAACCAGGCGAGGACAATTGAACCGAGGGGATACCCTTTGTACCCCTGTTACAAGAAGAGGGGACAAAAGAGCAACAGGAGGTGGCGCTTTTGCGAAAGGGCCAAGGAGCGGAGACGGGAACCTCACCCCAATGCACTGTCCCAAATTGGTGGGATTCTCCTGTAGTGCGGGACAACCCCATGTGGCGCTCGCAGTTGTTTTTGTGGGTATTTGGTACTATAATGTGCCACGAGCTCCACGCACCACTGGACCCCACCCAGGGCCAGTAAAGGCGCGTAAATGCGTTTCCCCGCGAAAACCAAATAGTGAGGGTCCTTTCTTAGTAATCAATTACAACTGTCGATGCCGTGTGGACTGCTGATGCTATTAATTATAAAAAGTAAGTTCTTTTAATTAATAGCGGGTCTACCCAACGTTCACCAGTGGGTCCGGGATGGATGCGAGCAACAGGAGATCGGTCGTCTTGGCGTTCATTGGGAGAGGTCCTGGTCCAGCGGTGGGCCGATGGGGGCTGGTAATGATGATGATGATGATTTTTTATTTTTATTTGATGAAGTTTTTTTATAGCATAAGGAGGCAAACGAGCAATCGGACCCTTTTGATGACTACCGACGCCCATGGACATTCGCATGATTGTTACGCAGATGTGTTGCCCTCCTACCATCACCTCCCACCCAATGGGCCACCGCCTACTCTGAAACCACATGAAACGCGACAGCGACGTTGTCAAATTACGCTGATGTCAAGTGATCGAGGGGTACTTCGGTCGTGCCGGCTCAATCCGGCTCCTATGCAGCGTGGCATTACGTTTTCTTAATTTTTTTTTGATTGGACGCGTTAATTTCAAAAATTACTGGTCTGATTTGAAAAATTATTTGAGTTTAAGAAAGCCCACTCCACGAGGAAGGCTACTCCAGTTATATGTCCCCGTCCTATCAAAAGGAGCTAAGTGCGCTGGTTTTTTAGCAAGGCAAAAATGTCCGATTCAAAATGGACTCAAACTGTTTATACTGTTTTGGACTGATTACTTTTGTTTCAAGAGCAAAATATATTACCGTACGCGATGCAGAAAATGCGTCATTTCATTTTCCATACAGTTATTGTATGTAAATAACTCAATTGTGCCCAGCAAGTTGCTTAGTGCCACGCACTTTAGACACAGCAGGTGTATGAGTTCTCCGTGCAGTAGCGCTCCGCATGTCGCACGTAACAGGCAACAGAGTGTCATACAGTAAGTAAACTGATAGAGCTGTGCGTGTGAGCAGCGGCGCCGGTAACGGCTGAATATATCAATCACAAATTAATCCTGCTTTGTCATCTACGATTCTTTGGAATTGTCCCCATAACTTGTAAACAAAATTTCTTAACGCAATTTTAATGAATCTGTATTTTTATTGGTTTCAATGATCCAATGATTTCATTTATAAAATGATGCGGAATAGTTGGTAAATTGTCATAGGGTACTTAAATAAAAATTTTGGTACTTAATTATAGGGTACTTAAATATTTAAATAAATGAAAAAAACCCACGCTTACCCACGCTTACCCACGCTTCGTTGAGCCTAACTTTTATTTAAGCAACCTATGACAATTTACTAACTATTCCGCATCATGTTATAAACGAAATCATTGGATCATTTAATCAAGTGTATAAGAGTACAAAGCCTTTTAACGCAATCATTAAAGTGCATTCACGTATTTTCTATATCTGTAGTCGATATTCATTCAAATTATACTGAGAGAAAAATCAACAACTGCTACGTAGCTAAATGATATTATATTATTATTTATGATTACCAGTATTATTATTATTGAACCAGCTGTGATGAAGATTCAACTAAATATAATGTGTATAGGTCTGTCGGGAAGGAACTGTCAGCGAAGGTTCCGCTAGGGACCATTCATTTAGTACGTTAGGGAGCCGAGGGGTTGGTTAAATATCTTACTTTGGTGATGGTCAGATATGCAATATTATATATATTTGCCAAGTGTATATTATATTATAAATATGTAAAATTAAAATACTCGGTTGAAATTAACTTGGAGTAGAATTAATACAAACCTACCTACTCACTTACTTTAATTAAATAAAATTTATATATTTATAAGTAGCGCTCTATTGGCGGGCGGGCCGTTAATGTTATAAAATCGCGAATTAGCTCGAGAAACAAACTGTTTGAACGAAGAAACATCTCTAAACAGAATGCCTACAAATAAAGTCGTTTCAGCTACAACAATAAATATATATTAGTCGACATATATGAGTTAGTACAGCATATACACTGACGATTATCTACGCTGCTCAATGAATATAAAGAGTAGCGCGGATATATTCGAGCTGTACAGCAGTCGGTGTTGACGGTTAAATACCAACTTTACAAATACAAGTTTGCTTACATTTGATTTTATCCAAAGTGAACGCCCGCGCGCTGGATGTGCACTCGTGAACTGGCTGCCGGCAGTAGCTGATAGGTCTGGTGACACGAGACGACGTACGTGTGCGTGTGGAGGGAGCGTGTGCGAGCACGCTGTTAGAAGATACCACTCGCTCACATATAAAGTGATAGCTACGTTACAGCAAAACCTTTCCGATGAACTTATCCAAATGTATTTCCAAATCCAAATGTAATTAAACAAGAAAATATCAGTATTAACATTATCTTTGCTATCAGACTAAACTGATGTATGGTGGGCTTATGTTGATATCGCACACGAGTTACCACTAAATGAAAACTAATTAGACGATGGGGTTGCTATAAACACTTGAAATATAACGAAAATACAATAGCGAATGTCTCTCTCTGGTTTGCCTAAAAAAATTGATTAATTGATTCATAACTGTCGTGCACCAGACTAAATGACTTATCTCGCTTGTAGATCAATTATATGCGTACCGCCCGAGGCCCGAATATAACGCCGTGTACCCAACACGGGGTTATATTCGGGCCTCGGGCGCATGATCTAGCGTGACCATTGAAACTGAAGTTGTTGAAAACCCAACCAATATTTATTTAGTTTTACCACGTCAGAAGGCTACGACCACGCGCTGATCACATTAATCTGCTGTTACCCGCGGTTGGAACATACATTTGTTGGCGTGCGCGCAGTGCGCACCTTACACGTCGGTATTGTACAACATCGATCGAACAAAGTCGATGTTGTAGTTTATGAGATGTGGGGCTCTTGCGTTTGCTCTTCGCGGAACTTTTCACAGGCGAATCCCAGTCGCCCAAGAAACAGGCCACTGTTTCTTATACTGCTAGCAGTTGAATAGATAAAGGTATTATGCTAGAAAGTCTGAAAAGCCAAAATCTTTTATAACTGAGAAAAAAATCTCATTCTATAGAACTCTCGCTTAGCCAGATTTCCTAGTACCTACACTGTGCACTGTTGCGTGTAGCTTGTACGTAAGTAGGTTTATACTGCACATGTGCAGTGAACTGTTAGAGTCGTATTTCCCAGGTCTACTGACTACACGATGACGTCACACAGCCGACCGGAGCTCGGTCGCCCAGCTGACGTTAAACAACAATTCCTCCATCTCGAACTTTTCATCAACAATAATTGTTTTGTTACTGCGGTTAGCGTTGATAAGATAATGTTTATCGTCAACCACACCGAGATTACGAACGAACGCTTGTACATATCTCTATTGTTGCTTGTAAAATATATCTACATTCAATAAAATGAATAATATATACTTACCTATTCTTTTAGTATAAGAACTTTTTTTTCGAAATGTCTGCATTGGCAGCAAGGGATCGGTAAATGCGGCTTGAAACCTTTGTACCAAGTCAAGTTATTACATAACCATATAGAACACTGAAAACATGTGCTAAGTATAGGGTCCGTGCTACCAGACTGTGGTCCTCTAGTGGCAAAACCCTAAATCTCAAAACTGTGTCCGTCTAATGTCTAAAATTAGCACTAAGAAAGTTAAAATAAACTTGAGATCAGTGCTAGTCTGGCACGCGACATGACAGTCGTAATGCTGTCCCTGTGTCAGGCACGGTCCCTCAATCTATATCTATCCTTATCCTGCGGTCTACAACGTGAACTGTAGGAGTAAGCCTGAACAAGGTGTTAATTGACTTATCATCGCATCACTTCACTCTCTTGTCAGATTCTATCGTGAGACAGTATTTGCCGGTTATTTTTGTGAAACGTGAGAGCGTCGCTGTCACTTAACTGTTATATCACGTAAGCGAGAGCCTCCCCGGTCGTGCCGCCCCAATTCTGCTGCAATGCAGGATGGCACTACCTCGGACTGAACGTTCGTATTTTTGGTTACATCAGTTACAAACTGTGGCACGAGATGCCCGGAAAGCAAACCGACGCTACTCAAAGAACCATTGCTAAGGCCGCAGCGAAAGTCGTAACAAATTTAATTGTTCTCTATTCTCATCCATGACATGACCTACTATGAGAGACTTTTGGAATTGCCGCCAATTCGTCAAAACAAGTGACACATTACATTTTTTTTTTTGATGACGCGGGGCAACGCATTTACGCGCCTTCACCGGCCCTGGTTGGGGTCCAGTGGTGTGTGGGACTCGCGGCACATGATAGTGCCGAATACCCACAAAAACACACCTTGGTGAGGTGCCCTGGAACAACAATCATCAGGGCACCTCGACGGCAAGTCACCCCTTGCCCCGTGCGCGAAAGCGCCACCTCCTGTTGCTCTTAGGTCCCCTCTTCTTATAAGAGGGTTACCTTGAGCGATTTCTCCTCCTGATCTTTAAGCCCCTCTTCTTATAAGAGGGCTACAAACATCGCCCTCGGTTCAATTGGCTTCGCCTGGGTTCAGGCTACTACCGCCACGACAAGGCTCGAACCATGGTGGGGAAGTGACACATTATCTACAATATAGTACATACACACACATATTCACGCAAGTTCCCTAATGGGGTTGGCAGAGCCTATAATATGCGCTGGAACAATAATAAGCATCCCAAAGATTGTTTTATTTGAAATTTATATCAATTTTTTTGAGTCTTAAGATCAATTCTAGAAAGTTTAAATGTGCTCCTTGTAATTGGAAAAATAATGCCCTTAAAAGCCAACTTCATCATTTTCTTATAATTGAATATTAATATTAATGTTGAAATAAAATTAAAATATATAAAATAGAATTTTTACAATGGGGGGTGATAGGAGGGCAACGCATCTGCGTAACAATCATGCGAATTTCCATGGGCGTCGGTAGCCATCAAAAGGCTTCGATTGCTCGTATGCCCGTTGGTTCGTGATAAGTTGGTTGGTCTTTGTCCTATCTACATTGGCTGGGACGAGGCTGATATATGCGACTACCTACGAATCACTTGCTGCAACAAATGCCAAGAATATGGACACCCAGAGAAATACTGCAGGGCAACCGAAATGGTATGCGGTAAATTCGGAGATACAGGACATCGTAAAGTCGAATGTCAGTCACAAAGTGAGTGCTGCGCTACCTGCAGGCGCTCTAAGCGCAAAGAGGCAAGCACTCAAGTAATCAACTCAGAGACTTGCCCAGCTCTTATATATGCGGAACAACAGGCAGTCAACATGAATCAATATGGACGAGGAGGGAAATGAGGGAAATATTATTTCGGTAGGACAGATCAATCTTCAGGGATTGGATCCTGCCACATCTGAGCTGTTTGTTATTGCCAGTGAAATTAACTTAGATTTCGTTCTCGATCAAGAACAGTATGCAACTTCGGGGATAACAAGACTGCTTCGGTGTGGAGCTACTCCGAAAGTTGGGATTTTGATCAATAATGACAGGATTGTGTCTACGCTACTACAATATTTGAGTTCCCAATATTGTACTGTCATGCATATCGATTACCAAGGTTCCTGCATATACATAATATATCTACTAGCTCAGTGTACTTTCAGTATGAACATGATACAGCGCGACATCTCGAACACCTAAGTTGTGCTCGGGATCACCTAACAGAGAGCCTATACTGATTGGCGTATACAACAATGCGCATTCACCACTCTGGTTTTGTGAACGTTGTCAGTACTAGGGGGAGTGCGAGACACAGAGTACCGGAAGACCCAAATAGAGGGCTTCATATTGAGCAGGGGTCTATTCATTCACAACAAGCAAGGCCAGCCTCCAACGTTCAACGGACCAAATGGTTATTCTAATGTGGATGTGACAGTCACGACAAGAGGCGCAGAGAATATCAGAGTGGCGCATACACGAAGGTGTTAGCTTAAGCGACCATTAGCTAATTACATATCAGGTGTGTAGCGGTGTATCAAGACCGATGTTGACAGAAAAACCATCCCTTAGACTAGCCTTTCGCGAGAGAGGGGTAGATTGGGGGTACTTTCGATGGACGCTATGTTTGCGAATGGGTAAACTAGACACCAGTAAACTAGCAAATGAACTTACCAAGCAGTTTAGTGAAATCCTTACGCAAACTGCCGAAAGATACCTCAGATATCGCAACGATGGGAACTTCAGGTGCTACGAATTAGAGTCTGACTCTGGACCGTCTGCGTACAGTATGCTCCCTATGCACAAATGATACAAATGATACCGACAACAACTATCATCGACAAGTGCTAGTGGCGGCTGCACGCTCTCCTTCCACTAGGGATTCAGATGCTCTTTCCCGCAGTGCATTCGATCACACTATTAGAAGCTTATCGCATACAAGTCCCGGATCAGACGGAACCACTTGAAAGATTATCAGGAACGCCTGGGCGACTTCTTCGACGGCGACGGCGAGAAATGGTGCTGGTGTACACAGCGTGTATCAAAGGAGGGGTCATTCCAGATATCTGGAAGATAGGTTCACTGATAGTGCTGCCAAAGAGAAATGACAAGTCATTAACAGATCAGAAGGCCTACCGGCTGAATACTTTACTGCCGACACTAGTAAAAATTTTAGAACGCCTCAAAATTACCTGCGCTCCCCGTTTGCATCGTGGTATTTCTGAAAATATCATGGGTTCGTTACAGGGCACACAACTGTAAGCGCATTAAAATCAGTGTTCGAGATAGTAGATAATTCTACATATAAGTATGTCCAGCGCGCCCTTCTGGACATCTCCGGAGCCTTCGAAAATGAATGGTGGCCAATGATACTGTTAAAAGCAAAAGCTACCGACATCTACCAGACGCTCGTAAGTTATTTCTGTTACCGTTGTTGGCTTCAGTTGGCCACCGTACTCGTTGGAGGGTTTTCACAATGGGATGTCCCCAGGGTTCGATATTGGGCCGCACATTATTTAAACTGCACCTGGACGATATCCTTAAATTGCCGAGACTAGTGGGTGTAAGCTTTGTGGCATACGCAGACGATTTGACGCTTGCGATCGAGGCACCGTCGCGCGCCGTTATCGAACAGAAATGTTCCACGATCTTGAACAATTTATCTGATTGGGGGACCCTTAATAGGCTAATATTAACTATGACAATTAATGGTCGTTTTAAAAGCGGACCGACCATTAGGATAAATGGTACCTCGATCGCGAGTGTATCAGTGACCAATGTGCTTGGGTACACATAGACGACGCTAGATCCTTTGCGCTGCATGCGGTTTTGATGAGCGAGAAGGCCGCCAGCTCTTTCGGAAAGGTCTCACGTGTCTCTACCTCCTCGTGGGGTGTGAAGTACCGCGCACTTAGTATCCTGTAACACAGAACCTTTCATTTTATTTGCGAAGGCCTATGGTTCCTGCAGCAGTGCAGCGATACCAGTATTGGCCGGCCAGTATTCTGCCTGCCGATCTGGAGGTTCTTCGAGCGGGACGCGTGCAGGAGACGATGTCATCTCCACTTGGCAGTCACGCTGAACCACGTGTGCCGTTGGGAGGGAGCTGTACTGCTTTTTTCCAGAAGCTACAATGTGTCTGGCATATCAATGGGTGGAACCTGAGTACGTTATTTCGCAGATACTAACAGGGCACGGGTGCTTTAGAGGTCGCCTGCACAGGATGGCGTTATGTGACCTGCCATCATGTCCTTGCGGTCATGAAGCTGAAACCAGAGACCATGTACTGTGGGAATGTGACTTGTACAAAAACGAGAGAAACACTATGTTGGACGGCATCGAACACAAGACAGTGGGCCCAGTCTTTCATCAGGATTTGGTCGCAACGGAACAGAGTTTTGGGCAATTGAGGACATTTGCGCATAAATGGCACTCTAAGATACCTATCTTTCCTCTTCGAGATTACGATGTAGTTGCATCAAGATAATCAGGACTGACGAGGCCGATGACAACTTCTATGTTTGTGGTATCAGGTCCCATAAAGGGGAGAGTAAAATAACAAGAGGGCACTTAAATAATGTGTAGGGGGTCAAGAATTGCGCGTTGGGGAACAGAGCCGGTAAGTGCTCCTATGCCCCCTTACGCTATAAAAATATATCTCTCTAATAATCTTAAACATATATTAAGATTTCTTAAGTATATAATAATATTAAATATATTGTCTGTTGACTAGTACAAGTCCTTGCGGTACCTGCCACAGGACTGGTCCAACGTGGTGTGATAAGACACACTGAAAGAACCGGCGAAACAATAAATAATTCCGGTGCAGTAATCAAACGCAAAACATGTATACGTTTAATTCTCTTGTGCATATGACCTAACCTACACTCGTTACCCTGTCTATGAGCTTCTCCATGTTCCAGAACGGAATTGAGAAACCCTGGGTGGTGAATGGCATCCATACAGTTCCGCGTCTCAATAATGTAGCCTGCATTAAAGATACCACCACTGCTGAATCGCTCCTCTGCCTCAGATAACATTAAAGATACCACCACTGCTGAATCGCTCCTCTGCCTCACATAACATTAAAGATACCACCACTGCTGAATCGCTCCTCTGCCTCACATAACATTAAAGATACCACCACTGCTGAATCGCTCCTCTGCCTCACATAACATTAGCGGTGAGCATGCTGTGACGTTTCGTGTAGTTGTAATAATCAGTGAAGATGTGAGCCTCTTAAACAAGCTCAGCGTCACTCAGCGTGACATGGAAAGAGGTAGGCCTGGTATTTTTTTGTGTAATACCCGATATAGTCGAGAGAATCAACAAGCTGAAATAGCAATGGGCAGGCCACATTTTCTTCTCATATGACGGTACAAAATGCATTCACTGTTTGTCGAATCTAGGTGACCATAGTGACATCGCAAAGGCATAAGTGACCTTACAATAAATATAGATAGAATACGTTAAATAAAAAAACGTATTACAATTTTTCAGTACGAAACGACAATTTCACACACACAATATACCTGCGACTGTCTATGTACATAGATATGACAGTTACACTAAAATCATTTATTTAATGGAGCAAATAAAATTATTCGGCGTACATGAAATATGTAAACATAGCAAAACAAACTACTAGCTACCTTTATAGGCATTAGGTCGATTTTTTGCTTTGGAAATCCAAAAGATTTTCGTACTTGGGTATGAATCTGCAGATACTGCAGTATAGCCAAAGTATTGTTTGGTTTGATTAATAAATAACACGTTACGCAATATGTGCGATAAGCCTATGGGGATAGGGCCCTGACATTCGCCTAACCTCATGGACACACCAAATATAGCCATAAACGAACTATCGCAGTTATGTAGGTCAATACACAAAACACAACGAGCCTCCTCCACACAGCGGTCAGCGGGCGCCTCATGTTCAGCAGTGCGGAAGAGAACTATGTACTGGTCCACATTTCTGTAAGAGCTGCTCCAATGTTACATTGCAGCCGAAATGGGCCGGCACGCCCGCGGAGGTACCTCTCGTTCACGGCACTGCCGCAAAGTGCGGATTGCGAGAGCCAGGTGGCCCCTTGGAGGGTTGGAGAGCAGTCGTTATTTGTCACCGGCTTCTGACCGCTCTTTTACCCCTTATATTATTAAAAAACATACTTGCTCTATTTCATACTAGGATAGTCAATTATATCTTATATCATTATTACCTTGTTAATTTTGCTCTTCAATTTGGCTGCAATGACTTTGCTGCATTGCATCCCAATGGGGCCGTCAAGATCGAGGAGGTACCTCGCTCACACGTCACATGACGCCAGTGACGAGCGGAGGGCGCCGACGCACTCCGTGCGGCTTGTGGATATCCTGAGGAGGTCAGGCCTCTTTACGACAACTCCTCTGTACGTATCCATTTTCAGACAAATAAAATACAAGTTTATGAGAAAATTTTATTCACCGTTAAGTTACTTGTACATGACCATTTACTTTACGAGGCACAATTTATCTCACATTTATGGCACAGATCACTTAAGCCTTTAACTATATCCGTAACTTATGTTGAGGAGTATGGAGATATTGAAGGAGGATCTACCTACAACAGACTCAAAAACTGGCGGACAACCAGCATATTCCAAATTCTTTCGGAACGGCGCTAATTTGTAGTAAAAAGGGAGCGGCTCGCTATTCATTGATATTTATCAACAGTCAATAAATTTTACTGCGCACACTTTTATTCTAGTTACGCAGTCGGCGCTCCTTCTGTTGTACCTACAGGTGTGGTGTCGAGACGTTAAGAAAACTGACGAAATTTCATTGAAATGAAAAAATAATCATAATTTAGGTAATCAGAACTGCCATTCACTTCATTTTTTACTAACGTAAGGAGATATGGTAGGAATTAAAATGTACTTAATATAAATAATCTGAAGCACATAAAATTTAAATAAATCAGAAAAAAGGAAAATAAAATTTTGTAAATGTTTGAAGGTGTCATTGAAAACTATTTCAAACAAATTCAAGTCATATATATGTATTTCCTTTATATCAATTGCTATTAATTTGATTATCTTAAAATCCCATGAGTATTTTATTGACTTTTGACATGAGGTTACATTTTAATTCAAATAATTAAAATAAAACCTCTAAATTTGATATTTAATATTGACAATGTTTTCATATGTTACAGGTTTTATTACAGAAACTCATGGCGTACTTTTTACTAACTACCGCTAAAAGACTTTTGATTTACCATAATTTGTAACGTATATTTTAAGTGTGCTATTGCCTAGAACTGTCGCTAAGGTGTGTCCCTGCACGTGCGCTAAAGGCGGGAAAAATGCCCTGCGTGTAAGTTGACGACCAAATCAGGCTTTACCGTAAATTGGTACACATATTATAAAACTACTATAATATGTACTTAAAAGGACGGCACTAAAATTAACATTTACTAAGAGAATTAGTGTTCACAAATTTTCTTAGTAAATGTTAATTTTAGTGCCGGTGAATTACGGGTGAACTCGGGTACCATGTTCCGCCAGCCGCCGGGTGAACTTGGGCCCATGTTCCGCCAGCCGCCGAGTGGACTTGGTCCCATGTTCCGCCGGCCGCCAAGTGAACTTGGTCCCATGTTCTGCAAGTTGCGTGTGAACTTGGTCCCATGTTCTGCAAGTTGCGTGTGAACTTGGTCTCACCTTCCATCGGCCGCTGGGAGAACTTCACCCATGGTCGCCTGGTGAACTTAGTCCTTCGTCCGCCAGCCGGGTGAATTTCGGTCCCATGTACCGCCAGCCGCCGGGTGAACTTGGGCCCACATCTACTCACACTATGTACAGTACATTCATACAATACAATATGACATTCACATTGGGCTATATTTTGGTGCACTTCTTACAAAATTGTAACGAAAGAGAAATAAGTATGAATCTCATGTGGTTGACTACATTATGTGTACACATAGAAACAGCGCACTTTTACATACCTAATGAAGGCTCCACATTCTGCTTAAACAGAGATTATTGCACAAACGATGAAGTATTTTACTTCCGCAGGAAAAGTGAAGATTTGTAAATTTGCTAAAAATATGCGCATAATGAACGTTGCGAGAGGACGGTATTTGTAGTCTCCTTAGCAACATCGTCAATTAGTTGTTAATGTTCTTATTACAAGATACCGTGCATATATTATTTCTTTAAAAACATTATATTATATATATGTATATATATTTGTACCCAAATTGGTTTCCTTCGAATTGTAACATTTTGAACACATTATTTTGTATTGCATATTTACATAATTGACTTTCATTTAATTAAAGTGCTATAAACTTTATATTTCCCATGCACCATAGATATAATATATATATTTGAAAAGACGTTTACGATATATTTCACAGCCTTATGTAAAATGTATATTAAGAGTTGGATAAAACAACACAAAATGCTTATATAAATAGAAATACCAACCCAAGGAAAACAATTAATTCAAGATCTCAAAAACTTACATTAGCTGCGTAAATTAGCAAATGCAACCCAACTTATTCAGAAATTTTCTTTTCGTTAAGTTGAAAATATTTCTTTGCTATTACAGCACTAACATGTGGCGACGTGCATTATTAGGATGCCACTTCTCTGAAGACAAAATCCAAATAAAAACAAGTACAAACGATTCCACTGGCTGCGAAATAACAAAATATGATAAACACGTCTAGTATTGCGGCCTGTACAGCTGGCGGAGCCTCGCCCCAGCGACGGCGACTAGCGGCAACACTAAAGGCTCACGTCGAGGAGCGCCACCTCGTCGGCGAGCCCGCACACGTTGCCGCCCACCGCTAGCTGCAAGTAGCCCGCGTTGCCGAAGGCCGAGCCCCACGAGTTCTTGGCGATGTAGTAGGGCACGTCGGCGGTCAGGTCATAGCCCACTAGCTCCACCGCGTGATTGAGATCTACCGGGGCGCCGCTGGAGAGTGTATGTTTATATTAGTAAATTTAGGTTTTATTGCTTCAGGCGCATTGGGCAGATATGACATGGGCGGCACCTCTCCAGCACACCGTACCCGTGTTAAGTTATAGCTAGCGATCGCGTGCGTGCGCTGTAGTTAGCCCGGTGGCCAGTTCGGGGGGTGGAGTGAACAATTATGTAGGTGTGTGCGCGTGTGTGCCACTGAAAGGCCAACTGCCCGTTGGTGACCCGATGGAATACAAAAGTAGACTTCAGCATTTTATCTTGAATTATGCGTCGTATAATTGTAACATTATATTGTATAAAAGTAGAATTTAAGTTTTTTGACGTTCTTCATGAGCAGCTCGTGTTAACCAATATGTTATGTACAGAGGACGTAAGGCGACTCATCGCTTCTCAGTCATACTATAATTACTACAACACGAGAAACTACAAAGACTTCTCCTCACCCTCCAACAGGCTCCCCTTTCTGAAGCTCACTTGTACCGTGCGACGATCTGTTGCCACACAATTTCCTCACCTGCAATGGTACTGTATGACTCCGCCCAAATAATTCTGCCACGAGAGAGCGTTGACCGCCACCGCCACGGGCCCATGGGTGGCGATGGTTTGGAGGAGCTTCTCTTCTGAGCCCACGAAACTGAAAACACGTATTGTAATTTAAATCCGCTGAGATCCGGAAAGATGGCTCTAAAGATGGCTCTAAACTAAAAAATAGAGGGAAGTAAATGTCATCACAATCGGTTGAGAGGTTTAGCAGACAGCGAGAGTTATATATAGTCGATGTATATCACAATGTCATCACAATCGGTTGAGAGGTTTAACAGACAGCGAGAGTTATATATAGTCGATGTATGTCACAATGTCATCACAATCGGTTGAGAGGTTTAACAGACAGCGAGAGTTATATAGAGTCGATGTATGTCACAATGTCATTACAATCGGTTGAGAGGTTTAGCAGACAGCGAGAGTTATATATAGTCGATGTATATCACAATGTCATCACAAACGGTTGAGAGGTTTAGCAGACAGCGAGAGTTATATATAGTCAATGTATGTCACAATGTCATCACAATCGGTTGAGAGGTTTAGCAGACAGCGAGAGTTATATATAGTCGATGTATGTCACAATGTCATCACAATCGGTTGAGAGGTTTAGCAGACAGCGAGAGTTATATATAGTCGATGTATATCACAATGTCATCACAATCAGTTGAGAGGTTTAGCAGACGGCGAGAGTTATATATAGTCGATGTATATCACAATGTCATCACAATCGGTTGAGAGGTTTAGCAGACAGCGAGAGTTATAT
>JAFELO010000787.1:739203-837375 GCA_017140195.1 Eumaeus atala
ATAGTCGATGTATATCACAATGTCATCACAATCGGTTGAGAGGTTTAGCAGACAGCGAGAGTTATAGTCGATGTATGTCACAATGGACCGCAAGTGCACCCTTTGGCGACTAACGACGCCCATAAACATTCTCGCAACCAGATGACATGCAGATGCTTTGCCCACATTTTCTCTCAGATCGTTAGCGTAGCTACGAAAAAGTCTCTGTCGTTGGTAGAACTCACGTTTCACATGAGAAATCCTTGATCCTGACACCCGTGGCGTTTTGCTTCATGGTACAGGCGCCGTTGGTGAGCTTCAGCGGGTACTCCTTGTCCAGTTCCACCGGCGTGTTGGTGAGGGCCAGCCAGTCCAGCAGCAGGCAGATGTCGCCACCCGCGCAACCGCTGTTACCTAAGCCTGCGCAGTCGATTACCTCCTGAAAAGTTACACCAGTGATATTAGAAGTGGGGAAATAGCTGGTCATCCGGTCCCATCATTTATGTAAGGATATAAATGAGCAGTACGAGTGGCAGACGAACAATTTTGGTGACTAATTGATGACTATCGACGCGCATAAACATCAATTAATCAACACGCAATTATTGGCGCGGACGAAAATGCATCATGATTATTATGGCATGGCGAAGTACTCGGACCGCGACCGTAGATATACTCGGCAAGATTTTATGGCACTTAAATCTCACAATCCATAACATCCCTGATGCACCACTTGTCACGCTCTCTAGCGCGTATGTCCGTGTTTGCGAGTCCTACCTAAAATATCACATAGTGACTAGATTAATTGTTTATTAGTTTACTCACGGATCCTGGAGTAAATCCGCAATTGAGGTCAATGACTATCGATATAACGTAAAGATTGGAAACTGGAAATTATTTCGGTCACTATTTACCTCACACGCCAGGACTTCACTCGTATGGACTTAAACGTTAATGAAAGCGTTGGTATGTTGGCACTTTTATTTATTGCGCCGATGTAGCCTTAGGTAAAAGGCTGTAGGTGGTGCAACTACAACTTAGGTTTCTTACGCCGGGAATTCCGTAGGGCTAAATATAAAGAGAATGACCCTATTAGTTGTTGTCAATCGATGTATCTCCGAAAATATGGCGACCAAGAAGCATAAAATTTATTTGAGAACCAGGTAACAAACCCTCAAACGAACCTAAATCATACCGCGCCATTACTTCACTTTTCAACTTGAGAAAACCGCTCGAAAGGCTCACTGTTAATTGAATAATCACAAGAGTCACTTTCCATAAACAACAATACGATTTTACCGTTGGGGAATGCCGCCATATTGGTAAGGAAAACAGTAGACCTGTCAGCATATCATCGCCTCGGCATATCAGGCGCATGTGATGGTGGCCATTGCTACTACTCAAATTAAAAAACGGGGGACTCCAATCTATATTCCTTGGAATGTTCCTACATCATAAATGCCATTTATGACATATCAAGGCATAGGAATAAAAAGAAACAGCTAAACTGCGACTCGGCTATTTTTCGTGTACGAAGATTTTGACACGGGGCTGCCCATAAGGATTATTATTGCCCTTATTTATGGAGTATTGGATTTGACTCTTCCGGCGTTGTGTATATTAGTAGGATACGCAGATGATGCACTTCTAATAGTTCAAATTCACGATCATAAATAGAGATTAAATCTAACAATTGTCTAAGTTTAATAGCGTCCTGGGGAAAAAGGAACCGATTGGAATTCGCATCGCACAAAACAAATGTAGATACTACTACTAGCGGTTGTAGATTTACAAAACTCTAGTCTGTCTATATCAACGAGTTAATTTAAACAGAAACTGAGACCTTTGCCGAAATTCGGTTTCGGTCGGAAAATCAGTTTCGGTCGGACGCTAGTTTCACATTTATCTGTTATAAACGTTTGTCTTGAAATAAATGTGTGTGTCAAAACAAAACTTGTTGAAAATTTTGATGTATCGCAGTATCACATCAAATCTCTGCGAAACAGGCGTGGCCACATTGCCGATCTTCGCTCAGTCGACCGCGGATCTACTCAAACGTAAAAAGTTTCTCACATATATACGCTGGTGATGTGTGACTATGACAAAAAAAGGCTTATAAAAATATTGTGAATATATTAGGCGAGTTTTTTGTATTTGTATCGATATTTCAGTTGAACTTAGTCCAGGCAATATTTTTCCAGTGAAGCTGATCAGACAGACAACACTCACACTAATGAGGTGTACCTACCTACTAACGTAACAACAGCGTTTTAACACAGCCATCATGGTTGAGGCATGTGCTGAGAAACATGCCGCTGTCATAAAATGAGTGTCTGAGGTAACCAGTTTGTAAGGTCTAATGACTAATGACATTGCCGCCGACACCTCTCGCTTATATAAATAAATAATATATAATAATGTATTTAGCGACAGGCTCCTAGACCCAGATCATTGCTATAAAACCGGTTTTAGGTTAAATTAAATTCAGACGACATTATTACATTTATATTCTTAAGCGGTATTAGTGTGTAAATAATATTTTTGAGTAGTCGAATTTATTTTCTACAATAAAACTGAAACTGAAAAAATGGTTATCGGAGTAATTAAATTTTAGTCTATATCATCACGTCATTCAAAATGCATTGGATTAAAACCTAGAGTCGTACGGAGAGCCGTGTCCCCCCCCCCCCCCTGCACACGCTCCGTCAAGAGGTGGTGACGACGGCGTCATGCTATAACACGTTTCTACATCGTCGTACAAAATTCGAATTATGTCCACGAATGCGACGTGAGTTAGCAATCATTTATATAGATGCAGACACGAGTTAAATAAACTCAGTAATCTCTATATAATCTTTACATGCAAGACCATCGTAGTGCATTTATTAAATACTTCATACAAATGTTAAATAATTAAATTAAGTAGCCATACACCGTGCATATCCGTACATTACAGCTGGATTAGTAATAAATATTAATCTTGTTTTTTATTGAATCAATTTTCCAAATAATCACGTCGACTAAATAATTGCCATTAATGACTGACGTAACTATATCGTAATGTAGATCCATAAGCGTGGAGCCCCGCCGTCTCGCCGCCCGATTGCCAATGGGAATAGCCCAATATTTTATAATGCCCTTAGCAGAGTCGATTCCCTAGGCCTATAGTTTAATCCTAACTTAATGCTCAGCAGAACGGATGAAAGCTGGTTGTGACTTAATGCCAAAATGATTGAGGTATTTTGAAAAGCCCTCGATCTCGTAAAGTGAATGGCCTCGTTGAAGTTCCTCGAATATTTTTCTATTCCTAAAGTCACACACCGCTCAACAAACTTGACCTAAAGATATTCTGTAACGTGTTTCAACGGCACGGTTGTTCACCAACCAGTGGGTCAGCAGTCTGTACAAAAAACAAATCCACAGATCGTATCATGTTATAGTATTGCTTTAAGAAATAATTGTTATGCAGCTCGTAGTTTTTAAGTCAGTGAACCGGTTTTTGTTCAAGTTTATAAAGATCGAACTTTTATCCGTCCATCCGCTATGTATGTTTAGATAAGGGCCAAGCCTAGATACGCTATGCTTAACCAATTTTATGAAAGTTCTATATATACTATTTCTTGTGTTAAATACGTCTTCATTACATTTTCTGGCAACACGAATTAATATCGGTACACATCCCGCCAACCAATGGGACCAATAAGTGTGTGTGAACACAGGTTTCGTAACGAGAGGACTGGGGTGATGAGGCACCCCATCGACATGATAAGTAGAGAAGGTAGAGGAATCTACGTGAGCGGGTCTGGCGTGAGCCAATACTAGACGGAATATGACAGTATCGGGCGTATACAGACTCTGAGGAGCGTGCGTTTCTTTCTATCTCACTTTTGTAAGATAATAAAGCTTATGTAAAACGTACCGCGCTTTATTACTGACTTCGCTTATGTGCACTTTAAAGGTGATTCCGAGATGCTTCACCGAGTTCACACGGGGGATCTCTGTGCCTCAGGGAGTTACGGGAACCGTGGTGCGATGTGTGGGAGCATTAGCTAAGCCACGGAACCATGCAGCTCTGCGTATTTTCAGATTTATTGCTCGTGTACAGATTATACAGGAGGGGGCGCTATGAGAACAGTGTGCCCTCTACCCGGTATTTGAAGTGCAGGCATAGTTTGCGAATTAGGCCTTTGTGTCATATCGTAGCAAACGCTTTTGCCACGTCGTAGAAAATTGCGCATGCTGGGTATTTATTTTTGCGGCTTAGTACAGAACCCGTGTCGCGGTGTACGGTCCGATGTGAGCTTCGCGCAATGCGAAATACCGGTTTATGAGGCGTTCTCTATCGCTCATTATGTCAACAAAACTTGCTCTTTTGTACATTTTTTTGTATCTACCTTCTTTTTTTAATTTAATCATTTTTAGGTCTCGTTAACTTAAAACATTTGGAAACTCACACTCAAATTAATTTATTCAAATTTATTTTTAGTCAAAACCCTCACTAGTGAAAAAAATGTATGGTGCTATGGCTGCCCACATCATCATCTTAAAAACATGCCTAGTATATGAGGATGTTAAAAAGGTATGTTAAAGAATACTTTTAGCGAGTAATGTTACTATTACAACAGGATATAATTATAACAAGAGCAAAAGAACTAAGTAACTAAAGAATTACGATTTAAAAAAAAACATTGTTCAATTCCATTGAATTAGAATAATAATCCAATTTAAAAGTTTTATTTGTAACCGGAAGTAATCTGTGCGACTATCTGCAACTAGATAAAACACCCTTAGCTTATTCCGAATTCAAATGTACTCAGGTAAAAAATTAACAAAGGCTTGGGGTCTTACCTGCACATTGAGAAGTAAGGGACGTTTAATTATTATTATTGTCAGTCACCCTGTCTTTTTGCATCTTATCGAGTGTGAAGAGGACAACGCAGTGCCTCTTGTTTTTATCGCTAGCGCGTCACTAACACATACGACCTCAGGGCTCAGTGTCATCCTGACCATCGTATCATATGATATGTAGCTCATACAACACACAGTAAACGAAGGAACATATGTTTGTTCGTTTACTACATATTTTCATTTTGTTATGACTGTTTTTTTGCTTTTTGATATCGGACTTTAATTCTTTACTAGTTTATTAGTATTTGTACTAGTTAACCTGGCGATTCTGATGACTTTGCTCGTATTAACGGACTTTGTGTGAATCATATGTCAAAGACACACGCCACTTGAATAAGCGATTTTTTTTAATCGGGCTTGATCCGCCACTCTTTCCCACCGCTGCAACTCCTGTATCGCCAGGATCGACAGCGGTGATGTTAAGTCCTAGTACAAAGTTATTGACTAATTGGTATTTCATTGTTATCATTTGAGGTGTTGTTATGACTGAGTTAAAATTGTATTTTTCCAGTAATAGTTATGGCGTTTGAGAGCACGAAAGTTCTCCACGCTATCCACGAGATCGCTGTAGTAAATTACGCCGTTAACACTATGGATATTGTCTAGCATCATGGTTCGCTCAATATGCCAAAGACTACCCCAAATGATGCGATGTGCTGTTTGTTCGTAGTGGCCGGTAAGGAATTGTGAACCGCAGTGATCGATTTTTAGCCAGTGTTTCGATAAACGGACGCGCGCACACACGGAAACAAGTTATGTAAATTTTGTCCTTTAGTTGAAGTATTCCATCGCGTCTGCCATTCGTTAACTAGGTTCTGAGTAGTGTCTTATGAAATCAGGGTTGGAGAGATTCTTTGAGTACATGGCTGCGCGGCGTTGTCTAAAGTCTAAGTCTACCAGCAGTACTCCGGCAAGAACGGGTAGGGCCTTGGTGCTAACGGTGCCGTAGGCTTTACATAAAAATACTGAGCCCGACACACACTTCAGGCCCCCTTGGGTCGACTGGATGGTGCGTAAATGCATTTTTCCTGCTAGAACCAATATACCATACCCACCACACGTACCGGTCGAGCGATGAAATCTTACATATAGTGACACAGTTATAACATATGACTGACAGGATGTCAAACTCACACACCGCTTACGTAAACGAGCCGGGTTCGAATCCGTAAGTCGAGCTTAGATTGATAGTAATAAAATAACGCGACTTTAGAGAGCTCTAATAATAAATACATTAAGAATACGGCTTTTGCCGATTTGTAGCGCAAATCGACCCCCTCGGGGGGGCGAGGAGGCCGGTCTCTTCAGATAAGCCAAACACTAAACGAGCTCAATTATCCTTATCCACGACACCGCAACTTAAACGGCATCGTGCGCGCGCCGTCCCACTAGAGTGGGGAGGGGGACCGCTTTCTCCTTTTCGGTCCCAAAAATAATCACTATAGGGTACGCCCACAATCAACCCGGTTCATCTCTTCCCATCTGCGGGAAAAGAGGGGGATTTGTCCCCCTATCGTCTCCCTAAACCTGAAGACAAAAAAGTCTTCGTAGTCAGTCGAACTGTTGAGGCTGGACTAGCGCCGCCAACCAGTATTAGGTCCCTCCGAAAAAAAAATACATAAAGATATTGAAGAAAGTCTTTGACTTTGGAGCAATTTACTCCCCGCGCCTATGGTTTTTCCCCCTATCTGCCCACACAGGTGACCCATGGCAAATGCTTCCAAGGTACGTCGTGGCATATATTATAATAAATAAGGTCTTAAAAGAGAGACCCCAGGTCGAGGTTGAGATATTAGCAAAAGCATAAAAATTACGTTTAGCCTTTTCTCCTGTTTGTATAATGTTACCTAAAAGGGTGAATTTATTTTCTAATGTTAGTCCTAAATGTGACGGTTTCTTTACGTTTAACGGATATGTGATTAAATTTAATACGTAGGATAGACCGTAAGAAACTTTTTAATGATATTTAGAAAGTTTTCTGCGGTGCGAACTCTAATCGGTTTCTTTTCCCCAGGTCGATATTAAACTGAGACGGTTGGTTGACTTAAATTCAATTTCAGATGGTCAGTTACATTGTACTATTAAGTGTATCGTCCGCGTATCCTATTAAAATACACAGTGTCGGCAGTGACAAGGAAAACAAGTCGTCGAATCCTATATTCCATAAGTATGAAGATAGTACTGAGCCCTGTGGGCAGCTTTGGGTCAAACTTTTGGATTGTGAATTTGGATTTCGCTATATAAATACCGGCACGAGCTCGATTATCAATTTGAATAATTTTAGTTTTTGATATCGAGCTCTGATATTGTTCTTGAACGAGTACGAGATCTAAGTCGTATTCGGACGTCACATGTTCCAGTTCAAGGAAACCGTGTTTATTATTACGAAGGTTAATTTGACCAATGATTAATTTATCCATATCGAGTTGTTAGAATAAGTTATTCCAGTTCAATCTTATATGTGGGACAATGGGATGAGCCCGTTAAGAGATCGGCATTTTTTTAAAGCGCTTACAACTGCCACAGGTGCGTTTATAGTTGTCTAAATCTTTTTTGACACTACTTTGTGAACCAGGACATTGCGAACAGGGATCCTTTTCGCGGCAGTATTTAGCCGTGTGGCCATATTGTTAACAATTGGCGCACCGTACGAGCTCAACGTCATCCACAAACCGACAGGAGGCCCCATCAATGAACACCTTTTCTTTTGTGTTAATAAAATGTTTTCGAATGAGAAGGTCGATTTCAATACCAATCCATTACCGGTTGGTCCGGTTTTGTAATATATACGACGTCAAATTATTTTAGTCTATGTAATAAATTGCTCCTGAGTTACGTCTATTTCATCTTTAACATTTCAGTTATAAAGAGAGAGAAGAAAGGAGTAGTCCGTGATATGTTGAGGTCTTTAATGAGAATGCGTGGTTGGCGTCCTTTAGGTGTTTCGAGGCGCAACCCCGCTGATTTTAAAGTTTAAACCTTCGACCGCTTTAAGTTTTTTATATGCAATATCGCTCGTTACACGTCGTAGAACGCCCGAGTTAGCGGTCTTTTTGACACCGCGGATATGAAAATCGTATGCGACGGTTTATGGTTTCCATTAGTGCCTATTTGGTGTCCGTCGAGGTATTTAATTAGGAGGATTTTTCTTCCGTGGGATAAGCTATTATGCATGGAAGGGGGTTACGTGTTTCTAATGGCAGAACTGACTTTGACAATTTCAATTGTAGGGCCACGGAATATGAAATCCGTTTTGATGATGATGATAGTTGCGGTGGAGCCGCCGGTCGGTTTTCAATAAGATGACATTGGACAGTATTGCGTTCCGAATTTGCATTTTTTGTTTCAAGGGTCACGTTTTTACTTGCAAGCAATGAAACAATCGCGATGACCTTTTCAGCCATTTCCATAATTCCGACCTTGTTGCTCATATTAATGCGTGATCCCGAATCGTTAACGAGATCACTTCTTTTGATGAAAGATATTATGAGGCTTGGCGGACGGGGTCATGGTAGTCGGTGTCCTCTTGGGGCCGGGTCATATCTGACGGTATTTACAGACGCCGTGGAGTCGTTTCTGGCTACCTGGTGTCTTTAGCTATCAGGTGATATTGAACTAGGCGATAGATCAAATATATTGCGCATGCTCGCTGTCATTGGGGGTGATCGATGTGTCCTTTGGCTTTTACTATACGGATTTGTGTACTTATCTGGCGGGATATTGTTACGACTTGACATTACTCACTACTTGATTACGTATTTAATTAGAACTATTATGTAAAATAAAAGATAAACTAAATACCAAGTACAGGTGATATAAATAAAAGATAAACTAAATACCAAGTACAGGTGATATAAATAAAAGATAAACTAAATACCAAGTACAGGTGATATAAATAAGACAAACAACGATATTACAAGTTAAAGTTATTACAGTCAGCTGTTCGAACAAAGGACCGGCGCGTCGTCGGTAGATTGTAATCTTACCTACACACGAGAAAAATAAATGACCGACTCGTATCCAAAATAATTACGTATGGTAATGGTAATTAAAACTTACAGTAATCCTTGCTATGCACTTTTACCTGGCACTTTATCACTAAATTATAACGAAATTAGAGGAAAATACCACGAAAAACTTAAACAATTACTGGAGCTCGCATTAACACGTCAACTTCGGTTGACAGTCGCGGGGAGGGACATTGAATGTGCAAATATGCATTTCATCTACAGTGAATGTAATGGCAGCGCCAAACGCGCTGCTGCAGCCTATCGGGAAAGATACGCTCGGCATTCCGACTACCGGACTTTCATTAGAGTACACAATTTTTTCATGGAAAGAAGATTTCCGGGGAGCGGCATAACGGAGCTAGTGAAGGTCGACCTGCTACTCGTATCCATCCCGGACCGGCTATTGCAAGGAGATCGTCTTAATACCTGGTGAATGGTGAGCGGTCAACCAACACTTCGTTTTCCTAAACGCGGTCTCCTCTCCTTACTGGCCCATCTGCCATCGGATCTTCTGAGTGTGTGACCAGCCCATTGCCGCTTCAGCGAGTCTGTTCGTCGCGTGATATCAGATACTTTAGTTCTCTACCTTATGACTTCGTTACGAATTTAGTCGGACAGAGAAACACCCAACATGATACGTTCAACAGCCCGCTAAGCTACCGCAAACTTGCTCACCAGTCCTAACTTAAGGGGCCATGTTTAGACCCCGTATGTCATCATGGATAAAACACATCGGTTGGAGACTTTTATCTTCAAGCTCTGCGGTATAGGCGACGTGAGAATGTGACGAAGTTTTCGGAATGCTGTCTAAACCAACTGAATCCTTCTTCCTTCTCGAAGTTATGTCTACCTAATTGCAATAGTTGCCCGAGGTAGACGTATTCGTCTACGACTTCAAGAATAGCTCCATCGACGTTGACCGGCCTGGGGGTAACGTGTTCGTTGAACGTGATCTTTGTCTTGTCCAAGTTCATCCTAAGGCCAATACGTCGGGAGTTAAAAGTCTAAAAGACGTCCTCCAAAGCATAAGTGAAGTTTCGAGGAAATGTCATACCCCTGTCGCACTCCTCGATGCAATTGGATTGGCCTTGTTTGACCTCCCGGAATCAGAACGAACATAAAATCAGCGTCATAAAATGTTCTCAGTACTTCGACGTATCGTCAATCGACCTAACATCGCTATAAAGGTTCCAGAACAGCCCAGGTTTCGACAGAGTGAAAAGCCTTCTCATAGTCAAAAGAAAAACTAAATTAAAAATATTTTTAGCTCTCGTAACACAGGTTCACCTCCTCAAAGAAGCTCGACTGTAATTCCGTCCTACCCCGGAGCCTTTCCCCCTTTAAGCTGCGCAAGAGCTAGACTAATCTCTCTCAAGCTGATGTTCGGAAGATCGCCTGGCAAATGTCGTGTCAGACTTACACGCGGATCGATGTTCAGGGTATAGGGATGAAGATACGTATACAACTTGCTATAGAAAGCTTCGATCTCAGATAAGATCTTAGAAGAAACGGTAATCCCAGAATCAAAACTAACCTTAGTCAGATGACTTCTTCCAAGCTTCCCCATAAACACCTTCGACCCTCTATTCTGCTCAATCGCTTCGATAAACCGTTGTGCATTTGAGCAGCGAAGGTCTCAGCGTACTAGTTTGCGGATTTGCTTTGAAAGAAGCCTGACATCGGCAGACGTAACCCCTTCGTGTGCTCTGCGTTCCCTCATAAGTGCAAGCATCTCATCTAAGAGTTTAGCTTTCCTGCTCGTATACTTACTCCTACAATATCCGCTACGTTCCGCATGCAACCACTCATAGCCTCGTCAATTGCCATTATAGTTTTCGAGGGCAGGGTGTCGAACCGATTTTTTAATGTCAGTTGGAATTTTTCGGTATCTACCATGGTTCGCCGAAAGTTAGATCTGAGTGTTGATTGTACTAATCGGACACGCTCACGTCGAAAGCCTATATTCAGAGAGTCTCCAACCAATCGGTGATCACTTCCGGTTTTAAACCTATTGATCACAGAGACATCCCTAAATATATGCTTTCGGTCTCGGGGCTCTTACATGTACACTTCCTATGGGGCTTCTTTTGAAAATAAAGAGTTCATTAAGAAGATTCACTCTTTCTCCACGAAGTTTATCAGCATTTGCTCCCTGCGACTTCGATTTCAGACTCCATGTGGCCGTAGACTCGATTCGACACCATTCCGCACTCCCGATTTGGCAATAACGTCACCCGTAACAACATCAAGGTGGGCCTTGCAGATGTTATGTATATTGCCTCCACGTCGCCATAGGAATGTGTCAAGGTTGGTTGTTTATAGGTATACTTGTATCACTTTGAGGTTGTGCCTCTTAGTCAGTTTAAGTAAGAGATAGATACGCCACCCTACTCGAGATTTCGACGATGTTGCCTACGAGGGACTTATTCTCGAGGAATCCCACGCCGCCATGTGATGGAGTGTCGCCTTCCCTGAAATAGAATAGGTGACCCGATTGCAGAGTTATGATGTCTTCACCTTGTCTTCGGACTTCACAGAACCCCAGAACGTGCCATCGGATTTTCCCAGTTCCACCTCCAGCTCAACCAAGTGATTATCTAGTCGAAGCGTTCGTCCGTTATAAGTAGCCAGATCAAATCGGTGGTAGCTATGCGTAGCCCGGAGATTCTTAACGCCCCTTGTTCCACCGTTACCGTGGCCGCTGTCGTGGCCAGGACTAGTGGAACTACCGGGAACAAGGGGCCGAATTCTGCTGTTGTCGTCCATTTAAGGTAAATGCTCATAATTGCCACGTCTTGCAGGCGGATTGGCAAACGAAGATTAAGTTTCGGACCGGCGACAAGCAGCAGTGGCGAGCATGATAACGCCATCACTCCGTCTATTTCACCGTCACTATGAAGCAGACGGGTCACCAAACAACTAGGTCGCTGAAGCCTCCTAGATCCTAAGAGACTATTGCCCTTTGACGACTATCATGTCACCCTGGTCTTGGATTGACAGTCTTAGAGTTAGTGGAAGAAAATACTGGTACTTCCATAAATACGATTTCTCGGCGTACCGGTATACCACAAGTCAGTGTACAGGATTTAAAAAAAGGCATGGACTGTACCAGAACGTACAAACGTCTGTGCCAAGGAACCATGCAAAGAGAGAGGTATCTTGTCGCACGATGCTGAAAAATGAGAGAAAATCCCATGTTTTTCGACAATATTTTATGGAGTGACGAGTCCACGTGCCGGAAAGATGGATTTCTGAATCTCCACAATTTACATAGCTGGCAATTAGAAAACCCAAGACGGATACGTGAGCACCGGTCGCAGATACAATTTAAAATGAACCTTCGGACAGGCATCATAGGTGGACGAATTATATGTTCATTTGTGTTACCTGAAATTCTAAACGGAGAAAGACACCTACATTTTTTTACCAATACACTGCCGGAGTTACTGTGTGATGTGCCGCCTGAAACACATCATCGAATGTGGCTACAAATCGATCATGCATCTTACGCAGTTATTATACATAATTATTTAAATAATACTTACCCTGATCGACGGATAGGGCGCTTGGAGCCAACTTTATGGCCACCCGTAACATCATCCTATGGATTACTTTTACCGGGACTGTATTAAAGAACAGGTGTCCAGCCAAATAGTTTCTAGCCAATAGTACAATAGAAGAATTGCGGAGGCGTATTCAGGAAGCGGCAACAAAAAATGAAAGAAGTTGGTCATGCACGCCGGATCAAAAGATCATTGGTTAAGTGATGTAGAGCCTGTATTGCAGCAGGTGGATGTCATTTTGAGCATTAGGTGTAAACTTTGCAGCATGTTTTCATTCTTAATCACGTTGTATTGTTACCGATTTGCCTTGATAGAGCTTGAAAGATACCTACTAACAATAACAACGATCGTCCCGTTAAGGTACCCTTTGTTTCGCCGCCTTTGTTAATTTTTTTACCTTATTACCCTTTTGACTTTGGAATAAGCTAAGGCTGTTTTAAATAGCTTTAGACAGTCGAATAGACTTACTTACAAATAACACCTAAGCTTTTGGATTATTATTGTAATTCAATAAAATTGAAAAACGAAGTCTTAGTTTTTTTGGTCTTGTTACTACTATTACTCGCTAAAAGTATACTTTATTATACCTTTTTAAAATCCTCACATACTAGGCATATTTTTAAGATAATGGGCAGCCATAGCACCATACATTTTCTTTTCACAAGCGATTGTTAAAGCTAGAATTGGAGAGAGGTTAACCTGCAGCTATCGGTTTATCCATTATTTACGACCCTGTATAAATGACCCAGGCGGTATTCGAACGCACGACGTCTAGAGTGACACTCGGACTGACCGCCACGTTAGCTACCGCTGAGGTCGTCGGTCTGACCGCGTAACGGACGCAGGTCGACCGACCAACAGTGGAGGAAATGAAATGGTGATGATGATGATTAGATTTCTAATACGTGCCAGTCGGTGACGCGTCTGCTCTTTAATTTCTAATACGTGCCAGTCGGTGACGCGTCTGCTCTTTGATTAATAGCACAAGCCTCATTGCTTTTTTTTATAGAATAGGGGGACAAATGAGAAATCGGAGCCTTTTTTACGACTACCGACACCCACGAACATTCACATAATTACTATGCCAATGCGTTGCCCTCCTTCACCCCCACGGGCCACCGGTTACTCACAAACCGCACGAAACGCTACACTAATGTCACTTTACGACGGTATTATGTGAGTGAGAGGTACCTCCCCGGTCGTGCCAGCCCAATTCCGTTGCGTAGAAGGATGTAGTGTCAAGCACTACGCATGGCACTACATCCTCCTATGCAACATGACACTACCACTTCCTTGCAACATGGCACTACCTCTTCCTTACGGCATGGTAGTACCTCTTCCTTGCAGCTAGGTACTACCTCCTCCAAAAATATGTAGTAAATGCTAATATGTATTATATCAAAGCGTTCAATAATATGTAGGATATTTTTAAAAAAGTACTTATTTTATGACTTACATAATTTGGATGAGACTCGAGTGCTGAATACCCTGGCGAAGTGCCGAGACCGACTCACCCGTCAGCCCGTGTAACTTAACAAACTAAAAGTAGCTTGCCTGAACACTGAGCGAAGTAAACTTCCCCGTGTCGATGGCTGCCATGGTCTCCATCACACCGATAGTGCTGAACGCCCAGCACGCGCCGCACATGCCCTGATCTCTAACGGGGCCCACCAATCCATTGTCTCTCCTAAAAAAAACATCAACACAGACTAAATACCGAAGTGATACGAACCTAGCTGCTGCATTGTAGCTAAATCGGCCCGGCACGACCTCGCACTCACACGATACATATATACATTTCATGCGGTGTGTCAGTTTCTGGAGGAGGGGAATGACATCTATGTGGATGAACGATAGTCAGGAAAAGGATTCTGCTGCTCATTAAACGCCAGGGTCTTTGTTTAGGCATGTTGAGCACTTCTTGGGTGGTTCTCGCGTCACCATCATGCGTCACGTGTAGTACGGCGTATCGTATCGTACGAATATCGTCTGGCAAGAATGCAGTTTTCGGTTTTCACTTCTGTCGGCAGTCCACGTGATAAGTATAAGGGAGCAAACCGTTGTATTACAAAACATCTGTTGTGTGACCGCAAGAGTACGAACTACCTTACATTAATAAATATGTAAAATAAAGCGTGCGTTTTCGAAGAATGCTCTATTAACTGCGTCTTTAGGGTTCCATAGTGAAATGATATGTCGCACGTCTTTCCTAATAGATTGGGGGTAAGTATATACTTAAATTTTTGCAAAATAAGCTTATTAGGGCTAATACTACATACGTGTAATTGCATTTGTCACTTTTTATGAAGAACGCAGTATGAAAAGGCGGGAGGGAATGAGATTTGCGGAACAATTACGAGGACGTCTAGGTGCGTCCGTATGATTTTATTCCGATAGGTGATGGTCCCGTAAATGATGAAACTACAGCTAAACTAGATATTGGTTTTGTGCATGGTATTGTGGACACCGCAAGACACCGTCCTACGGTGACCATACTCTTGACAATGATGACACTAAACTCGGCGAAGTTTACTACAATAGAAACCTAAACTAAAATGGTCTCACTTTTTTTATCAATTTAGCGAATAGAAACGCAACAATATTGATGTCTGATTTACACCTGCTGTTTTCTACATATCCCAATCAATTGATGGATTCATTCACTGACTAAACTCCGACGAGCCGCGGACAAAAGCTAGCCATTTATATTCTAATGACCTTTAAGTCTTAAAAAATATTTTTTCATTCTACATAGACAAGATATCGTAAACGGGAAATTCGGTTCGATTTATATTTTTTGTTACAAAGAAAAACACGAAACCATTATTATTAGTTGGTCGAAACAGGTATTTGTCAAATAAAATCAAATGAAATCATTTATTTGCTCAAAACGTGTACATAACATCAGATGGAGGTGAGCAATATGTGACTGACTTCAGTTTTTTTACTAAAGTCATATCGCACTCAATTACCAACGGAAAGTGGTCCCGTCCAGGATACATTGTTCAAAACCCCCACGTTAGATGCCGTAGCCGCGGCGGCCGCTGCCGTCACGCTGGTCCATTGCGTTCCAGCCAACGACAGGTTCCGTGCGCGTCACTGATGTAGGTATAGGTGTATAGGTGTCCGACCCCGCACCCGACACATCACAGTCCGTGTCTGTCCGTGTCACAGGCGTGCACTGTAACGAGTGCTCCGCACAGTGTGTCCCTAGCTCTTAGTATAGGTGTCCGACCCCGCACCCGACACATCACAGTCCGTGTCTGTCCGTGTCACAGGCGTGCACTGTAACGAGTGCTCCGCACAGTGTCCCTAGCTCTTAGTATAGGTGTCCGACCCCGCACCCGACACATCACAGTCCGTGTCTGTCCGTGTCACAGGCGTGCACTGTAACGAGTGCTCCGCACAGTGTCCCTAGCTCTTTACCGAATGAAGTGTCTGGGTGAGCGTCGTCATCACTGAGTGCGTAAACACACTCAGTATCACAGATTTTAATAATTAAAATTACACTTGCCATATACTCAGTAAAATCACTTAAATTTTTCTAGGCACCAAGCGCTCGCTCTGACGCGGAATAGTTTCGGCCTTCGAAAAAGTACTCTTGTCCCATAACACTGCTACCCCGCCATATGGGTTCCTCTAACAACTCCGATTGACGTATCAATAGCCGAGACTCCATGACTTCCAAAAGGCCAAATTTCCAGAAAGCCAAGGTCATGGGGAAAAAGCCAGGTCTCCTGTAACGTGATTACCTGGTATCCGGAACACAGATTTTTTTTACATAATCAACAGATCATTTTAATGACTTGCAATTGGATGAGACCAATCGTATCATTCCAATATCCATTATTACCGGAGAAGTAGTATTTCCGTTGATGGACGAACGTCTCGTCATCTTACTGCTCGATTGATAGTGCTCTCGATACTTGCGGAAAACAATATCGTCGGGCCATAGATCATCTCCGTCAAAATTCAAAAATGTCTTTATGTTTTTGTAGGTATGTTAACTTTATATCGAGTTGAAATCATTTTCTTGTTTGCCAATTCTTAACGCTGTAGTTTGTCGACGTCACCAAATCTCCACTACTAACGCACTTGTTCGACATTGATTGTAGCGGACTTTGGTTCCCGTACAGAAAATCGTTTTGACTGCCTACTTGACATCTTATCAGTCCTATAAGATTCAAGTGGCGGTTGAGAGATCGGCAATGAGATAAGGTCCTTAGCCGAAAATGAATTCGTAAAACTGTTTAACATCTTTTTAATTTCGTTAATATCGGATCGCAAGGATTCGATGTCAGATATAACGTTTAAAGAAGTACCTTGGGAATTCACACTTTTTAAGGTTTCAACTTGTCGTTTCAATAAAGACATTTCTTTTAAGAAAGAAGTGACGTCAATATGGTCAAACGAAACGGGTGGTAATTTGTTTAGGTTACGAGCCACGAATATGGGCATAGCAGATTCGTCACATTCTTTTAGTATTTTTACTATCTGCAAGCTCTTCAGTTCTGACCCCTCTTTTCTTCTTGTGTACTGATTGTTAGCAGCCAATAACGAGTAAGATGATTGTCTGGCATCCTCGATTTCTGAGCACGTGTACGCACTGAGACAAACTTGAATGATAGCTGTCTCGGGTAGAGTGTTGATTTTGCCATTAATAAATGACAAAACCTCGTTTATCACTACGCTGCACTTGGAGCATTTGCGATCCAATGTTTTCCCGTCCATCTGGATACGGTCGTCATTATTTTTAATAGGCGAACGAACAATGCACGACGTGCGCGCGCGGTCGCATCTCAACGAAAGCGATGATGGTAAGTCGAAACCGGTAGGAAAGGTAAAGTGAAAAATAAATTATTTGTGGAAAAAGTATATAAATTTATTTATTTATTCAAATGTTTATAGTTACTTTATTTCAATAAAACTATTTTTATTTAAATTTTACTTAAATCATTCGCGTAAACTTAACACATCAGTAGTTACTTTTTTTTTTGTTGACGCGGGGAAACGCATTTACGCGCATTCACCGGCCCTGGGTGGGGTCCAGTAGTGTGCGGGACTCGCGGCACATGATATGGCCGAATACACACAAAAATCACCGCGAGTACCATCAGTGCCGCCCTTGGTGAGGTGCCCCGAACCATCAACTATCAGGGCACCTCGACGGCTAGTCAGCCCCTAAGGGACCAACTCCACCTCCACAGATGGGGTTGCCCAGCACTACAGGACAACTCCAGCGACTTTGGGACAGTGCAATGGGGTGAGGTTTCCATCCTCGCCCCTTACCCCGTGCGCAAAAGCGCAACCTCCTGTTCCTCTTAGGTCCCCTCTTCTTATAAAATGGGTTACCGAGAGCGATTCCTCCTCCTGATCATTAATCCCCCTCTTCTTATAAGAGGGTTGCAAAGAACCCCCTCGGTTCAATTGGCTTCGCCTGGGTTCACCCCAGGCTACTCAGCCCCGACCTCGTTATCAGCCGAATAGAGGTTGGGGCTTCGGGTAAGGATAGAGAAGACCGAAGCCCTCCTCTTCCGCAGGACCGGCCGCAAGGGGCCCCCACCGGGGGCCGCTCTGCTGATCGGAGAAAAGAGGGTCAGGTTGAGCCCCCACATCAAGTACCTGGGGCACATCTTTGACGGAGGGAGGACCTCCGGCCCACACTTCGCTATGTTGGGACTGAAGGTCATGAAGGCGGCGAGTGCGCTGGGCAGACTCCTCCCGGACCTTGGAGGACCCAGCGCCGCCTGCAGGCAGCAGTACTCCCGTATCTGTCGGAGTATGGCGACGTTCGGTGCTCCTGTTTGGGCGGATCGTCTCGCTGCGAGAAATAAGGTCCATCTGCGCTCCGCGCCGAGGGTCGTCGCAGTGAGGTCGATTCGGGGGTACCGTACGTTTTCGTGGGCTGCAGCTACGGCCCTAGCCGGCGACCCCCCGTGGGAACTCGTGGCGAAGGTTCCTACCGAGAGCTACTCCTATGTCTCGGATAGGAGGGCTCTCGGCTTGAACCCCACGCATGACGAGATCCTGCGGGTCCGCCGGTTAGGGCGTGAGGCGTTAATGCAGAGGTGGGGAGAGGACCTGGCGCGGCAGATGTTCGGGACAGAAATAACGGCTGCCTTGCGCGCGGTCCTCGAGCCGTGGATGCGCCGTAGGCGCAGACTCCTCACCTTCCGTCTGACGCAGGTACTCACCGGGCACGGCTGCTTCGGTGAGTATCTGTGTCGGACGGCCCACAGGGAGCCGACGACTCGGTGTCACGATTGTGACGCGGCGGTGGACTCGGCCCAGCACACCCTCGAGGTGTGCCCGAAATGGGTGGCGCTGCGTCACGATCTGACATCAGTTGTCGGAGGGGACTTGTCAAAGTCGAGCATCATCGTCGCGATGCTCGGCAGCGACGAGTCCTACCAGGCGGTGGCTTCCTTCTGCGAGTCCGTCATGTCCCAGAAGGAAGCCGACGAGCGGGTGAGAGAGGAGGCTGTCGACGCGGTCTCCCACCGCCGACGACGAATGGGGGTGCGAAGGAGGCGCTATCTGCAGCGCCTTCAGTAGTGCCCCTGTGTTCCGTGTCGGGCCGGGATGGGAACCCGGTCCACTTCAAAGACACGGCGTCGTGGGGACTGTCATAGAGTAGCCGGACAGTCTCCGAGGAGGTGAAATCTGGCCTTTTCGCCTTTCTGTGGAGATGACCAGCAGTGATGACCAGCAGTGACACACCACGTCTCTCGTCCTTGTTCGGAACGCGGTCACGGAATAGTTATTATTCCGTGCCGTTCGAAACTCGGACGAAGCCAAAGCGCTTTTTGTGTACATTGTGTATAGTCTACAGTATAGTGTTCATCAAGAAAGTCCAGCAAGACCTCAACAGATCCGAAGCCGCACCGCGCGACATACCCCTGGATCTTTTGTGAAGAAAGGTCCGGGGACGACGGATACACACCAACGCACTCGGAAACGCCTGCTGTCTCTCTCTTGCCGGAAGGTGATAGTGCCGTCCCGCTTGCGCTCCAGCCCTCTCGTCCTTGTTCAGAACGCAGTCCGGAATAGTTATTATTCCGTGCCGTGTTCGAACTCGGGCGAAACCAACGCGCTTATTGTATACATAGTGTATAGTCTATTAGTATATAGTGTGTGGACAATCAAGACCCAAGCAGATCTCAACAGGTCCGAAGCCGCACCGCGCGACTAGCTCCCCAACCTTTTGTGAAGAAAGGTCCGAAGAGTGAACAGCGAGTCCGACGGAGGACCGACTCCACATCATGCCACGCAAGACTGACGACCAGGACCGCGTAATCGTAAGACGCCCACTTTTCCCCACGCCTCAGGAGATGGTGGATTTTCAGGAGAAACTGGAGAGGTTACGCCCCCAAAAGCGCGCGGCGTCCTCGCCGGAAGAAAGGCCCGATAAGATGGTGGCCTTGGCAAGTTTATCGCCGTCACCATCACCATCTCCTCCACACCCCACAAGCAACGTTCCTAACACCTGCTCGTCGACGCCGCCGGGCTCGTCCTCTGCTGCGGCTGCTGTATGTCCGACATCGAACCGGGGGCGCGTCCTCTACGACGTCGACGGACGCGACGCGCTACAGAAGCTTCGCGGCAGCTCTGCAGAGCCCGAAGCACGTAGCCGCGTCGGGTACACACGAAGGTACGGTTAGCACTCGATACCCCCACCCCCTTAAGTACAAACACACCCATCGTCATCAACATCATCCGTCCCCAACTCCACTAACCTACCACGAAGAGCGAAGGAGTGCCCACCCATCATAGCCCAGAACCTTCTGGACTGGCATCGCCACTTCTTAGGCCTTAAGGCTCAATTGTGGCACGCGCCGAACGCCAGACCATTTGGAAGGAGAATTAGGTTCCTCGCTCAGACGCCGGAAGAGTATAGGGCGGTCCAGAAGCTGTTGACGGACCTTTCAAAGGTAGACGCGGCGGTGCAGTGGCACTGCCACTTCCCACCGGCGGACTTCCCCACCAAGGTGGGTATTAGAGGCCTGCCTGTGGGGTCGAGTACGGACAGCATCGCCGCGGAGCTCACGGCCCTGGGCTGCCCTGTGCGCTTCGTGCGCCACATCCCGGCGAGGGGGGGGGGCAGGGCCGCCTGCCTGTGCCATAACCAACTCGAGCGCATGGACAGCGGGAAGCTCCGACGCCTCTACGAGGTCAAGGAGTTGCTCTGCATGCCGGGGGTAGTGGTGGAGGGGTGGAAGCGGCCAACACTTTGGTCACTCCTCCACGAACTGCCACTGGCAAATCCGTTGCGTGAGATGCGGGCAGAATCACGCGGTCGGCGACTGTCCCCTGCCCAAGGGCGCCAACCGACCTGTGCTATTGCGCCGGGCCGCACACCGCCAACGACCGTAGGTGCAGGACCTATATCAGGGAGGCAAGACTCAGGGGCCAACAACACATCCCTCTACGCCCTGACCACGATCAGTCCACTCACCGACTCAAACGGCCAACGCCATTACAACGCCCAGACACGAGCAGTCATGCACGCCAACCACCTTCAGACGCAATTCACACCGCACCCAGCAGCGCCAGTCGCCGCCGAGTACCACGAGGACGTAGAGGGCCGCGTCAGAGAGCTCCTTTCGAGCTCGCCTCCGCCGCTGAGCGAGGGGATTTTATCTCCCCAGCCGAGCTGGTGCAAAGTACCAGGCCCCGACAACATCCCCCCCACAGCACTGGTGATGAAGCCGTGGCTCTCACCAGGATAGCTAACGCCGCTGAGCGAGGGGATTTTATCTCCCCAGCCGAGCTGCGGAAGGTTGCCCTCCGCCTCTCGAGGTGCAAAGTACCAGGCCCCGACAACATCCCCCCCCCCCCACAGCACTGGTGATGAAGCCGTGGCTCTCACCAGGATAGCTAACGGCTTTCTCCACACGTCCCACTTTCCGGATATCTGGAATTAAGGGAGAATCGTCGTCGTCCCGAAGCCGGGCAAGCCTCGGCACCTGCCCGGAAGGTACCGGTCGATCACGCTGCTGTCGCACGTGGTCAAGTTGTTCGAGCGGCTACTGCTAAGGAGACTGAAGCTGTACGTCCCAATAAGGGAGGAGCTGTTCGGTTTCCGGAGCGGCCACTCGACCACACTGCAGTTGGCGCGGGTGCTCCATCACTTGGCCACGGAGATGAACAAGGGAAGACACTCGGTGGGAGTCTTTCTCGACATGGAGAAGGCCTTCGACCGGGTGTGGCACCCGGGCCTCCTAGTCAAGCTGATGCCTTGAACGACGCCGTTCTTGGAAAGGAGAACCTTCGGGGTAGCGGTGGAGAGGCGACATTCCTCCCTGCGGGCCATACGTGCTGCAGTGCCGCAGGGCAGTTGCCTATTTCCTAGCCTCTACGCGGCCTATACCAACGAAATCCCGATGCTCAACAACCCAATGGGAGAGGGCGAAACGGATGTCTTGCTC
This sequence comes from Eumaeus atala, assembly GCA_017140195.1. Taxonomy (NCBI): domain Eukaryota; kingdom Metazoa; phylum Arthropoda; class Insecta; order Lepidoptera; family Lycaenidae; genus Eumaeus; species Eumaeus atala. The sequence goes on from JAFELO010000787.1 coordinate 761,092, forward strand.
GCGCTGTTCGCCGACGACAGCGCTTACATATCCTCGTCCCGAAAGCCGGGGCTAGCAGCCGGGAGAATTCAGCGGCTGCTGGATCGACTGCCGGAGTGGCTCGACAAATGGAGGATGACCATCGACGTGGAGAAAACGGCATCCCTATTCGTCAGCACGAGGCGCAGCATGCCGGGGCGGTTAAAGCTGGGCGGCTAGGAGTTGTCTTGGAGGTCCCCGGTCGTGTACCTCAGGTGTCGCATTGATCGCACGCTACGGATGGGCTCGCAGGTTGATCGAGCGACCAACCAGGCGAGGGCAGCCCGCGCCTTACTGCGACCAGTACTCGCATCCGAGCTTTCACTACGCACGAAACTGGGGATATACAAGACATACATCCGATCGCGGCTCACTTACGCTGCCCCGGCATGGTACGCGCTCACCTCACCGAGCCAGAAGAAGCGCCTGCAAGCTCAGCAGAGCATATCCCTGCGGGTCATCACGGAGGCCGGCCGCTACGTTCGAAACGACGTGATTGCGCGAGACCTGCGGGTCGAGTCTTTCGGTGAGTTTGTGGCCCGATTGTTTCGAGGCATGTTCAGTGCCGCAGGCAATGGTCTGCACGCCCACCTGAGGGGCCGGGCCTCGCTACACGCGCGACCACCCAACGGGCGGCCGTACCCGCGCGGGCTCGTATCCCGTGATCCACCAAGCGGAGAGGGGTCCTCGGCCCCGGCGATCGAGACAAGGATCACTTACTCACACGGATAACCCACATTACACTCGGACATCACCACAGTTCACCACTCACCACACCTGCAGGCCAGTAGGCCGCGGTCGCATCCCAATTCACCGCACCTCGATGCGCAACAACCCACTAACACCAGTGGGTTGCCCTCATCACCGAGGGGACAGTTGCCCCTCGCGAACAGACCCGGGTCATGAGGTTCGCCTCGATACCCGTAGTCCTCGCAGGCTTCCCCAGGCCAGCGAAGATGACCCACGGACGGACACACCACGTCAGCCTGGCCCTGTGCTAAGTACCGTAAGGTGTTACTGGACAACGGAAATGTATTTAATATTTTTTTATAAATTTTATATATTTAAGATTTTTAAAATTATAGAAATACATATAATACATATATCTATCTATGACCTACGCGGGATTCGAACCCGCGACCTCTGACATACCACGCGGACTAAACCGCCACGTTACCAACTGAGCCAGCCGTTCGTCTTACGTAAATACATAATATAATAATAGATTATATTTATTTGTTCCCCACCATGGTCCAACCTAAGCGTGGTGGTTTCCGCGAGGAAGCTAAAGAAACCCGTAGTACCCGAGGGGCCTTCGAGCTCGGATTTAGGGCGAGAATGGGAATCACGCCTCATTGCACTCTCCCGAAGTCGGTGGGATTGTTCTGTAATGCGGGATAACCCTCCGGTAGACGTGGCGTCGGTCCCTTAAGGAGCGGGTTAGAAGTTGAAGTGCCCTAATGATAAGTTCGGGGCGCCTCACGTAGGCAGGCGCGTGAATCCCCCGTCTCACGGTGTTCGTTTGTTCGTGTGTCGCGAAGAGATACAGGCCTTATTGACGCCTGTGTTGGATCACATTCTGGCACCTATAGGCAGATGTTACCAGTTAACTGTTTATATCTGCAATCCTAAATTATTTGTTAACTGTTGATGAGCACCTCTTCAACTTCAAATCTATACATCTATACATCTACACATCTATACATCTATACATCTACACATCTATACATCTATACATCTATACATCTACACATCTATACATCTGTACATCTAGATTTATTACATAAATTATTGAAATTTACACTCAAGATACATTTTAACTCTAAACATTGAAACAATTGCATTATTAAGGCCTTGCGAGTTATTATTTTTAATAACAATACTTATAAGGCTTCTCTGCAATCTCTTAAGTATTGTATCGTAGGCATGGCATGTTACAACGATCTCTACACGGGCAGTAGCGGCCACTACAGATTATGGAATTGCTCAGGTGGCTACCGTAGGTATACCAGGCCACTCAACAATTGTTGCGAAAAAAAGATTTTATGCATAAGACTGACTGGATATAATTTATTTTGAAAATATATTTATTTATATGGAAATTTTTAAATTTGCTTCCTATTTTATTTACGAAATACTTACTAAACCATACTACAATTCTTTATGATTTCAAATGTCATTACCGGGCGAATGATTGGAGTCATGCGATAGTATGAGCAGATTCAGCATATAATGAGAACAATTTCGCGTGAGGGGGACAGTGCACGCTGGGTGCCGCACAACCTCACCGAGGCATAGAAACAGGCTCGGGTTGAATGGTGTCGTGTTCTGTTAACTGTAACTCGGCGTGTTTACGACATCATCACAGGCGGTGAGTCCTGGATTTATCAATACGATCAAGAAACCGAAGCGCCAGTGGACTGTTTGTGTTCTAAAATGATGCGACGCCTACCTAAGTGATGACTTCAATATGACTGGCTTCTTGGCGTCAATTCCTGGCGCATTAACGCTGAATGGTAGTGGTGTTACAACCAAATGCTTACCATTTTTTTTTTTAGTTGTGAGCAATAAACAACCGGACACAAGACTCGGCAGTTTACTGCCTCACCGCAACTACGAGAGCACGCAACCACACCGTGCTCAAATATCAAAAACAGGGAAATTCTTCAGGGAACAGCACGACGGTCAAACTTGGGTCACCCTCCTTACATCCCTGATCTGCGACCGCGTGACTAAGGAAGATGCGCTGTCAGTGTTCGAGCACATAAATGCTAGAAAAATATTTCCTGTTTCTGATACAGCCAGGTAGAAATGTTCTCTTGTGATGTTAATGTCTAAAATTAGTCTATAAACCTACTTTTTTTTGCAAATAACTCAAACTTTATGTTTGGGTACATCTTATGGGAATCAATTGATGCCTTATTTGTTAAAATCAATTACTTAAGAAATATTTGTTCTATTATCTAACTATACACAGACTGTTAGAATCGTTAGTAAGTTCTTGTCCTGTCCTGCTACAGCTGCTGAAAGGACATTCCATGCTTGTAGGTATATAATTATAGTATATGTAATGTATTAGAACTTACCAATCAACTTTCAATGGAAGACTTGCTCTCTTATGTCTTATAACAATATTATATATGTTGTATACATTGTGATGAGATCCCTTATTTCCCAAATCTGTAACATGATCATCATAGTATACATCTGGTTCAGTTGCGAAGGTGTCCAACTCTATATCACCAGAAACTCTGTCTCCTCTCCAAGTTTTTGACAGTCTGTGATTCCTTCTCCTGTGTGGCATCTCATCAGAAAGATGCATCTCCCTGTATTCTTTTTTGGACATGTCGGAGAGGCGTGTCAAACCATATCTGGCTTTGAGTCCCTCAGGACCACGAGATGCAGCATTCATTTCATCTATTTCCATTACAGAAGCCTAAAATATAAGACATTCTTGCTTATTATAGCCTATTAAAGTAATTTCATGCCTGTTATCCTCGAAGAGGTAGGCGTGTGCTGGTACATCCAGAACTCGTAAGTCCAGTAGATATACTAGAACACCCAAAATTAGCCAAGGTACTGTGGCCCATGATGTCATAGGTGGCAAGGCTATGGCCACTAAAACCATATTTTAGAGGCCATAGCCTTGCCACCTTCAGGCACATTCCCATCCCGGACAATGTAATGTGTGCTCAGAATAATCTTAGAATCATGTAACAGTTGCCCGACCTGGGGATCAAACCCAGGACCCCACGCAGCTAACGGTCTTCACAAGCGACACCCGCACCGTTACACCACAGAGTCCTATTAGATAAATAAATTTCTTTTTCTTTTTCAAACAGTAGGTGCCAACAAATAGAGGGAGATCCACAGGTATTTGTTACCTGTTTTTAATCTATAAAAGGGACCGGCAGCCAATAAAACATTTAAACAAATTGTGACAAACATCTGTAGATTGCTATCCTGCTCTATCACACTAATCCATTGAAGGTTGTATTATCATCATCATAAGTATCGGCCCCTATCAGTCCTCTGCTGGACATAGGCCTCTTTCAATGAATGCCAACATGGCCCATGTCCTGCTACTTCCATCTATCCCGGACCAGCTATTGCACGCAGATCGTCTTCCCACCTGATGAACCCTCTTCGTTCACCGAAATGCGGCCTCCACTCTAGAATCTTAGTGGCCCATTTGCCATTAGATTTTCCGAGTGTGTGACCAGCCCATTGCCATTTCAGTGAGCTTATTCATCTATTATGTGAACTAAAATTACCTCAGAATTAATTTCGCAGTCATAGAATAGTTCAAATAATTAATATTAAAAACTGCTTATAAAATAGTGTGCAATGTTAAAAACAATATTACATAAGAAATTGGCAATTACAAGACATTTTAAGGAAATAAACGTTAATGACTTTTAACATTAGTTTATTAAGCAGTTAATGTATCTCATTATTGCGAGTTACATGTATCACACAAAACTTTAAAGACTAAAATAATCAAATAACTCACCACAAAATGCTCAAGTCTTACTTCATACTCCGTATCATTTGCTTTGTAAGTTTTATTGAACTTCTTTATATATTCGTCGAACATTGGTATTAATTGTTCCCTAGTTTTTGAATTTGGATACGTTAAAGGGATCGCTATGAAAAGTAAACATACTAATCCAAAAATAAGTAACCAATTCCACCAATTTTTCATTATGCTAATTTTCAATTTATTTAACAAAACACAAAACTCTCGTTCACTCGGCACTACAAACTAAAAGATTCAAGATCACGAACTGTAGAGAGACTACGTATAATCAAGATATCATTTTAAAAATGAGTATGTACAAGTCAACAAAACTTGTTTTTAAGTTTGAATCATTTTGAATTATATTTGTTGTATGACAGCCACATGACAACTGACAAGCGACAATGGCAGTAAAGTGTAAACACGATTATTTTTTTATAAGTCTGCGCGGGGTCGAAATCACAGATTTACTAGCGGTAAGCGGTCCGTGATCGGACCTCTTTTATTTCCATTTTAAGTGACCAACACCCAACTTTGATTAGTCCATTATTTCACACCGTACTCTCTGTCTACAATGTTGCATTGGGTACATAAAAAATATCTAGTCTACCCAGTAAAGGATGGTGTTCCCCTTTTTAAACTTCATTCTATTGAGATAATAGAGATAGAAAAGCCAGCCTAAAACGCGGCAGTCCAATTCGAAAGAGACAAAAAGCGCAATGCATATTGATAGACAAATATAGTATTGCCTTCTCATCCTTCTTCTCTATTAACCCAGACGGCGAATCGTTAAATGTATTCAATAATGATTCACAAAAATACCAGATATACGATTTCATACTGAACTGTTATTCTAATCCACGAATTTACATAAACATATTCTTTTGCAATGTCAACGTAACGTATATGATTTTAAGTCGTTTTTACAATGTCTGTAAAAGATACGCAAAGTTTAAATATATTTCCTTCAAAAGTCAACCTTGCGGACTTGTGTCAAAATTGTTTACTAAGTGCATAATTTGACAATTGCACATCTTTTATGTGGACGGTCATGACATGCTCACTGTACATCTTGATGTCTTGTAAATCGATAACGCTGTCTGCATGCAAAAGTATATATTTATCGATTTATACACTATAGTAACGTTACGATTCAAATTAATGTCTTTAATGGAAAGAGCCTGTGAAAAATATGTGGTGTAATTTGAGCTGCGGCACGGCTGCGATTGTCCGACTACATTCGTGTTAACAAAGTAAAAGAGGGGTAGGAATGAAAGCGTATGTCGGTCTCATTATTTGATACGTAACTTAACTACAGGCTTTATATTAATTACATATAGCGAGCTATAATCTGTAAAACCTAAATGTACATTTTCCTAAATAAATGTCCATAATAGGGGACTCTGATAGCCACCTATAAAACCGGTCACCAAACCCTGAGCACCTGTATTAATTGATATAAATAATAGCCAAATCAGATCCAGACATACGGTATTGGTCAACCAACATTTATCGAGGAAGGCCATCACAATACGACCAATGAGAACGGAGTATCCGTGTGAAACTATAGAGTGCTGCTAGTCTACTATAATTATAGGGGAACAAATAATTTTATGTATAATAACTAAGCATGTTGTACCAAACATATGATTTATGTACAGGAAGTGGTGATAGGGGATATCATTATCGCTATCTGTTAGTTTTCGTGTAAAGGTTTTATATATATATTTATATATACATCGCCAAGTTGTTCGAGAGGCTTCTGCTTCGGAGGCTGAAGCTGTTTTCGTCATTCTTGGAAGGTAGGACTTTCTGGGTAGCGGTGGATCGGAGGCACTACTCGGTGAAGGCCGTACGTGCCGGACTGCCACAGGGCAGTTGCCTATCCCCTTGCCTGTACGCGGCCTACACCAACGACATCCCCACACTCAATGATCCTTCGGGAGAGGGTAAGGTGGACGTCACGCTCGCGCTGTTCGCCGACGACAGCACATACGTAACCTCGTCCCTAAAGCCGGAGCTCACAACTGGGCGCATGCAGCGCATGCTGGACCGGTTGCCGGAGTGGCTCGACAGATGGCGCATGTCCGTCAACGTGGATAAGACGACGGCGCTATATGTCAGCAAGAGGCGCTCCATGCCGGGGCGGATTAAAGTTCGGAGGCCAGAATGTGTCTTGGGAATCCCCAGTCGTGATCTCGGATGCAGTATAGACCGCCGCGCGCTGCGGAGTAGCTCGCAGGTGGATCGAGCGGTCCACCAGGCGAGAACAGCCCGCGCTTTGTTGTAGTCGGTACTACCGTCCGGACTTTCTACACGGACGAAACTGGGGATTTACAAGACATATATCCGGTCACGCCTCACTTACGCCGCCCCCGCATGGTACGCGCTAACCTCCCAGGCCCATCTACGCGACCTGGCTCCGCTGCACGCACGACCACCTGACGGGAGACCGTATCCGCGTGAACTCCCGAGAGGATCGGACGAGGATCACACATCCCGGACGAGGATCACACATGCGCACGCATGACACACCCAATCGCTACTCTCCACAGTCACAACACACCACACAATATACAGACCCTAAACAGGCCTACATTCCCTCCCTGAGCCCATAAGCCACTATGGCAAACCCGTAAATTTATTGCGGCCCCGTTACCGAAGGGATAGTTGTCCCTTCGCGATCCCACCCGGGTTATGAGGTTCGTCTCGGTGACCGTAGCCCTCGCAGAAGCCCTGCGAAGATGACCAGTAGTAGTAGTTCATACAAGTAGTGGCACAAAGACTGTAACGAAAGCCTTAGTGGGATAAAAAAAAACCAGGAATCTTGCACTTGCTATCCAATCCATTTACAACATAATCTGTTAAATCATGTATCGCGTCAACCGTTGTGATACCTGATCTGAAACCGTATTGGCCTGTTGAGTGAAAATTTATTTTATTATTAAGTAGCGTTCCAGGATCTTTGATTATGTGCAAAGAATAGCAATAGGCCTGTAGTTATCGACTATATTTCTAGTGACACTTATGAATCGGTGAAATGTGTGCCAATTCGAAAGAGCTTGGGAGCACACCATTGGAAAAGGAGGTATTAAAAATGTGCACAGGAGAGGGCACAAAAACTTTTAAACTTCTTGAGAATAAACCCAGAGATTCCGTTGAGACCCTCGGCACAGTTAGTTCGAAGAGAAGTCAACTGTAGCTCAACTTCATGATCAGAGGTTGGTAGAATTAAAAACGAATTTGTATTTGGGCTGGTACTAGGAAACTCGCAGGATGTACGGGGACCAATCTTGTCAGCTAGAGGCGCCAATATTTGCGAAAAACGTATTGACTTTGTCAATATCTTTATAGTGATCTTCGGTAGAGAGAAGTTCTTTTGGACATGCCCTTTGCCCTGCAGTATGGATAATATTACGTATTGCGTTCCAGATCATTTTGTTATATTTTCCCGCTGTGTATATTTGGTCCTTCTCAAAATCTAGCTTAGCTTTTTTAAATATCTTGTTACAGTAATTCCTATATATTTTATAAGTTGTTGTATTTAATTATTAGGAGCTCTTTTAAATTTCAAATGGAGATTTTCTCGATTTCTCATGCATCGCAAAAGTGCCGGAGTAATCCAACGCTTCGATAGCTGTTTCCGTTATGAAGAAATTTTTGTCACTGTATTTGCGTTTGTGACTTTTGTTAGAGATTCCGCAAAAATATTCAATGCCAGATTCACATCTGGTGCTTTTAATATTGGATCAAAGTCAATCAGCTTCAGATCAGATTCATGGGACTCATAATTTATAAATGTGGTTTCCTTATTAAGTGGTATGTACCTAAAGGAATTTTGTATAAATAGTATGGCACTGTCATGGTCAGTCAATGAAGTGTCAGCAACATAACAAGCGGCAGGCTTCTTGGTTTACAACATGATATGGTCCAGACATGAGTTACCACCACGTGTAGCTAGTGTATGAGCTGGAAGCATATCGTGACTTGCAATTAAATCAAGATAATCATTAGAACGTACATCAGACGAACCATCAATAATATTAATGATGAGGTCACCAACGAGGAGTAGTGTTTTTAAAGATGACAAGCCAGCGGGGATAGGGTTTAGTGCTATCCTGCGGGGATAGGGTTTAGTGTTAGCCAGCGGGGATAGAGCATAGTGATTCCAGAAAAATATTGATTTTGTAGACCGATGGGGACCTATAGACAGCCACTATGGCAATGTTTTATCAAACAGCTGGCATTAAATAAGGTGGGCTCGTATATGTTAACTGAGATACATTTATTATAGTATACAATAATACCATCATTTTGTAGATGATGTGAGGTAGTAGACGTAGACAAATACCCATCTAGAGCAGGTATTGGAGGGGAGTGGTGTAAGCGACATTCAGTAAGATTTATAAAGTCCCATGCGATATAAGCTCTTGTGCGAAGCGTCTGTAAACCATTGAAATTTCCTGTAACACTTCTTATGTTTTGCGTGATGAATGATAGAGATTTGCCATGCTTGGACTTTAACCTCGCAGTCTTCAATCACGCAGTTACTACTGTTTGATACGGTAATATCCTCTAGTTCAATTTGTAAATCATTTTGACTATCGAATTCAATAATTAATGTCATTGTGTCACAATAGTAGTACGCCGAATTTATATCAATGTTTTGATTGTACGTGAGTAATCTCGGTTAAATTACCTTTTTAGGTGTTTTCGTAGTAGGTATGTGTGAATTTTGAAATATATCAAGTTAAAGTGAATTGGTTTTTATTATAATATTGTCGCTTGGATAGTGTTGCTTATAATAATATGGGTTTGGGAGATTATTATGTGTATACGGTGTTCAAGTAAAAACAAATGCAATATTATTTAACATTGGAACGTATGTAGAAGACAATTTGAGCCAATGATTTGACGTAACAAAATTTGAAAGTGTTAGAATGATTAAAGTACTGTTAATGTAATAGAGGGTCGAAGGTTTTTGTGGAGAAGCTTGGAAGAAGTCATCTGACAGAGGCTAGGACTGATTCTGGGGTTACCGTTTCTTCTAAGCCTGAGATCTTATATGAAATCGAAGACTTCTATAGCAAGTTATATACTTCGCACGCTACTCATCCCGATACCCTGAACAACGATCCGCGTGCAAGCCTGAGACGACATTTGTCAGGAGATCATCCGGACATCAGCTTGATTGATATTAGTCTAGTTCAGGGTAAAGGCTCCGGGGAAGGACGGAATTACAGTCGAGCTTTTTTGGGCAGGATACTCGATTCAATACCATTTCGTACTCCCACTTTGGCATTAAAGTCCCAAATAACAACATTAAAGTGGGCCTTACAGGTGTTATGTAAGGCCTTTGAGACATCCTCATATGTTGCCTCCACGTCGTCATCTGAATGTGTCGAGATTGGTGCGTATACTTGTACCACTTCGAGACTATTAGTGAATTTAAGTACGAGATACGCGACCCTACTCGACACCCTAAAGATTTCAACGATGTTGCCTACGAGGGACTTATTCACGAGGAATCTCACGCGGCCTTGTGATGGAGTGTCGCCTTCCCTGAATAGGTGACCCGGTGCAGAGTTATGATGTCTTCACCTTATCTTCGGACTTCACTTAGCCCCCGAACGTGCCATCGGATGTTTTCCAGTTCCACCTCCAGCTCAACTAAGTGGCTATCCAGTCGAATCGTTCGTCCGTTATACGTAGCCAGGTCAAATCCGTAGCCCGGGGATTGTTAGCACGCCTTGTTCCACCATTACCGTGGCCGCTACCATGGTCAGGACTAGTGGAACTACCGGGAACTAGGGGCCGAATTCTGATGTCTTCCATTGACGGTAAGTGCTCGTAGTTGCCACGCTGAGCAGGCGGATTGGCAATCGCAGACTAGCTTACGGACCGGCACCACTGCTGCCTGTCGCCGATCCAATTGATGGTACAGCCATCATTCGGCGCGACCGCTGTCCGATGCTGCCGCATACTTCACTGTCACTATGAAGCAGACGGGACACCAAACAACCAGGTCGCTGAGGCCTCCTAGATACTAAGAGGCTATTGCCCTTTGACGATTTTTACGTCACCCTGGGCTTGGATTGTGGGTGGGGGTTTTCCCAGGCCGCCCCTACACGGCCCCTGTTCAATGGACGGTCATTATTGACGTCATAGCTCTCGGCAGGGCTGAACTACGTCTTTTTAGGAATACTGCGCGAATGTAGTCCTGCCCAGGGGAAGTGGCATTATCAAACATGAGTAGTACCTTAAGATTTTTTTCAGGTATATTGATACTGTTCAGTGACGTTGCCAGTCTTGAAGTTTGAGTTGAGTGAGTCAAGTAGTTCGTCGCACAGTTTTTTATTTGATCACGCTAGGATGGTGTTAATCGGACTTCACAATCACGGATTTTTTTCTATTTTTAGGGTAGTTAGAGCTGGTGCTCTTTAGTAGGTAAAATAATTTTATAGGCCTTGGCATGTCTCCGTTGGGTACAACAGTCACAACTACTGCTTCTTGAACTGGCAACTATTTAATCGTTTGAAGAAATGCCCACCTATCATGTGCTTTTCGATCATAATGATTGTCAGACTGATTCCTCGATCCCAAACACAATTACGTTACGAGCTCTTAAATACTTTACGAAATAACACAAAGAGGAAACTCTTTCTGTTATTTCGTTAAATATTTGGTCGGGGCTAGTATTGTTTCTGGTTTTATTTCAATTCTGTCACTTGTTGTTGGAGCTCAGTAACAAGTTTTCATAGTGCCGGAATTTGTTTAATCCATCGTCGCAATGCAATGCAATGAAATGCATCCGCGCAAAGATAAGACATTTTAGGATCTTGAAGGGAAAAAAATACGACGTTCGGTTGCCGACAGCTGCAGATTGCATTTACCTCAAATTAAACGAGTGTAGCCTTAATGTTATAAAACATTCGTCTAGACAGGGGCCAGAGGTTTGGAAACCTTTTAGAGTTCGAGGCGGACAACGGCTTAAGATTTGCTCAGACTATGCTGCGTCATGTTTCGTACGGTTTGTAAGTAAACCGGTGGCCAATTAGGGGGGGGGGGTGTGAAGGAGGGCAACGCTGCTGTGTATGCAGAAGTTAATGGGCATAAGTAGTCACCAAATGACTCTTATTATAAATAGAAATTACCCGTTCGCCCGCTTACGCTATAAAAAAACAAACATTCTTCCAGTTAAGTAAGAAAGACAAGAGTTTAAGAGTTGAACTTGGCCTCTGCAGTAAATACATTTATGTTTTTGAGTAATTGTAATATATTTAGTAGAGACTGTGTAACTGAATATGATAACCTGTATCATGACCATCGTCTTACTGCTACTACTTCCTGGTCAAGGCAAATATCATAACACTGGTTGGGTCTCGAGGGGACAACTATCCCCTCGGTAAAGGGGACCGCATTACTGTGGGTATGCCATAGTGGCTTATGGGCCTATGTGTTGTGTGATGTGTTATGATAATAGGTGTGTAGTGATATGGATGTTATGCATGTGCATGTGTGGTCCTCGTCCGGATTGCCGGACACGCAGACCGCTTGGTGGATCACGGAGGGTGAGTTCACATGGGTACGGCCTCTCGTCAGGTGGTCGCGCGTGCAGGGGGGCCAGGTCGCGTAGATGAGCATGCGGTCCATTGTCTGCCCTATTAAACATAGCGGTCGACAATCGAACTACAAACTCATCCAGCGATAGAGTCGCCGCAAGTCACGCGCGGTCACGTCGTTACGGACATAGGGACCGACTCCCGTGATGACCCGTAGGGAGATGTTCTGCTGGGCCTGCAGGCGTTTCCGCTGGGCCTGGGAGGTTAGCGCGTACCATGCGGGGGCGGCGTAAGTGAGGTGTGACCGGATATGTCCCCAGTAAATCCCCAGTTCCATCCGTGTAGGGACTCCGGACGCAAGTACCGGCCACAGCAAAGCGCGGGCTGGTTGACTATTCAGTCCACCTGCGAGACTATCCGCAGCGCGCGATTGACTGCATTCGAGATACACGACTGGGGATTTACAAGACATATCCTGGCCTCTGAACTTTAACCGCCCCGGCATGAAACGCCTCTAGCTGACATATAGTGCCGCCGTCTTATCCACATTGACGGACATGCGCCACTTGTCAAGCCACTCCGGCAACCGGTCGAGCATGCGCTGCATGTACCCAGTTGCCAGCTCTAGCTTTCAAGAAGAGGTAACGTAGGCGCTGTCATCGGCGAACAGCGCGAGCATGACATCCACCCCACCCTCTCCCGAGGGATCACTGAGTATGGGGATTTCGTTAGTGTAGGCCGCATACAGGCAAGGGGACATGCAGCTGTCCTGTGGTACTCCAACAAGTATGGCCTTCACCGAGGAGTGCCTCCGCTCAACCGCTACACGGAAAATCCTACTTTCCAAGAATGATGCCACTAGTCTCACAGGCACTAGCGGGACGCTGGCGTCCACCAACTTATACAGGAGCCAAGGGTGTGGCGCCCGGCTACACCCTGTATAAGGCCTTCTACATATCAAGAAAGACCGCGACAGAGTGCTCCCCCTGTTCCCCCAGTCGATCCTCTCTCTGGTCCGCACTCCCGGTCCCGGCCGTACCTCTGTACGGTCTGCCGCTCGGCGACAACTCGTCACTCCACTACGCGACTTAGTTCGGTAGCCGGAGGCTCTGCGTTGGTTTCAGTCAAGTCTCGCCCAGCAGGACTATATGTAGGTCGTAATGCTGAGCGAGCAGCCGAAGACTATCGCCTTTGCGTCCTAAAACTCCGGGGCTCAAGTCTGCGACCCTGAGCTCGTCGTGATTCTTCACTGGCTCCCCAATGGTTAGCGTGTAAGATCTTTGCCTATGGGAATGCTTCTGCCAGTCCGGCAGGAACTAGACGACAACAGGATATACCGCTAGCCTGCGCGGCGGCTGGGAACAGCCTTGATGGAGGGCTGCTGGCTGCACGGCTACGGGCTGTGTTTGGTTGTGTTCAACACAGGTCGGGGAGAGGAGAGGCACCTGCTGCTCCTCGTCGGTCGGAAACAGCGGTCTCCTTACTACTATTCTCTCCTCTTTCTTTGGCATCTGAGTTGGTTGGGGTGGTGCTGATGATGATGTTAAGGTGCTGGGCAGCTCCGTTCTCCGTCGGACTCGCTGTCCATTCCCCGAACTTTTCTTCAAAAAGAAGTATGTCGCGCGGTGCGGCTTCGTACTGTTCTTGCGGCTTGGTCCTTGTATACGCCTACCTACTACCATATACCTGTACACTATGTATACAAAAAACGCATTGGCTTCGCCCAAGTTCCAAACTCGGCTCGAAATAAAACTATTTCGGTCCGCGTTCAGAACAAGGACGAGAGGGCTGGGGCGCAAGCGGATGGCTGGTGAGAACCTTACGGCAAGAAAGAGACAAACAGCGATCCGGCAAGCGTGCGAAAGAGAGGGCGTTGTTGATCATCGTCAGCCGGACGACGTACTATAGGACATAGACCCGCCTCATAGGTCACGGTCACGATCCACTTGCATCCGGTGGCTCCCATGTGTCCCTAACCAAGTCGTCAGTCCATGAGGTAGAGTCCAAGTATTAATTTAATCGTAAAGGAACATAAATTTGGTCTAAGTTCCAGTTACTTTTCTTTCCTATTAAATAGAATATTTTGCCTATTTTAATAGTGCATAATAAATAAAGCAAAATAATAATTAAAGTATGCACCACATCAATTTATTAAATTACAATTACATTAGAAGCCAAATTACATTATCTATGTTCCTTAATTGTTAACAATCTTACTTTAAGATGTACCTAATACTTAAAGCTTATAATTCTGCTTTAATAACTTCAAAAGTGATAAAACGCCATCTATGTTCAATGTTGGCACCGACTCCTGTGGTTTTACAAATAAACACATCTTTATATTTATCCAGTGTCGCCAGCACCGTGGCTTGCGTCACACTCGGCGTCATAGACTTGACGTACGACACGAGATAGTCGACGGAAGCTCCCAGAGGGTGCACCATGAGGAACGCTGTCAACATGCTGATGAGCTTGGCTTCAGACGGCGGCACGAAGGGGCCGGAAGTAACGACTTTGTTGTCGTCCATCGACGAAGGGCCCGGGATGGGCGGCGGCGGAGGCAGCGGCGGAGGCGGTTTTGGCCACATCTCGCTCAGTGAAGTGACCGTTTCGTTTTTCTGCTTGATTGACGTCATCAGACCCGGATAAGGCTAGAAGTTACATTATAACAGTAAGAGCAGGCCGTGCCTCGGATGGTTTGAAGACATAACACGCCGGCGCGACCGAGGAGGTGGCCTCGCTCGCCAAATACTGACCTAAGTCATCGTTTTCATCACAATGCTATCGAATTTCGTGCGGTCTGAGGGAGTCCGGTGCCCCATTGGGAGGATGGAGGTGAAAAGAACAATGCATCTGCATAACCATGCAGATCTCGATGGGCGTCTGTGCTCATAGATGTCAGTCGGAGTGAATGATTGCATGTTTGCCTTAAAAGTATATGTAACAATATAAACTTTATATTTTGACTGTGCCATTCAAGTGTTTATCGTCAGGTGACATCCACCGTAAGCGACAGAACAACAGAACAGCCGAGGTGCTCTCTTTGTTCGATTTGGTTCAAATTTAGTTAGCATAAAAGTAGTGTAATTTCGTTAGGGAAACGACGTGTTGTTGAATATAAAGTGTTCTTACGTGTTTGTTTTGCAAAGCTTGTTGCGCTATGAAATGTGCTTTGAAAGTCTCAAATTTCCGCTCAGCTTCATCTTTAGCAAGATACGCTTCATTTTTGTAGCCTTCCAGTTCATAGGTGAGATTTTCATTTTCTCTCTGTAATAATATAAAAGTTGATGACGACCGGCTGGGCTCAGTTGACAAGGTAGCAGGCACGTCGCGTGTTCCACCAGCCACGCGGCCGTGAATCCCGCCCAGGTCTTAAATTTACGCGTACCTATGTCTATTAAAAATTTTAAAGTAATTTTATAAAAAAGGCTGGTTGTCTAAGTCGGTTTATGGACGATATAATTTGACGTGATAGTGATTCCTTCTATAAATGATGATGTTACGTATGCAAGTTCTTAGAAATAACACGAGGATAGACATGAGTGGCGGAATGAGTCAGCGCTGTCTGAATGGGGGATGGAGCCTGACACACAACAAACCTACACATTTACAGAAAGGGCAAATTACCTTAAGCTCCTCATACTTCTCAAAAGCCACCACATTTTTGTTGTGGTTGGGTCTCTCGGTTTCTTCCTCATCAAATGCCATATTAAATTCCTCTTTCATATTTTCCAGTTCCTGGAACATGAGAGTCGGTTAGATATCGTTCATATTAACATTTTTAGGTTATTGTTTAGAGAGATATGTACTGAAATGGTATTTATTTTTATACTTAATTCTTGCGAGCGTATTCCATGTGCAGCAAACACTTCTTCGGACCTAAATATTTTTTTAATTTTCCGCTGGGTGTTACAAAGTTGTTGTCTCCTAAGTACCTAGTCTGGCCATAAATACTGTTACGATTAAAAATAAATAATATAAATACATTTGAATATGGAATCTGTCATTTTTGTACGATTGTTCATTGTGTTTGGCGCCAATACATAGTACAATACTTTGCGATATTAAAATAGAGTAGGGTGCTAAGGAGAACAGAATCGCTGTGATTTAATTACACAAGTGGGTATCGAGCCAAATGCAATTTTTAAGACTCTCCATATAGTTGGAAATAGTCATAAGTTCTTGCTATTAATAGGTACAATTTTTGTGACATAAAAAAGTCTGGCCGTCTACGTAGTGTTCGTACAAGAAAGGTGGTCAAAGCAGTTATTGAAAGAATTCGAAGGAATTTTATCGCGATATCAGCAAAATATTTTATCGCGAGAAATGAAGATATCACCTAGAACCATGTCGCGTATTTCAACCTATGACTAAGGACTTGTAGACTGTAAGAGAAGCACTGTTATTTTGCTTGATAAACTAAAGATGAATAGGGAGGCAGCATCGAAACGACTGCTGAAGCGGTACGCAAAGTGACGTCACATAAAAAATTGTTTACGGATGAGAATTTTTTACAATTGATCAGCATTTTAACAAACAATTAGTCAACAGAGTGCAACGTGGAAATTCTACGACTTCAGTGATGGTTTGGTGGAGCTGGTGAGTGAGGAGAGGTGGAGTGTTAGCTATGAAGGAGTGACTGAACCATATTTTTGTGAAGAAAGGTATCAAAACATCGCACAAGTGTATCAAAATACCATTCTTGCGTAGGTAGTTAAGTCCCTTAATAACACCTTTTTCTAACTTAAATAAAAAGTATACTCTTTGTACTATTTCCACAAATTTATAATTTTTAATAACAAATTTGGGGAAATAGTATAAAGAGTATATTTTTATTTAAATTATAATATGAATTTCCATCAAGAAGTGACAATAGACTCCATTAACTATAACACCTTTTTCAACAACCAAGTATGGTCTTTCCAGCAAGACACGTGACCAAATCATCACGCTCGATCTGCCCAATCTTGTTTAAAAAGTGTTTTCAGGACTTTATCAGGATTCTGTTTATGGTAAGTTTTAGAGCTTACTCTAAACGCCATGATAATTTGGAGTCCCAGACTGGCCTTAACGTTTAAGGGACTGTATTGCAGCCGAATTCAACTTCAAATAAGCTTTTTGTTATTTGTTTTATATTTGTGTATTAAACTAACACACTGTAAAAGTAATAAACGTTACTTGCAATAAAAAAAAATTCTTTGCTTTCGATATTTATGGCAAGACTAGGTTATTATTTATAATAGGACTCTACGCAGCTCTTCCAATCGCTGCTCGAATTTCAGTCTCCAGAATTGGGACAGGCTCAGCACAGCTTTAATGTCGCTTCGTTATATTCAGACCTGTGTAAAACACGTACCTCATCGGTCGACCTTCTTCAACGTGAGTGGCAACTGCGGCTCGCGTTTAGTTCACCAACTAAGATCTAAGCATTTGTTACCTTCGAGTGCTTGTTGTCGACATGTCACCTCCTCATAACTTCGAAGCTACTGACGATGGTTGTTTTCGTGTAAATTGGTATGGTTTTATTTTGACCCAAAATATAGGCTCAATGATATCATATTATGAGCTTCACAGAACAACATTGAATGAAAATGTTATGAACTTTCATATTTCTCTGGAACGATTATGTATTTGTGCCAGTCATATTTTTTTCTTTATTATTAAATTACATACACAATTTATTAATAGTTGTGAGTACTAGTAGCTTATTTTCGATTGTGACTACAATGATAAATATATTTACCATTTTTGTCTATTTTGCAAATTACATTTTTATTCAAATGTTACTAGTGATGTATGAATATGGAGTCATTGTGCCAAGCCTTGCATCTGTAGACCTTATGTCCAAAGTACCAAGTGACAATACTATTTAATCGCGTAACGAAGTACCGTTCTGATGATCAAGGTTCAGATAAATCGAGGTTACATTTGGCTCTGGAGCCTAGGTTTACAGATCTCAGGTCTAGACCAGTGTACCTCGGTCATCTTCATCCACATGTCGATGTTGCGGCGCTGCTGCTTGGTGAAGTGGTCAGAGACCCGCTGGTGCTTCGCCGCTGACAGAATTTTCGCAACCTGCTCGACTGCGATTGAGAAAAGCTATTGACCATTTTATATTCCGACTAGCTGCGCCCGAACTTATCTGGAGACTGACTACAAAACCTTCCTCTATAATATATAATATATATATATAACGAAGGCCTTTAAGTCATACCTTTTAAAATTTAAAGTAGGTGTGTCTGTTGGTATTATCGGAAGCTTTTGAAGATTCGAACGTAAATTGAAGTTACCGTCTTTGTAAAATATCTTTGCCTTTGTACTTCTCTGCGCTCGGAAATATTTGGTGGTGTGACAAGCATTGGACCTGACGACCGATGAGTGTGTCTAAAAAACTGGAGACAAGTAGGAACAGCTACTGCAACATCCGTCGTGGGAAACTTCCCGTAGGCAACTTTTGAGCCCGTAGTCCGTGTAGCACGTGTCAGGAACACCAACTCCTCGTGAAGGACATTATCACCATCAACAGCCAGAGGATGTCCGGTGCGAGCCAGCACTCGGGAACCTTTTTTCTCAGGGGAACATTACCTGCACTAGTGATGTCTTTACTTTACGCGAATGCTATTCAGTACTCAATACTAAAAAACTACTTTAACGCATTAAGCTTTACAGAAAAAAAGTGAAAGTCCATCCGTGGCCATAGTTGCTGTATAGCTGCTGAAGTGTCGGGCTTATTAAATAACTAAATAAACCGCATCCCGTTGAAGTATTTTATTGCCTGCATTTTCACTGTTAAGGCATTTAAATATTACTTTTTCCCACTGGATCGTAATTGTGGACTAAATAATATTTGTCCACGTCACGTGGTAGGTGTATACTATAAACTGAGCGGTAACAAGGTTTCTGCTACTGTTTTTCAGCATTCTATCTTTTCTTATTGTAATGTGTAACTTGTTAGGTGCAATCAGGTCATTGCAAAAGCCAGCTTCGCGTGATGACAAGCCAGGAAGATCAATAATGCGAAATATTATCAATACACCTGTTTGTTCTTCTCCGGCAAAATGCTGCAGCGTGTCGGGGTGCCGCAGATTTCATCGCTAAAGTTGGTCTTGCAGCAGTGGTCGTACTAAATTTGTTCGACTAAATGTTTGATTCCCGGAGTCCACGACTAATCTCCGATGGTCAGGGAGGAGGACGCCTCATGAGCAACATTACCTCCCATTACCACTGCTGAGTTATTCAAATATCGAAACTATTTATTATAAAAGTAGGAATTAAAAAGTACAATCTTGCTCGGCGAGTGCGATAGTATTTAAATATCTCAGGTAGGTAATATTACTGTTAGCGCGCCTGTTGCTTGCATCTAAGCAAGTTTCCCTTGAGGTCGAACTTTTAACAAGACTACAAACAACAAATACTATAAGCAGACACAAAAAGTGAACATACTATGAAACAAACACTTAATAAGTATTTATCAGTAATTAAATTGATTTCAATACAATTTATAATTTAATATTTATGACTATAAAATGCACAGAAATGGTATGTTTATTTTTCCTGCATTTCATAGTCCCGACCTCTTTCTCATGCATTTGTTAAATGTAATAATGTAATAATCAGGTCAGGCTCAGTCAGGCACCAATGTTTGACGTCGGAAACGACACGAACAATTACCAATTCGCCGAGTTTCTTCGGCAAAGCAATACCACATGCATTGGAGACATGGTCTCTTGGATAGCTGCAGTATGTCTATGTCGTGAAACGCCCAATTTCGTCAGAAAGCTGAGGAAATTCGTTACCACAATCTCCAATACATCCAATACCGTATCTTCTGGCTTCTTCTGATCAAACAGATCTTTGTCCGCCCCAAGACTCCCAATATGTTATTACGTAGCTCCTGGATTTGCTGAAATACCTGCTGCAGGGAGGTCAAGTGGGCCAAGCCCGATGTGAAAAAAATCTATACCACCTTATGATACTGCTCTGCTCCATGTCCATGGTCGATTTCTATTTGAGCTCTTTCAAGCATAAATCAATCTATGAATATTGCTCATTCGATGATTAATGTAAGCTTGATAGGGCGATTAGTAAGCATGCAAATATCTGAACAGTACATATTTGAAACCTAAAACAGCAATTGTGTAGGAAACAAAACCTTAAGGCTATTTTCAAATTTTTACTTACTAAATATTTGTTTAGAATTTCGTTTAACGAAATATTCATCTACCTAATTTAATCAAATCAAGAAATAAACGGCTGCTTTTGTGATGCCACCCTCACCATTGGAGGGGATCAGGAGAGGAAAGTGACATCGGCATGACAATAACGTGGATGTCTATGGTCGTCGGTAATCATCTAAAGGCTATACTATAGAAAAAACGCTCACTGTTTTAGGACTCTCAACTTCTGCCATAAGCTTTTGGTAGGGCCAAGTGGCACCACATCTAGTCAGGCCTCCCCCCTACAGTTTATAGTACATATAAACTTACATTGCTTTAAGACCAGTGCAAATTTCTCCTTAATTGATGTTTTCATATTCAAAAGTTCTTCATCCAGTTGCATCTTATCGCTGAACAGTCTTCTGATCTGGTTGTTGCTTGCTTGGATCAGGGAATAGAAAGTATTTGCATTTTTTTTGTTACACTCCCCGCGTTCCAGCCATGACGCCAAAGTCTAAAGAGAGTAATAGTACTATAATAAAGGAATATAGAACTGACAGTTCACGTCGCCTTTTGTGATTACCGGTGGACCATTAGAAGGAAGGAGGAAATCAGAGCAACGTATCGGCATAGTAATTATGTGAATGTTCATGGCCGTCGGGTCGTAAGGAGGCTGCGACTGGTCGTTGGCCCCCAACAATATTTAAATGACATGACTGGTGCGGACAATCTAAATTTGATATACTCACAGAGGCTACATTAACAAATTCATCTTCGCTTTTAATTTTATCTGAAACTAGCGCCAAGGCAGACGGAGTGAATGGCTCCACACGTTGGGGCGTTGTATCCCGTTTATTTGCACTTCTGTCATGCTCATTCTGATCGTCTCGATTCTAGAAAACAAAATGTTGGCTATAGTTGCAATAACATTTCCAATGATAAATCACTATTTATCATATTAATGTGAATTATAAATCATGATTTTGATTACTTATACGAGTATAAACAAAACGAACCATAGCATAGTCAATAAACATAGTTGTGGCTTCGTTGTCTCCTTGATCATGAAATCTGAATCTGTATCCAGAAATACTGAAGGATTGTTCCACACTTTCCTGCCTCTCGAAACGAATATAAAAGACACCACGCCGAGGTATCTTTATCTCCAGCACACTTCCAAACCTTTGGAATATCTCATGGAGGGTTTCTTCTGTTATATTATGTGGTAAGCCACCAACAAATATTGTACGGCAACCTTTGGGTCGATCACGGCGTGATGGCGTCGATACTCCAGGTAGAGGTGGCAGGAATATACCTCCAGAAGTACATATTTGTTGGTTTGGCACCATAGGCATCATCTGCTGGTTCAGCATCATCATATTCTGGTCCATCACATTAGGCATTGTCATCATATTAGGCATGATGTTCATTTGGGGTATCATAGGGATCTGTCCTTCCATTGGTTGCGGAGCCATCAAATTTGCTTGAGGAGCCATCATATTCATGAATGGCATCATGCCTGCAAGAAATATTATCTTCAATAACACCTATAACGACAATATGTCTAGGCACAAATGACCAAAACCATGACACTGAGTGCATAAACATTATATAAATATGTAACCTGGCATCATCATAGGCATTCCAGGAGGACCATGTTGAGCACCCATTGCTACAGGATCTCTGTCATCGCTCCACTTCGTCCTTCTTTCTCTACTTCTTCTGTCACGTCTACTTCTGTCTTGTCTGTCATTTCTGTCGCGCCTATCTCTTGATCGCGAGCGACGTCTATTCCGGTCTATAAAAAAATTTTTTTTACAGATCTTACCTAATAATCTTTGAAAAGTTTATTAAGATTCTTACATAAACATAGGACGTTTCTAGAAACAGTACTCGATTACGATTGCGAAAATGTAAAAAATCCTAAAATTTGACATAAGTCTCTTTGAAATTCTTCCTATACTCACTAACTTATATATTCTCACCAATCTAGACAGAGTGGCCACTCCGTCCATAGACTGGTCCCGCGCAACTCTATAGGTATTTTCTCAAACTAATTACACTGAATTCGGTGAATATAATGTTTTTATTCCTTAATGCTAATTAAAAAAAGGTGTTTTTTTTTTTTCTCATTCTATGAGCGAGTAAGCAGTGGTAGACCCACTATGCTGACATAGGGATGCCGAAAAAATATCCATATATCAATAATTTCAGACGTGCAAAACGCTAATTATGTTGTAGGAATATCTCTTGATATATGGTGGCCAATGCTACTTGTCAAATTAAACAGGGGATGATACTAGAATATTTATAAAAAGTAGGAACATATCGGGTAATGGTATGCTCCTACTTCATAAACGGCACTACATAACTGCGGCTCGGGCACTTTCAGACACGAAATGTTTGACTCGAGGCTGCTCCACTGTATTATCATCATACTTGTGGAATATAAGATTTGGTGATTTGTTTTCTTTACTTCTCCCGGAATTATGTATATTAATAAGATACGCGAATGACGCTCTTTTGTTAGTTAAGGCAAATTTTTGAACAACAATTGAGATTAAATCAAACACGTGTCGAAATTTAATACCGAATTCGAAAAAAAAATTTATTTGTAATTCAAATCCATCGTTTAGAAGAATTTGAATTACAATTAAGTCCATGTATTAAATAAATATGTTATATCACTTTGACAGCGCGTCGGTTCAACGTAAAGGTGTCCGTACTAACGGTGCGGTAAGCTTTACATAAAAGTAATAATGGTAGTAGACTAGTAATTTACGACGCGCCGCACGTCTTGTGGCCCCGCCCACACCACACCACCCACACTGGAGAGGCGTAACTCATGCTACCAAGGTATGACGCGTTGTATATTATGTTTGAGGTCTTAAAGCCCCATGTTGAGCTCGAAATGTTGGTAAAAGCGTAGAAATTACGTATAGCCCTTTCTCCAGTCTGTACGATATGTTCTAAAAAGTTAAATTTTATTCTAATATTAAACCTAATTATGTACGGGTTGGTGAAGGATCCCCACCATGGTTCAAGCCTTGTCGTGGTGGTGGTACTCAGTAGCCTGGGGTGATCCGAGACACCTTGGGCGAAGTCAATTGAACCGGGGAGGTGGCGACTCTTAGTTAACTCTCCTATAAAAAGAGGGGACAAAAGAGCAAAAGGTGGGGGTGTTTTTGCGCACGGGGCAAGGGGCGAGGATGGGAACCTCACCCCATTGCACTGTCCCAAAGTCGGTGAGGTTGTCCTGTGATGCGGGACAACCACATCATTGGAGGTGGCGTCGGTCCCTTCGGGGGCTGACTTGCCGTCGAGGTGCCCTGATGATTTGTTGTTCCGAGGCACCTCACCAAAGGCGGCACTCGCGGTGGTTTTTGAGGGTATTCGGCACTATCATGTGCCGCGAGACCCACACACCACAGGACACCACTGCACAGTTAGTGCGGACCCTGCCAGTTCCTGCTGGAGTATTACCAGTTCACCTTGAAATCCAATGCCGTACCGCCATGTATACTACTCTAGTAACCTCTCTAGCCCAGACTTTTTAA
This sequence comes from Eumaeus atala, assembly GCA_017140195.1. Taxonomy (NCBI): domain Eukaryota; kingdom Metazoa; phylum Arthropoda; class Insecta; order Lepidoptera; family Lycaenidae; genus Eumaeus; species Eumaeus atala. Next base: position 784,904 of record JAFELO010000787.1, read on the forward strand.
GAGCACAATGTAGAGTGAAGATTACTAAACTCTTTAACCCAATAGATGTTACCATTCAAGTAATTCAGTGAATAGCCGGCACGATGGACCAACACAAACAAAGGACGCCATCTATATCCTTTTTTTCCCCTGGGTATGGCAGTGATTATAGAAAAACTGGTAAATATGATTGCATTGCACATTTCCTTCAGAAGTAAATTATTGAGTTTCAAACTAGTAGCATCACCACTTTGTGACTGCTCAGTTCGAGGCGTAGAAATATGAACAAACTGCACATCACATACTGTGGGAGTGTCGTCTTTGGCAGCAGGAGCAAAATGTAATGCTGAATAATATCCGAAATGTTACAGGAGTAATTTACTATAGTGACCTCGTGGACAACGTGGGAAATTTTAGTCCTTTCAAACAATTTTTTCATGAATATTACTGGCAGCAGATAATGTAACTCAATAAGCCCCAGTTGATAATTAAATAATGTAAAGACAATATGTCCATTCCTGCATTTTCGGAACTGAAATAGCAGTAAAATATTTGAGAGAAATCCCTTTCTTTCCTTTTTAGTGTAGACGAAGACCACAACACTAACGAAATATTCAATTTCTTGTGAAGTGTTACAAAAGTTTATTTTTAGCTCTGTATTATAAAATGAAAATTAAGCAAGGATCCGGCAGCCAAAAATACAAATTTTCAAAAGAGGACCAGTAGTTCCTGAGTTAAACATATTAGACAAACACTCCAGCTTTATTATATTAGTGTACTTATTTATTGGATAATTCATGTACAAAAATCATTACAAATTTATAAAGTCACAGAATACTGGTACATGGGAGCTACTTATACCACAACAGAATCTATCCTGGCTACTGGACAACTTGACATCACACATGCAATTATAGTGTACATTCAATTCCTAAAAATAAACTTATTTAGATAATATACATTTATAAAACATAATAATGTAGTTGTAAAATCAGCTCAATTTCAGCAACGAAAGCTACGAGGGGTGATTGATAAGTATCGGAAACGACAAAGAGAAACTTTAATAATCTATTTAGAAGAAATTTATTTTTCAACGTAGTTTCATTTAGTCCAGCGCTCCTCCACTGCCGTTACACCCGTTTGATAAAATGTTTTCTCGAACCCCTCAAAATGCTCGTCTACGACGACAATAACTTCATTATTTGATGAAAATCTTCGGCTACCTAACCATTTCTTGAGATTCGGGAATAAAAGGAAGTCGCACGGGGCCAGTAGGAGGCATGCGGCAACAATTCGAACCGCAATTCATGGAGTTTGGCAATTGCAACCCTTGATGAGGCCCCTATATGACGCCGTTTCTTTCGGACTTCTCGCAAAATTTTTGCAGCAAACTTGCATAATACTCTCCACTTGTTGTTTTTCCTCTTTGCAAGTAATTCACTAAAATAATCCCTCAAGCATCCCAAAAAACAGTCGCCATCACTTCGCATGCCGACAAAACCGCTTCTGCTTTCTTCGGCGCAGGTTTTCCGCTCTCAGTCCACTGCCTAAATTGTTAATTTGCTTCAGGAGTATTATGATGTATCCATATTTCATCTACTGTCAGATAACGCCGCAAAAAACTCGTTAGTATCACCCTTAAACAACGCCAAACACTCCGACGAATCGTCGACTCAACGTTGCTTTCGGTTAACAGTGAGCAAACGCGGCACACGTCGCGCGCAAAGCTTTTTCATTCGCAAATGTGTAAAGTGTTAAAAATGCGTTCAGATGAAGTGCTTACCATCTTTGCTACCTGCCGCAAATTTAAGCGCCGATCATTCAAAACGAATCTTTTTAAAAATGTCCGGATTCGTTACTTCATTTAGACGGCCAGACCTGTTGGTGTCTTCGCAACTCTGTCTCACACGTTTAATATCAATTACACTGGTGTGAATTGTACTCAATGTAGTAGCAGTATTACCTAAAACACTTTCTAGCTCGACTTTAATCTGGGTTGCTGTTTTCCCTTTTAAAACGCAAAACTTTATCACCGCTCGAATTTCGTTTCTTTCCACTGTTGAGAAAATTTACGGAGGAATTTTCTAGGTCCCCTCACACAAATTCTATCAGTTTGAATAAATTCATATTTGGCGTTCTATTTTTGAAAAGATGATGGAATATGATGTCATAAATATTGTTTGCCTATCTTTTTTTTAAGTTCGTCGTTTCGGCCAGTTATCAATCAGTCTGGTATCTCTATAAAGACAAGCCAACGGTGCAGAACATTGTGCTCAAGTGTATGCAACAAAACACAAGTGAACTCCATGTTACCTCATTCTCGTGTTCCAATGGGACAGCTGTTCCGAACAATCAGAGAAAAATTAGGTGCAGCACCGACGGCTTCACAAGCTCTCTGACGCATGAGGTTGTAACTTCCTGACCCTGGATTGTTATTAGAAATTTAAAAAATCTCCATAACACTTTGGTCTGACCTCGGTCTCAAACCCAGGATGTCACAAGTGTGATGGTTGAGTACGCAGAGTACAGTTGAACGCGCTTAACACAAGACCACGAGGCTGTACAACACAGATACGTTATACAATAATGAACACATTCAAATATTATCTAATAAAACTGTCAAAAAAAGTGTCTGTATATTTAATATATAATATGTAAGATTCCTTTACTTAAAATTATATGAAGTCCATAACTGATATCCATAATTGCACCCAACATTATTTTTACATGGCATGATGGGTTATTTTAAAATTGGAAGTCAGACAAGATGTAATGCTCATTTTAATATTATTTATTTTGTACGTTTTAACTGATAGATATTTTTTATTTTGTGTTAGGTTTAAGTTTAAGTAAGAGATAGGTTTTGCTTGACTTGGCTTTTGTATTAGGGTTAAGTTCATGTAAGATAGCTTAAGTATTGTAAGTATATAAATAAATAAAATATTTTTAAAAAGTAATTATTATTTTTTTCTAAATCAAAGAAGTATGCAAACAAAGACACAGGCATCAGGTCAACTAATATGTTATATTTATATAATCAGATTTTAATTTAATTTTGATATCAGTAGTAATCTTTTAGTTTTTCTTAAAAAAGTGTAATAGTTATGGAGTCACAAAATTCATAGGGAGGGGATATCCAGAGTCTAATAGTGACTTGAGAAGGAGTAGGAAGAAATTTGGTGTGGTGGGCCAGAATCTGAAGAGTATGTTTTTGCAGTCCAATAAAGATCCATTAAGATCAGTTAGGAAGATGTCAGGCTGGCAAGAGTGGAAGCTTCTTTCCCCGTCTAGATAGTCAAATTTCGTGCAGATGTAAGTTAATGCAACCCCTACATAAATAAATCAATCTTAGAATAAGTGCAAGGAGAAACAAATTCACCTGTAGCATTTCGCTCTCTATCTCTACGCTCACGCGGATTCTGTGTTCTTTGAGCCTGTGAACTGGATACATCCGCTTGGCTATCAGCCTCGACAGACTCATTTCGAGACGCCATTACAACATTTTCAGGGATAACTGGTCCTATTAGTGGCACAGCAGGCTGTGGATGCCTTGGTGGTGGATTATCCATAGCTATTTGCTGTTGCATCATAGCTCCCATCCCCACTTGATAGTTTTCATTGTTCCATGCATTCATAGTACAAAGAGCACATTAAATTCAATGTGCACCGCTATTAACAAATAGTACACTTTTGTAGAATTGTTATGTGCACTATTTTCACGAATAATAATATAATTTGAGTGATGAACAATGAATAAACAATAACATTAATCTTAAAGTTATTAATTTAACAAAATTTAACAACGCAATTGACTCAGGCCAATACCTCGAACTATAGATTATAGACTATAGAGAGTGAGTATTGACCGATTGACTAAAATTTAGTCTTGAAAAAAAAAAGTTACACTAAAACTCCTTTTACGGGTTTTATTGTGATTTCGTTAATTATTTAACCAAGCCAACGATTCAACGATTGTTTAAATCTTCGGGGATTTTAAATGACTTCGGACGTGGACATCCGTCATGTTGATCACCTGTGAACATGGTTGATTTCCGCAAAACCTTTTGAAATGTCGGGCTAGTTAAATAAACTGCAATAAAATCAGTAAAAGAAAGAAAACGGTAAAATCTGGATAACTTAGAAATCATATTATAGATCCGATTTCTGAAGATCTGGAAAACCAACCTTCATTAATGGTGCCGAAACATGGTGTTTAAAAAGCCGTGAACGCAATAAGGTCGATACGTTCGTGGTTTTTGTAAAAGTTCCTCAGTATACCGTGGACCGTACATGTGAACATATCCACTTTATGTGAGTTGAAGATCACCAAATGGTTCTCGACCATGTGTCGAGAAAGAATCCTCAGTTTTTTTCGGTCATATTGTATAATATGTATCTAAGCATAGACTGAAGAAACTAATTACACTGGGTCAAATGGAGACTGATCAGATTAAAGAGACTATCAGAGGTCATCTACACTTCATGTAACATACAGAGAAGAACATGCAACAGTTGAGAAAACAAAGAAGAAGGATCATTATAGTTTTCAAGATTTATATCTTGAAAACTATAATTTAAATAAAAATAAAAGTAATATTCGGAAGTAATAATACTTCCAAATATTTCTAAATACTAAAACGTGTTCTCCTATTGAGTGACAATTGATTCACACAAAAAGCTTAGGTTATTGTGACACAGAACCGTTAGTGCGGCGTGCTGTAAAATTAAGTGACGATTCAAGTGAATAGGGCAGGAATTGAAACAATCATAGCTTCAAAACCACTGAATTTATTTTACGAAAACAAGAACATGTGTATTTCTGAAAATAAGCCTTCGTGGCCTTGTAGTTCGAGTTCCTCGTTGTGAAGTAATAAATGAAAAATATCCTGAATTCTGTTCTACTTAAAGATTAGAGTAAAAAAATGAATCGTCATATGTATAATTTAAAGCCCAAAAGGCAAACACGAATTTATGTTAACCCAACTACTACAGAAGGAGGGCAACGTTTTCTGTATGTCTGTAGATTTCTTTGTTCCCTCCTACAGTCTAAACAGCTTAACGGATGTTCCCGAGTGAGGTGTCATTAGATTCAAGAGATATCTTTTTATAGAATAGGGGCAAACGAGATATCGGAGCCTTTTTGCGACTTCCAACGCCCATGAACATACACATAATTACTATGCCAATGTGTTGCCCTCCTTCCCCTCTCACCAATGGAACATCGGCTACTACTACAAACAGCACGAAACGCGACATCGAAGATGTCACTTTACAGCGATATTATGTGAGCGAGAGGTACCGCCCCGGTCGAGCCGGTCAAATTCCGTTGCTTTGGAGGATGTAGCGTCATGCACTATGCATGACACTACCTTCTATGCGGCATGGCACTACCTTTTCCTAACATATATTTAAAAAAAATGGCAGATTTGGGGCATAAATCGTGAAGTTCAATTTTTTTTTTCAGTTTAAGGTAGTAAGATCTCCTCTCAGGTAAGTAAAATTTTTACAGGAAACTGAAAAGAACGAGACAAGACTTTTACGGTCGCGTTACATTTAAAATCTTGGTATAAATCTTCTTGATAAATAATTTGATCCGACTGTAGATGTTGTTTTCCTCTTTTCAGTTAGCAGCGAGTATTTGTTGTCCTTTTATTTTTCTCCTAACACAAGCCTCTGGTCTTAGTCAGAAACAATTGGAACTTTGAAGTAAAAAAAACAAACAAAAAAAGAAGAGATAACTAGTCTATGTTATCTGTGATCGTAGGAGTATGTAATAGACATGTTTGACGTTTGAGAGATGAGAGTTGGATTTGATACAATTTTTTAGTAACAGTTTACAAAATACAAACCCTTTCACTGAGAACTCAAATCGTTGGAGGCTTATGAAATACACACAGATTTTAAGAATTTATGCTTTGATTGTATTGTGTGGATTTACCATTTTTTTTTGTGTGGTGTAATTACGTCGAGACGAATATGTGGTTAGTATGTACAACACGGAAAAGGTTTAAATTTTTATTGCTTTGAAATTAAGCTTTTTTGTTTTAGATTACATTAGGCATTTAATAATTTTATTCTATTGATCTAAAGTTATCGCGTAGTGAATGTTCAAGAAATTCGTATTGTATATCGATTTTATATCTTGTTTTGATTGAACTTGAAATAATTAAATAATGATGATACTATTTAGACCATGCATAAGAATTTATTCTTATTTTAGTTCTGAACTTCCGAAAGAGTTTCAAAAAACATCTGAAGTCCTACCGTTTAGAAAATTTGGCATATCTTCACTTAATGAATTTCAAAATTCTCAAAATGAAATACAACACTTGGAATGGCTGAAGAAGGTCGGTCTGACCAGTGAAGACATCAAGTTGTACCAAGACAATGAAGCGGGACTATTGGATCAAAAGACAAAAGTCGAATCATCAGCTCTAAAACAAAAATTGGAGGTGATTTATGAAAAAATTAATGATTATCAGAGTAAAGAGAGGTAATTAGTGTATTGGAGATTATATCATCATTTAATAAGTCAATGAAACACCTTTAGACCTTTGGACATTCAAGAATTATTTTACATTTTGTATTAACTACTGCAACAACACTTTGTATTCATTCTCATATTCAACAATACACAATCTCACGTACAACTAATATGTTACTCAATTTTTCAGGTTCACAAAAGAAAGAGCACCTTAATTTAATTAATATTGTCTGTCCATTGAATAAAATACTTTTTTTTTGTTGCAGTCTTCTTTATATTATAATTTTTTGAATATGTAATTTAAAGAATCTCTAATCATCAATTGATTTCTTGTTTACATGATGGAACAATTCTAATGATATCTATTTTTACTTACAGCACCATAAAACTGGAATCTAATGCTAAGCCAAGCACTTCAGAAAAAGTTAATGTAGAAAATAATGATAAACCTGATGATTTACACCCTCTAGGACATCCAATAAATGAATTGAAGAAACTTGAGGAGGAATTATTTGGTCATTTAAGAGATAAGACAGTATCAATTAACAAACGTCGGAAAATTATACGAAGACTTGAGAGGAAGAGGGAGGAATTATTGGCTCAGCAAAAAAACTCAGGCATTGAACCAATAGAGGGTCCGTCAAAGGTTAAATCAGGCAGCCTCTGGGATGCTAGAAAAATGCCTGACAAAAAGAAGATGAGACCTAAAAAAGAAATGGGTCCTCATAAGAAATCCACGTATACAATAAAAAATAATAAAATTGTGAGACTTGAACCTACTGAAAATAAGGAAGAGTTTCAGGCTGAGGATAGTGTAGTTCCTGTAAATGCAGCAGAGGAGCAGTTATTAGAAGGTACACAGATGCGAATAGATGACATCCGAAAGATTGAACGATTCAAAGATTATGAGCCGGGCATACCATCTAAAGTAAGTGTTATAGCTGTCCAATTGTATGGGAAAACTCTGTGTTAGTCTTTCAGTTTATTGTTTCCTGAATGTAATAATAGTTACACATAATTATGGACTATTGGTATCCGCTTCAGTAGAAGATAATGAAACTGTTGTTTGTTTTTCGACTTTTCCATCTAACTGATGTTCTATAGAATAAACATATCATGCCCATTACAGATTTTCCTACTATGTTGCTCAGGTTTCTTCATAATCAGCATCACTGTAACAACTATCTAGTAAGTGTAAAACTGTAATTTGGTTTTACATTTACTAGATGTTGTTTTGTTTCCTTTAAGCAACAATGTATGCACTTCACTACCATAATGTTCTGTTTTGTAGGAGCGTCAAAATCTCTGGAAGCCAAGCCGACTGTATAAGATATGTCAGTCGTAGTCCCTACAGATAGTAAATTTAAAGCACCAACTGCTTGTCTGTATGGAAAGTTAGGTGTCAAGTATTTTGTTTTTCATTATCTTTATAGGTCGTAGGTCCCTGTCTCATAAAAAATAAAATGATAGTATTATCTTATGTGTAAAAACTGAGGATTTTAATGGATTCATCCATTAAATTAAAAAAAAATATTTGCAGGTTTTGTACCTTAAGAACATAGCGGCGTCGCTGTCGCGGGAGCAGCTGGCCCTGCTGTTCAACCAGTTCCAGATGGAGAACGGCGGACCCGTGGAGCTGGTGTTGCTGGCGGGCCGCATGCACGGACAGGCCTTCGCCACGTTTCAAAGTAACATATATTATCGTTTAGAACGTGACGCATACGTACGGATATTTTACATTCTACGGCCCAAAGCAAACAGAAAGGCCACTGACCTGGCAGCTCTCAAACTATATCATAGTTTAAGAGCTGCAAGGTGTTTTCAAAACCGCACGAATCGCGTCAATATAGTTACTTATTACAATAAATTAACTTTTACCGAATTTACCATTCATGATGATCCATGAGGCTATTGAAATTAAAAACATCCAAATTTCAGGAGACAAGATGTCTGGGTTCTTCCCTCTGCTTGGGACCCAGTGGTAAACATAATAAAATTAAAAAGTAATCATAACACCTCAAGACAGCAAGATATAATATGTACTGTTTGCGTTAAACGGAACAAGTAAACAGTTACAAATCTTCGGGTACTTCTAATTATTGATGAGATCAGGACATCTGTCATCTCAGTTCACCCGTGACCATGGTTGCTGTATAGCTTCTGAAAGGTTGGGCTAGTTCAATTAAAAAAAATCAAACAAACCGCGATAAGTTTTTTTTTTGTAATGGGTAACATTGGAGGAAAATTAAGACTTCAAAACATAGTCACTTTACACCCTTATATGTGAGCGAGAGTTATCACGAAGGTCATGCCGGCCCAGTGAGCGTTGCATTGCAGGTTAGTGGCTACTGGCTACTGACGGTCATTCCCGCTGGTCAGTCGAAAGCGAGCTACTTCTTTTGGTATTCAGCCACTAATTATTTTATTACTAATTATTACTTTTGTAAATAACCTATAAATCATAAAAATGTTATATTAAAAATGTATTTCTCACCTAACGTTTTTCCAGGTTAATTTTTATTATAAATATTCACTTCTAAGATGACGAAATCTGTAGTAACTCTGATTAAATCTCACTTAGTTATAATAATATCTGTGCACTTATTATTAATTTCTGTTACAGAAGAATACTTGGCCATACAGGCCCTAGCCGAGATCAACGGCACGATCCTGGGAGGGCAGCCCATCATAGCGCAGTTCGGCAGACACAGCAACCGCATACTGGACGAGGAGAACAGATAAGCGAGGCGGCCACCGTCTGCACACACACGAGAGCCGCGCGCGCCGCGTGCGTCGCATGCGCCGCGTGCCTCAAGTGCGCGGTTCAATTTAAGAGACGGATGTTATTTATTCATTCTTTTCGTGGTGCACCACGATGATGATGATAGTGCACATGATGCATCATGATTCTATCACTATTCATCGAAGAAAGGAAGATGTTGACACGAACGTAAACTTATAATTTCATGCATGCATGCATGCGAGTCAGATGACTTTTACGCGTGCATGAATGAATATTCCACGACGGTAATTTTATCTGTCACTTATTGTTGAAGAGGTTATATGAACGGAAACTGAAGTTTGCATGCATGTGTTGGATCAGTCTCGAACCCACATACATGTAGAAGGTGAACACCTGACGAAAATTATTTTACGTGGGCTGTGACTCACCACGTGGGCGGGTGAGGCCACAGGCCACTACTTAGCGCGTAAGATTGACAAATATTTTAATATACAAAGATTTAGGACATTCGATTTCTATATAAGTGATTAATATAATCAATTAAATATATACTATATAGTATACATAATTTTCTCAAACATAGATAGCAGAGGTCACAGATATTAAAATATTAAATGTGAGTGAGGGGTCTGATGAGAATGGCTGCAGTTGCTGAACTTCAGGCATTTCGTTTTGTTTTTCAGTTGTCAACGCAGAGTGTAGTGCAATGGCATTTGCCTTGGTTTTAGAATTGTTAATGCTTTCGTTTATACTTTATGACGGTGTTGGAATATTAAGTGCTGCTAGTAAATTATCTTCCTGGAGTAATGTGACGTGGCAGCTAAACATTGTTGAAAATAAAGTGGGAATGGTTGAAATTAGACACAATACATGTTGGCTGGTAGGTAAAATTCTAGTATCTATACCAAATTATATTATTGTAACTTTTTTTTATTAAAAGCAAGTTTTGATCCATGTTGAAGTTTTTATGGCCTACAAAGTCTAGTTCTACATATATTCCTTTTAACTCTATAAAATGAAAAAATATTGTAAGCTTCCATAACCAGTTAAATAGTTTGCGCTTTCGTGCTCTGCCTACCTATAAGTTGAACGTTACCCTTTCATATATCTGCGTGTCTTTTCAAACTATTTTAACCAACAAGTATCTTCTTGCTCTTGTAGTTTGTACAGAACTTCGTGTTATTCGCGAGACAGGCGAGAACAGGTTGTTTGTAAGACGCTGTGCAGTCAGAGAGCATATTCAGTACTGGATTCGTATTCCGAATATGGAACAAAAATAAGTAACCTACCTGAAATTTGACTTAACTGCCTTCGAAATTCTTATATGGTTTCCTAGACCGGCAAAACTAGGCGGTCTCTTGTCGCCCGATATTGCCAGTCTAGGAAACTGTATGATAAAACGCGCCCGCGGTTATTGACCTTTGGCCGTTGGAAGTTTCTATTGACATCATGCGATGTCCATATTTTCTAAAGTAATGACTAAAGGTGGTGAAATTTACTATGTATATAAGCAAATTTTTTGTTTTATTGGTTATATAATCCACCGAGTGCTAAAAAAGGTTCGTTCTTTGGCAATTCACGTTGTACAAACTTGATGGCATTATGGCTTCAGAATTCTACATAGGCATTTTTTTTTGAGGTCGCTTTCGTGCTTAGCAGATGAAAAGTGTACGACTTATTTGTTCTCGTCTTTTCCTGGTTTTTAATTATTTAGTTATTTATTACTATACATAGCCGCAGTATGTTGTGACTATTCACCACGAAAAGCAGGCAATTTACGAAGTTCTCTTGCGTTTATAGCACGTTCCATGATTGAAACCAGCTCACATTCAGACGCAGCGCCGCTGTCGTTCAATTTCTTTTTTTTTTTCACTTGATAAGCAATTGTGTGATTGCGCTTTTCACTAAAGTCTTATGCGTCCTGCCACTCCTTCCATGTATTTACGATGATCATCTGCAGCGGCGTCTCTAGCACATGCGGCGCCCGGGTGCGTACAACACTTTGTCGCCTTCCTGTAACAAGTTGCGCAGTCAAATTGTTTCCGATCAATTGCGTAACAAAATGTATTGTGTACATCGAAATATTGTTAACGTAGACTGTAAGTAAAAAACTTGTCGAGACATGTTCAAAAGCTCTTACCATCCTGCTTGCTGAGTGTATAGCCACGACAATCCCACGTAACGGTGTAGGAATGTGAAGTAATGAACACTCACACTGTTGTCCAGATAGTTGTTTAGTTTATTCTAAAACCTTGAAGAAAACAAGCCAGAGAACTTTGATTGAAATTTTGGACAACGGATGATAAATCGACTTATCGCTCTTAAAGTTTCGTACTAGCATTATGACGGTGTAAAATTAAGTTTCCAGCACTAACTAGAACTGCTCTTCAGTATTAGAACAGTTGTTGCAGTCCAGATTCCGGATCGTGTATTTGGTTTCTCATCTCCGTCAGGATCCGTCGGACCGCTCTGGATACATGTTCAAACATTTGCATATAAAATTAGACTCGTCAAAAAAGTACGACATCTCTAGGGCGCACTCGTCGTACCTCACGTGTGTTTCTGGTCACCACGTGACTGTTCTCATCAATGTCCCAATCACGTTTATAAGTTTTATATCGTTCCCATCTAGCCCATACTCTCGCGAGACGTTGTTTTGGCCACTTTTGTCAGCTTGTTCGCGCTCTTTACGCAATATAAGTGTTCTATCCTCTAGAACGATTAGTATTCCTTAACATCTGCGAGCCACATTTGCTTAATTTAAAGTATATTCTGGCCGCTACCATCGAATTAAAAGCACCTTGGCGATGTCCCGAGAGAGTGCGCCCTGGTCCTGTTGGCAGCCCTTCACGAAGCGGCTAACATTGTAATAATACATTTATAGGATGATGGAGGTGTTCATGGCATTCGCAATGTGTTAGTTTTCTCTCACTTTCCATCGTTCCTGCTTCTGGGTTTCGCGGTAATTTAGTGTAGTGGGGTGTTGATACTAAGTTTATGAATACATCATGTGAGTCGCCTATTCACTCTGTCCTGTGATTGTCAGCATTTATGTAATTTAAAAACCTGTGTAAATAACATAAAAGGATGCGCACATATTTGTCCATTCCAACCGAGACACAGGAAGAGGATATGGTACAAAATAGCGAGTGTTTGGTAAATAATACACAATGGTGACATGTCGTAATATAAGAATTATTATATTATTGCAGGACTATTTCCTATAATATAAGTATTATTACTTATGTACTCTGATTTAGTATTTTCACCGGAAATAGTCCCGCTACTCCTACTTATCTGCCTATAGGATATTGAGGGTCTCAATTTTTGTAGGTACCAGGTATCTATTAGAGTAAAATATCTTTAATAATTTAGTGACCAAATTTTTTAACAAAGTTAGCGACCAAATTGAATAATCGATTGCACTTTGTTAAGTCCAAGTGGCATTTCTCTAATCTTTTATATCGATATATTGACGCTGGTCATCTCGTATCTACTTTTAGATCAGTACTTGACTTACGTATTGGTACATCATTGTTCTTGTACCACAATGGCTGCGTTTCAAAAATTACTGTCGGTACTGCTGCCACTTTGTCAAATTCGGTGCCCCAGTGTGGAGTTACTGTGTAAGTACCAACAAGTCCAGCAGTAGGGCAGTTAATTTTTTGTCATTATCAAATTCGGCCGAATCAGTATGCAATTACGCTGAGTGGAACACACAAGGAGTGGTTTTCACGTGTAATGTGTTTTTAGGATTTATTCTTATTTATATAATTATGGTATTAGGTAGTGCTGTCCCGATAACCCTAATTTCAAAGGTTTACTTTTTGAGGAAAGCAAAAGTTTTAAGACAGAATTTCAAGAACATTAACGCCTAGACGTATTCGTTAGAAAAACTACTAAAGCAAAGCGAAATTGGCAAACGGCCACCTTGTCCTCTTGAGTTACACGAGTATTATATAATCGGAAATGGCATTGCTATATCGAAAAGCAATTAGACAATTTTCATTGTGTAATTTGTCGTGGGGAACTAGAGGCATGTTAGATCAGTGCTTAGCACTGCCGATTTGTTTGAAATTTAATTTTTTATTGCAGGACTGTAAATAAATTAAAAGATTGTTTTGTCGATTTGTGGAATAATTTGGATGTTTGCCGTCTCTACTATAGTATGAGTCACAGTTCAATGTTACTTGTTTCAAAGTTTACTGTGTAGTGTAATAAATGTTTTGACTCGTGCACAATTGTTTTATTGTAATCAAAAACTTACGCTTGGTACATTCCTAACGGCACGTACGGGACGGGAGCTCGCTCGCTGGCACTTCGTGGAGCGCGCCGTCAAAAAAGTGACAGTTTCATGCTCAATAATTTACAAAACATTAGTTTTTAGTACGACATTTGTTGTAAGACAAGTTTAAATTTTTGTAGAGCCTAAACGGTTGTGTTAGCTAAACGCAGATTTTTTACAAAATGGCTCCGCTCTAAAGCGTATCTAAGCGACTTGGGTAGGCAGGACGTATTGTATCGATGTCTCAATCATAAGTTTAGTGAGATTTGACATAACACGACATATAAATAAATATCGGGAAAGAATGCTGCCATAGTCGTATACAGAACGTAAAAACTAGGAACAACAGTAAAACAGCTACATACAAAAACTATTTATTATTTACCAGTGATTACAATACTGATGAGTACGCGTACGTCCCTCGCCTAGGTGCCCGGACACATCACTGCAAGTCCTGTATAAACTACTAGATATATCATCCCGCTGCACCGTCGAGTGCCGAGTGCTGCTGCGGCTGCCGGCTGCAGCGTGACCACTGACCGTCATAAACATTTGTCAAGTTCTCATGTAGAAGCGATCCGTGAACTCGGGAATCTGTTTCATTTCCTTACTATTCTATATATACTATTCTATAAACTTACACCTAATTTATTTCACAAGTAGATAAAGGCAATACAAAATATTAATATTTACTATTTATCCATACGCAATGCTCAAATGTGCAGAATACAACGAGAGTTCTGGGGCCTACAACACTCCCAGAGCCAACGCTACAATTATAAATACTTACTGTATTATATAGAAACTACCACCAAACTTAGAAAAGTCTGCGAAAACTATAACATCATATTATATGTCAACTCAGCATGTCGTAGTAAAACGCTGCCTGTCAAGAAACACAGACTTTTACGACATTTTTCAGGTGCAGCTAACAGTTGCTGTGTAATATTATAGAGACCGCGCCCAAATATTGAGCCTGTACTCTAGTCGGAAAGCGCGCGCCCTCGAGTCAGTTCGATGTTTGGACGGGGAACAACGACAATGAGAATGACAAGTTATATGCCAAGTGGCTGGGTTACCATAGTGTCGTTACTCCCGCAACGTGCAGTGCGGGCGCACGGGCCCTCTTGGATATTTCAATCCAAGGAGAGCGTAATGACATAAACTCGTATCGCCAGGGTTCGTTCTCGACGATGGGTAGTAGTGTAAGAGCGCAGAAGTTCACGGATTCACCATCACATTACTGGACGTCCTTGGAGGAGGACTTGCGCCGCCGCCTGACGACGCGCTTGGGCGAGGATCATTCGCTCTCCTTCTTGGCCGGCGGCTCCTCGGCTGTAACAGACGTCACCGTGTGAGATGGTGGAGCGGGGCTCGCCGCGGCCTGCACGCGGCACCGACAACACCACAACTATCAGGCATATTATGTTGTATATAAATCGTGCAACATTCAGGACTGTTTGTTATTTCATTTAGCGCTCATATTTTGTGGGCTTTTACAGTTACGTAAGCGTCAATGGGAATGTACTCTGATACAATACAAGGTCAACTTCTGGGAGAACTGACTTTATGTCGTGTCCGTGCTAATTCGTTTGCAGCAGCAACTAAGCAATTTCATTGCAGACACGGGAACTGACGGAATTAGATAGGAGTTTTTAAAAGAAAGGTTTGAATTTATCGCCCTAGTACAAAAAATATATTACCTTCGCAACTATAACTATAAGAAAACTGTTGAACGTTCTATACGTTATGCGAAAGCAATTATTTTTGGGTTTTATTCACCAGTTTTTGCAGATCAGTTTCGCTGCGCTTATTACTTAAACATGTCAATTGACATACTTTATTTTTTACAAAGTTGAAGGCCCGTGACTACATTCATACCAAAGCCCTACCTACTCGCGCTACGCTTACGCTTTCCTTTCGTTAATAAGCCACTGCAAGTACAACAGGTCAATGCACAGTATGATTATAAATATAAATACGATTCAATAAAGATGATCGTAAAACATTATCTAAGCGTACCATGCAGGTTGGGGACAGTAACCGCGACTTCTACGTACGGAAATCAAAGAAACAACACATCGCAGACGTGGATCTAAGGGGAACAAAGCAAGGATGTTTTCATCACCAGGCCCCAGATTGGACTTCCCTCGCTCCTGATTCCGCGCTCGCGACTCAAGGCAAGGGGAACGGAGGTAGCCCCTCGGTGATATCGCGTTACTCCTCAGGGTGGGATGCAGGCAGTTTCTGAGATGGGATCTACTAGTTACAGAGAGGTTCGGGTCAACTACTTCAGAATACACGTGCTCCATAGGGGATGCAGGCAACTCCAGAGGTAATTGAATAGTTACGCTTGACGTCGTGGTGTGTGGGCGCGTGGTGGTGATAGGGCTCCGGGTAGTAGTGCGGGTAGGCTCCGCCGAACGCGCCGTAGCCGCCGTAGTAGCGGGCGCCGTACCCGCCCGCCGCGTACCCGCCTGCACCACACGCACGCGTCACCCGGGCGCGGCGCCCCCCGCGCGCTGCTCCACGAGCCGGGCACACACTCAGGCGCCGCGACCGGGTGTAAGCTCACCTCATTTACCATTAATACTATAGGAATCTTTTCATTAGTTACACTTATTATTATAAACACTACGAGCGTCACAACCGGGTTGCTTCTACAATGTAACTGGTATGCGAGATAACATAATACATATAGGTCTGCTGTACCTGAGTTATACATGTGGATGTGTGTGTTGTGTGACTGTGTGTGTCTGGTGCACGAGAGTGTGTGAGAGCGCACTAGAGGCGTGCGGTACCAGTGGATCGGCTCTTACCGGGCGGCGGCGGGCCCGCGTGCGGAGCCCCGGGCGCAGGGGGCATCACCATCGCTGTAACAATCAATTATTTATATACTCATGTATAACTGTTAATTATATCGTTACACCAGTGAGATAACCGAATCTACATTTCGTTTACGTTACACAGTACGCAACAATGACGTCAACAATGTCAGCCGCCTATTTCTATAGCACAAGAGGGTATGGCCAACATCACACGGCTATACAGATGCGTAGCTCTCCTTCTACCCATACCACCCCAATTTGTCATAGGCTACTCCCAAACCGCCCGAAACGCGCCGGTCAAACGTACCATTTGAAGGCGGTTTCAAGATTCGGCTGCAAGGTTCTACCTTTTTCAGAAACCCTTATATTAACAGCAAGGTACCTAATGATATGAGGATCCTGTCAGCGTCGACATAGTTATCTAGCCGTGCCACCCTTTCGTCGGTCCGGCCATCCAAAACTAACGCTAGGTAAAATAATGAACATTACCAGGGTGCGGAGGTGAGGTGATGTGCGGCGGTGCGGGGGGCACCTCTTTGTTCTCTATTTTGACGTCCAGCGGTTTCTCTTCTTTGCGCTCTCCTGACAATAAATATATTTTTATCACATTAATACGGGATTTGACCTTAATGGGATAAGAAAACAATTAGCTGAGGATCAATCGGAAGTATACACACATACGGCCGCCTCTTACCACAAGTGTACAGCCAGCTCTTAGCTCACATGTACAGCCGGCTTTTAGCTCACATGTACAGCCGGCTCTTAGCTCACATGTACAGCCGGTTATTAGTTCACATGTACAGCCGGCTCTTAGCTCACATGTACAGCCGGCTCTTAGGTCACATGTACGGCCGGCTTTTAGCTCACATGTACAGCCGTCTCTTAGTTCACATGTACAGCCGGCTCTTAGCTCACATGTACAGCCGGCTCTTAGCTCACATGTACAGCCGGCTCTTAGCACACATGTACAGCCGGCTATTAGTTCACATGTACAGCCGGCTCTTAGCTCACATGTACAGCCGGCTCTTAGCTCACATGTAAAGCCGGCTCTTAGCTCACATGTACAGCCGGCTCTTAGCTCACATGTACAGCCGGCTCTTAGCTCACATGTACAGCCGGCTCTTAAGCTCACTCGATTTAATAAGTATATACATATTTATATATTTGAGCAATTGACTGAAATGGACCAGGAAGTTTATGTTGTTGCTATCTGAGTTTTGTAGCATGTTATATGTTATTATGCGTTCATACAGCCCAAAAAAGGAATAAAAGAGAAATGGAGGAGTAGGTGGTCCACACAAGTTTTTATATTTGTAAATTATGTTTCTTACTTTTGCAGTGTACACTTTCTTACCTATCATCATCATCACCGAGCGGACAACTTTCCTCTCATCCAAGTTCATTCTAAGAGTTACCCGCCGGGGTACTCCATAGAGGTCCTTAATCCTTCCAACGATTTGACATGACCACGACATCGTCGGCGAATCGTAGGCGAGTGATGTATAGGCCATTAATATTGATTTCGAGCCTTTTCCAGTTCAGAAGACATCTCTCCGTGCAAGCAAAATACACCCGCTTCACGGAGATACTCATTAGTAAAGCGGGAAAACATTTTGCGCGAGTTAAAACACCCAAAATTTGGATTTCAGGCAAAATGAAGGACATAATGGAACAGCGCCGTAAGATAGCAGCTGATGACTTCTATAGCAATGTACACCCTGAACTAAATAGAAAAATTCATAAAACTTTAAAGCGTGAAATCCGTAACAGGAACACTCAAAATTCAGGAACTCATAGAGAAAAACCGGCGATTGTAGGTGTTCCAGAGATATTTTGGAGGCAACGACTTAAATACCTTGAGTGACGATAACAGAAAGCCGATCAGTAACATCCAGAGGAACGAGGCAACCACGGAGAAATTCTACAGTGATCTACATTTAACCATCACGCCACAGCCTATTTTAGTGGATACAAGCGATAAACGTGCCCATATTAAGCGATACTACACGAAAGATATCTCAGAGATTAGTACGTATGAAGTGTAGCAGGCACTGAAGCAACTCAAGAAATTGGAGGCAGGAGGCAAAGCTGTAACGAAAGAGCTGAGTCTGATTTTCAACGAGGTACTGTTCACAGGTGAAAGCCCCAAAAATTGGACAAACAGTATTGTTGTGCTCTTCCATAAGAAAGGAGATAAGACCCTCCTTAAAAACTATCGCCCTATTTCACTTTTAAGCCAAGAGTACAAAGTGTTCTCCAGAATCCTGACTACACGCTTCGCAAAAAGATTGGATGAACATCAACCCAAAGAACAAGCGGGGTTTAGAAGGGGCTTTGGAACGATTGACCACACCTTCTCACTTAGGCAGGTCATCCAAAAGGCTGAAGAATACAACAGACCACTCTACGTAGCCTTCGTAGACTACGAAAAAGCATTCGACACCATAGAACACTGGGCAGGCACCGAATCGCTACATCGATGCCACATACACTACAGGTATATTCAGATCCTGAAGAGTCTGTACAAGGAAGCTACAATAACCGCGCAGCTGAAGGAGCCAACAGAACCCATACCTGCTGTTTACCTATTGACCAATGGTATGGAGGATATGTTCAAATGAGGATATGGAATGGACTGGCAAGGGAATAAGTGTAAGTGGCGAGTACCTTAATCATCTGCACTATGTTGATGATATAATTATCTTTGCAGAATGTGCCGAGGACCTGCAGCATATGCCAGAACAGGTATATCATGCGTCCCTGCGAACAAACCTGTAGATGAACATGGACAAAACCAAGATTATGGCGACGGCCGATCTCACACCGAACCCCATTTCATTGGACGGCAAACCACTACAGCAAGTACAGGAGTACATATACTTACGGCAGGTGATAAAGCGCGGCCGAAATTAAATGAGGGCAGAGATAAAGCGAAGGAAACAATTAGGCTGGGCGGCTATCGGTTAAGATGAGTTTCGTAATGAAAGCAAGAATTCCCCAATCCCTGAAAACCAAAGTTATTAATCAGTGTGTGCTACCGGCTATGACGTACGCTTGTGAGACGTGGCCGATGACCGCCGGGGTGATTCACGAGCTGAAGGTCGGGCAGAGTAACATGGAGCGAGCAATGCTGGGCATTGCGCTGCACGATCGAGTCCGAAACGAGCTCATCAGAAAGCGCATCAAAGTCGTTGATGTGGGTCAAAGAGTCGTCAAGCTGAAATGGGTTTGGGCTGGCCACGTATGCTGAAGACACTACGACCGATGGAGAAAGCGCGTTCTAGAGTGGAGACCTCGGAGAGGCAAGAGAAGTGCGGGGCGAACCAATATGGATGAGGGAAACTGACAATGGTACCAGATGGAGAAAGATTGGAGAGGCGTATTGCCCAACAGTGGGCTGAAGAAGAAGAAGATATTCTTCCGTTTTTTGAATAATCCGGCGCAGCGTGTGGATGTGGTATTAAAGCTTTTACGGAAACCGGCTTGTCCGGGAGGTTCGAAGTCGTCAAACCTGCGCGATAGACGGTTTGTGGTAACCCTTGAAAACAACTTGTAAACGTGGCTCAGAAGAGATCTAGATCTATATTTCTGCAATAAGATTTTATCATCTTTTTTGAAGAACAGAACCACCACACTTCTGGTCCACGCCTCTAGAATAGCACCTTCGAGAATGTCAAAATTAAATAGTTTCTGGAGGACTTCAAGTATCGGCATGCCACCCGCTCTCATAAACTCGGCTGTAATTCCTGCCTCTCCTGGTGTCTTATTCTTTAGTCATTAGTAGTTTAGTCTTCAGTTGTTTCAGGGTCATTTGAATCTCGTACAAGCTGATGTCCCGTGTGTATGGCTCTGGGATCTTTAGTCAAACAAACAGCAGGTCGTACAGCTGTCCATGGAACTTCTCTACCTCAAAATCGTGGATGAAGTTACGGTGCCAGCTTCGGTTCATCTTCGTTTATCGGCCGGGTCCGGCCAATAGACCCCAGCGAACACCTCAGAGCTCTTACTTTTCTCTATTACCTCTTCAATACGCAAGGTATTAAAGGAACGCAGTTCCGTCCACAAAACTTAGAAAAATTGTCTGTTTAGCTCCCTGTACTTTCTCATGTCCACTAAATACTAAAACGGCATTTCATCTCGTTCGCCTATGAGCTTGAGAGTGGGTCTAATAGTTTTCCAGTTCTTTTCTTGCTCCGGGTCTTAAAGAACTTGGACCCGACTGCTTGGACAGCGTGTAGAAACCTATTGTATAAATCATCCGTTGATTTTTTTTGATATCCGGTGATCACTGCCCGTTTCTAACTTATTGATCATAGAGACATAATTAAATATGTGGCGCCTGGTTAACAAAATTCAGTCTATCTCGTTTCTCGCCATTCCATCTGAGCTGATTCAGGTCCATTTGCGACACGGGTTCTTCCTGCAGAAAGAGTTCATCATATAGAGTAATTCTTTCCCCAGAACTTCAGCTAGTCGCTGGCCCCTGGAATTACCCCTGCCAACATTAAATTTATCCATCTTCAGCTCATCGCCGTCTCTCATACCTTCACGGCTAACACCCCACTAAACCATCACTGAAGTCGGATAATGCCGCAATTGTCGACTAATTGGGAAGCTCCCTTAGAGCTTTGAGCATAAACACGGCCATTTTTTTTTTGTTAAAATGTTGATCAATTGTAAAAGGAATCTCACCAGTAAACAAAATTTTTTGTGACCTCCCTCCGCGTACAGCTTCAGCAGTTCGATTTTACCACCCTATTCATCTTTAATTTATCAGTCAGGAAATGAGCAAATTAAGCAGTGGTGCCTTCTGACACTGATAGTAATTGTACCATCGATACACTAAGTGAATGTGTATCGATGGAAAAGTGGGTTATTTGTGGAAAAAGTATATAAATTTACTTATTCATTCAAGTGCTTACTTGAATTTCCATCAAGAAGTGACAATACATCCAATAAACTGTAAGTGAATATGACTCCTCCTCCGTTTCGTCTATTTCTTTTGAAATTCCTATTATTTCTCAATTGCTTAAAATTGGATCCTTTCAAGGGCGCCGGTTCTGACCATCTGCAGTGCCTGTGCACGGTTATTATTTTAATTGTGCTAAAAGGGATAGCACATTCAATCACAATGCTATTTTTAGTCTTTTAAAGAAGGCATTATATCTGAAGATTGGAAACATGCATTCATTACACCCCTGCATTAGTCAGGCTAGAAAACGGATGTCACAAATTAACGTCCAATATTTAAGCCTTGTTTAGCACTTAAGGTTTTGGAATTACTCTTTCCAATTCAGGTCTACAATCAAATTTATCCTTCTTTACAACATTCTTCTTCACCTGCACAGCATGGTTTTATGAAAGGTAGATCCACTGTGTATAATCTGGTTCATTTCGACTCAGCGATTACGGAAGCCATTCACGATGGGGCACAGGTCGATGTTGTTTATACAGACTACAGCAAGGCCTTTGACAGAATCCGAAAGAGCTACTTATCAATGAACTCCGTCACGTTGGTATTTGTGGTCACGTAATACGACGGTCGACCTTTTATATTAACAATGAGTCTCAAGCCGTACTTCTGAACAATTACATATCTAGCCGGGTTACCAGGCCTGGTGTTCCGCAAGGAGCTCTACTCGGAGTTTTGCTGTTTGTGATCTTTGTGTACGACATTGACCAGTGTTTCGGGCGTCTAAGTTTTATGTTCTGCTGACATGAACATTTCTTCTACAACAAATACTGTATCTTATGTACAGGATGACTTTTAACACCTTGAACATTATTGCCACAGTAATCAAATAGATTATAACAATTATGTTTTGAAAGTTAAATATGATATAAAAAAGTATATCTGTCATCTTTGACTGTAAGGCTTAATGTGCTCTGTGTTGAAGAAATGTCACTCTTTTTCCTTCGCGATGGCGAGGATGGATATAATTGCGTTGGCCGACACTATCTACCATCGCCAAGCTATAATTAAATAGTTTTTTCTTTTCAGCCGGGAACCTACATATTCGTGTCACAATGCACTAATTAATATTTCATTAAAGGGTCACGTGCATAATTTCTTGCCGACGCCATGTTTCATTGTTGTTTTGATCTTAAATTCTATGTAATTGTAACAGTATATATATAGCCTGATTTTAGTTGGCTCATGAAGCCAAGAGAATGTTAATCTTATTGGTTGTAAGTTCCTTTTCAGAGCTCCTACTCCTTAACTTTTATTTTTCTTTTTATTAAACACTATAATATATTATAATATTCAAATATATTGAATGAAAGGAATGAAGGACAATCAACACAATTTAGGAAAATAAATATATATATAAAGGACCGTCCAAATTAAAGCCGGGATTCTCGGACAGCTGCCAGATAACACTTCATACCCTCACCACTTTACTAACCAATAACAAAAACTGTATTAGATCCATTGTTGTTTTTGTACTATTTCAAGCTGGATTGTGAATGTGGAAAGACCAATTGAACAAAAGTATCTAAAAGTTCAACTAAACCTTTATAGTCTCTTTACCCCCCTTTTTGACCCCCTTATAGAATTCCTATATAAATTGAAACATTCCTTGCAACAATGTTATGCGCGAGCTTGGTGTATTCAATGATTCAGTTATTGTTCCTATTGACAATATCATATCGAAAGCATATCGAGCTCTGGGTTTTGTTAGGCGTCACTCTAAGGAAATAACTCGCATTAAAAAGATGAAAATAATGTACTGTACGTTTGTACGAAGTAACTTGGAGTATGCTTCATTAATCTGGAACCCTGCATACGATGTCTATATCTTGCGTATTGAAAACCATACTATTTACTTCGTCCCTTTACCATGGCATGCAGCAATCACATCTACCTCCTCGACAGTCGTCGAAACGGAACAGACTTAATTTTTTCCTAAAAAAAACCCAGCGTTACTATTGATAACCTATTTCTATCTATCTATTGAAATATATATCAGAGCCCCGTGTCAGCAAGCCCCTACGACAAAATGCGATTCTTTATGTTCAATCCGCCTCGGCGGATTATCGAAGGAACATTTACCCTTGGCGTGCGTGAAAGAGATTTAACGTTTTGAGACAGAAAAAAAAAATCTGTAACCTTGACCCTTTTAATACGATAATTTCTAGGGCGAGACGTGTGCTGAGCCTGAATTTTTTTGATAATCTTGAATGTTACCAAACTGATATTGTGTGAAGGGACGAGCATGCTTTACACTAAATGTATATTTCTTACTTCACATTTGTTGGCAAAGACTTGTAATAGGTTTTTGTTTCTTACTTAAGTGTTTTGGATTGTAGTGTAAGCTGTAAGTCTTCCTACAAAATAAAATCACGAACAGAGGGAGTCTCTTTGTACCTATTAATGTTCCATACCTACTAATGTACACAAACATTTAACGAATACCAAGTGTACGGAGACTTTTAAAAATTTCATTTGGCGCCATCCCTACTTTGTGTAATGCAATCACAGCGATTCTGTTCTCTTTATCACCCCCATTTCGTATTAGCGCCAAAATGAGAAAATTAACAATCGTATAAAAATGACAGATTCCATATCCAAATGGATTATTTTTAATTGTAACAAAATACACATACAATCAAAATGGCTGCGGGCTGTCCTAAGTGTTATTTGTTTAAAATTTTGTAGTAATGTAACATTTCATAAAACATCAGGGAAAGAGATAAAATATAGTAATCCAGTTAATATCACAAACCCGGAAGTTTGTTTGCTTGTATGTTTGTTAGCCTTTTACTCAAAGAGTTATTCAGATGAAATTTGTCGCAGATATAGATTACAATATACCCTCTGGTTCAGGCGGCGCGGTGTTCTCCGGCGCCTCCCTGGCCTCCTGTGGCTTGTTGAGCTCGGTGGTCACGTGACCGTCCGGCTTCACGTCGGTGGTGGACACCTTGTCCACTTGCGTAGGTGCGTTGGGACCGTTCTGCTCCTGTTTGATGACGTTCTGATCTTGATCCATTGGCTGTGAACGATATCCATTGTTATTCCGGTCGTATTATGTAAATATATAGACTAGCCAACTGCGCAGGATATACAGTATATGCCCGGAAATGTGCTAGCTCTACTATTCGTACCGCTGCAGCGAGTGCGCGGCGTCGGATCTACGGCGCGTGCGCGGCATTGGATCCGCGATGCAGCTGTTGCTCGCTCATGCTCCACCATGCGCGATCTCTCCGCACCCAACGTGCTCTACACTACTCGCACTCACCTCGTCGCGTCGCTGTGGCGCGTGCGCGGGCGCGGATCCCCGGCGCAACTGCTCGAGTGCGCGCTCCACCATGCGCGCGAAAGTCTCTTCGTCCACCGCCGGCTTGCAATGCTAAGAAACAAAAACATTTTATCAAATGGCTACTGGTCATGCTAATTACTAAAAAAATTGTAATATGTTCCATTATTAACTGTTACTTCCTTCCTAAGGCTCGAATTATGTGTATGCATCTTCATGCACATAATTCGAGCCTTGCAGTCATACCTTCTTCAACTCTTCCTGGAATGTCTCGCTGCTTTCAATAAACTTGCGCTTCTTGGCCTCAAACTTCTCTTCTATCTGCTGCAGTTCATCTTCCAGCTTCTTCTGATGCATGGTCAGAGATTGGACCTGCTTTTTCAATATCTGTAATATTGTTCAAATTGTTCACACACTGTTAAAACAATGATTTAAACACTGTTACCACTAACTGGAAGATGCAACCATCAATATGGTACAGTCCAAACAGCTGATGACGCTATGAGGCTGTCAGTCAGCTAATACCGGGGGACTGCTACATTGCACACGAAGCTACTAGAGCCGTAATAGTATCGTGTGCTGTTGAAAACCTATGCTGTGGAAGCGAAGCGACGCCAAATATAGCTTCATAAAATTACTATGAGGGCGCGTCGGGCGACGAGACTAGGTTTGGTTTCGAAAAGGAGTCCGTCACTCTTCCGCAGATGGTGGAGATGCATCTCGATATAAGAATGTTTATAATAGTTAATTAATTCACAATTATATATTTTTTTCACCGGCCCTGTGGCCATGACGATAACAATAGTGAAAATATGTCTCTACGCTGACCCCTCCGGTGGTGCAAATTTCGCGCTCAAATGCCTCGAATTACGCGAAAGAGTGCGTATAAACGCATTTGTATACCGTAGTCTTTAACTTCGCTATGGTCGCGGGATCCCCACTTCTTCTGAATATTCATTTTGAATATTCATTGAGAATTCTCAGTCCTTCGACTTTTTTCTACGGGGATTTCCTCCTCCGTTTCGTTTGTTGATTTGTTCCGTGATGTTAGTTCAGTCGGCTGGCAGTTGTGTTTAAAATTTATTGAAGACACATACATAATTTAATCCTACGTTAAAAATGCCGCCTGTAAAGGAAAAAGATCGTAAAAGCGTCACTTTGGAATTGAAGATGAAAGTGTTAAGAAGAATGGAAAATGAAGGCAAAGCAACAATTGTTGGGAGAGATTTTCGACTCTCAGAATCGACTGTGAGAACGATTTATGAAAATCGGGAAAAAATAAAATCCTCTGCGGAAGTTCAACATCTATAAGTGCAATATAACTTTCTCGTTCGAGATCATCTATCTTAGAAAGAATGGAGAAGTTACTGTTAGTCTGGATTTGAATAAGAATAACACACCACTAAGTTAAGATCTGATATGCACAAAAGTAAATCTTTGTATGAGATGCTGAATTCAAAAAAAGGAAAAGCTAGAGCCACTGCGACTTCTGCTGCCAGCAGAGGCTGGTTCCGTCGGTTCAAGCAGCGTTCTAATCTTCAGAATATTCACACAACGAGGCGGCCAGCGCATTCAAGCTGCAGCTGAGTTTCCAGACAAGTTTCTATAGTTCATTAGACGAGAGAAAATTCCTGCCTGTCTCATGTTCAATGTTGATGAGACCGAACTTTACTGGAAAAAAATGCCATCTCCAACATTAATTTCTAAGGAAGAATGTCAAGCCAGTGGTTTCAAAGCTGCGAAAGATCGAGTAACACTTCTGCTGTGTGGTAATGCCACTGATGATTTCAAACTGAAACCTTTACCAGTTTACCATTCAGAAACACCCCGTGCAATGAGAGGCACAGACAAGACAAGCCCACCAGTTGTGTGGGGATCAGGCAGAAAGGCGTGGGAAATTTTTCAAGAATGGTATTCTAATAGTTTTTGCCCATCAGTCAAATCATACTGTGACAGATATGGGCTTGAACCTAAAGTTATATTACTCTTAGACAATGCGCCAGGACTTCCAACCTCACTTGATACGCCCATAGACTTAAAAGTATATGTGAAGTTCCTTCCACCTAACACTACGTCAATATCACAACTTATGGACCAGGGAGCAGTAGCAAACTTCAAAGCTTATTACCATCGCCGCACTTTTAGCCAACTAATTCATGAAACTGACGGGGAGGGAAGACAGTATATTCGAGAGTGGTGGAAGTCATACAACATTATGAAGTCTATTTGTGAATAGACTTGTGTTCTGACATACAAGAGGCTTGGATGGAAGTTAAAATGAGTTGTATGAATGGGGTGTGGCGTAATCTTTGGCCAGATGTAGTGGAAGCACCTAGAAGAATTGTCCAGATGCAGAGACAAACGCTTGAAGACATTGCTGCAATGATTGAGAGATCTGAACATGAAGATGTCGCGGCAGAGGATCTCGTAGACTTGTAGCAACGCACGACGATCCTCTCAGCAATGAAGATCTGATCGAGTTACAGAATAATCCTATCTACGATGAGGAACAACAATTAGAAGAGAAAGTTTTATCTTCAGGGGGAATACAAAACGCACTTTCAAAAATTTATTCAGGTTCGGACATATTATAGAGTATAGACAATAATGATGACAGTGCTTCGTCAAACAATTAAAAACAGTGTCGGGGATTATGAACGTATTGTACAAGAACGTAAACAAAACGTTACCCAAAAGACAATAGATGTATTTTTCCGTAAAAAATAAGAGCATGTATTGCATAAAGTGTTCCTAGAATTAAAGTGAGTGATTAAAATTATTTGTATTTTTTTGTAATAATTTTTGACTATGTTTAATCATAAACCTCGTTATATGCGAATTTCAATTAACACGATGTTTTGGAAGGTATCCCTCGCGTAAAGCGGGGTATTACTGTAGTCTGTTTAAATATAGTAATGTGGCATACGCAAGCGCTCTCTAACAACATTGGCCATGCGGCCTTTATTCACCAAATAAGAGACTGGAAATAGTGTACGTATCAGTTGTTAGGTCACTTGTGCAATGTGCTGTGTACTGAAGTTGGCCTGTCGTACGTATTACAGTGTACGCCTCGGGCGTATGGTGCGCACTGCGCGGTTGGAGGCGGGCAGTGTGGGTGTCACCTGCATGCGCGCCGTGGTGACGACGGAGCGCACGTCGGGCACCACGGAGTCGGAGAATATCTCGTTGATGAGGCGGTGGTTGCGCAGGTAGCGCGCGTACGACACGTGTTTCACCGACAGGCCCTCGTCCGTGTCTGAAATGCCGACACAACACTTCAACATTATGCGGACCCTCAACACCTTCACCAGTGATAACGCTACAATAGCACTTCGACTACCCAACTAGTAGCGTTTGGTTCACAAAGACAACAATTTCGATGTCTTAAGTTTACGCGAATGTTAGTCATTACAGTAAAACTACTTTTACCGATTTTATCGCGGTTTATTTAACTACTTATCTAGCCTGACGTTTCAGAAGCTTTACAGTAACCATGGTCACGGGTGAACTGAGATGACAGCTGTCCTGATGTACCGAGTTTTTAAAAGTACCCGAAGAATTATAATTTTAGTTGTTCCGGTTAACGCAAACAGTAATTACAACTAAAATTTCGTTTTAAAATACACAAGCCCACCATCGTTCTGGTACATATAAATTGTTGCCACTAATCACGCTTCCTCGGAAGGTTCCAATGCCATCAGCTATATTTTTGATTTCGAGGAAATAAGCTGATTCAGTTTGCTCTTTAACTATTTTTATTGATCGAAACAATTTATTCACACGTCTGCAGCAGTGAGCCTGAGCATATGTTTTAGCGTAATCTCCTGTTTTATTCCGCTTCACCTTATATTATACAAACATGAAGCACCTAACGGCATGTATGCCATATTAACATACGCCTGGGCAATCCAAGTGTACCCCTGAGGCAGGTGGTACCAAAAAACAACATTCAAACAATGCGGCTGCGAAGATTGCGTACAAAGCATGTCATGTCGGTTGTAGCTGTACATTTCCAAATGTTTATCGTTATCTAAGTAACGGAATTTGCCATACCTTCTTCGTCCTCGGCTGGCTGTATGTCGATCCTTCTATCCTGCTGCTGCTGCTCCTTCTGCGAGCTGCCCTTCTTACTCGAACTCTCCTCTTCCAAGTTACCTACTACTGACACAAGGCCTATATAAATAATGGTTTCATTCAAAAACAAAGCTTCTAACACTATACAAAACTTTTGTTTGTTTCATGCCTCACTGATATACCTGGCGCACGCCTGTCTTATGTCGCGCAGTAGCATTCAAGTCAAGCCGGCAGGTATCGCTTATATAACAGCGTTGCGCAAAGATACCGTCTCGTGCTGATGGAGTTCGGTTGTCTCTGGGCGTCGG
The DNA here is from genome assembly GCA_017140195.1 of Eumaeus atala. Taxonomy (NCBI): domain Eukaryota; kingdom Metazoa; phylum Arthropoda; class Insecta; order Lepidoptera; family Lycaenidae; genus Eumaeus; species Eumaeus atala. Next base: position 813,863 of record JAFELO010000787.1, read on the forward strand.
TAGTTAGTCACGCTCACCTATACCAGGGGAGCGTGACCCTTGAAGAGATGTACAGGTAGAGATAAGGTACAGTCGGAAACGAATGTCGATCAACGGATCCAGATTTAAAAAGCAGTCTTTCCAATAAAACGTTAAGACATTACAGTAGATACGAAGTGTGCTTGCTGTTACAGCGGAGCATGAGATGCTTTGAGCACGCGGATCTGTTCAGAGTTCCTGCCGATTGTACCTGTGAACATCAACATCATGCAAAGAGTGCGGGGGCTCACCGACTGCCTTGTTCTTCGCGGCGACGTACGCCAGGTACGCGGCCGAGTTGTGGTACGTCTTCAGGCTCTTCTCGTACTCCGACTGAGCGTTAGTGAGGAGGTGGCGCATGTGGGCAATGAGGTAAGTGTGCGTTAGTCACGAGTGCTATGTACCATCAGTAATTAACTTATGAAGAATTTTATACAACATTATTTTATGAAATAGGAATCGTAGAGTTTTTGATAGGTAAGGTATTGACGATAATAACGATCAACAAGTCGGTGAATAAACAATTACAAATTTCGTTCGAGATTTTGATAAAAAACAATCGAGTTTAGTGAAGCCAGTGATTATCAGGCGGCGGGCGATGACGGACATGTGAGTGGTGTCCGGTGAGCGGATACCTTTAGTTCTGTGCGCTTGCCACTGAACATACGCGGGCGACGACTGATACACTTTCAGCTGCTCTGCGTACGCCGCCTATAGACACACACGTTGTTCGTTACACCCGCGCGCTACGGACACGAGTGCGTGTGCGTGCGCACAGTGTGAGCGCTACTGCACACTGAGTGACGCGGTCCACACTGCGGACGCTTCTCTAGTTACTTCTTCTTTAGGTAAGAACCTGATTGTAATCATCAGGGGCGTTACGAGTCCTTACACATTCCCATAACACATGGTGAAGTTACTGATAGGCAGAAGTTCACACTAACATTGTAAGTGTGAAAGTTTATGTGTATATTTGTTTTACTGTCACGCTAAAACTATCAACGGATTAGATTGAAATTTGGTACAGAAATACTCAGAACTATCAGACACAGCATAAATGCTATACTTTTATATTTATTATTGCCTGATATTCTGTATTTTTTGCGTTACAGCTAGAGCCTCTCGCACACAAGTTACAGCAGCAAAATGACAGCTATGTAGTCGAGTTTCGTGCGGTTCGCAGTGTCCAGTGCCCCCCTGGGAGGAGGGTAACATGTCTGTGTAACGATTATACATATAGTGAGCCAGCAGTCATCTTGATCCAATAAGAGCGCTGAGCGGTCATTCTCATTAAACCACGGAGGAGCACTCATGTTTACTTGCCAGTACTGGTGCACATATAAATTAAACCACGGAGGAGCACTCATGTTTACTTGCCAGTACTGGTGCACATATAAATTAAACCACGGAGGAGCACTCATGTTTACCTGCCAGTACTGGTGCACATATAAATTAAACCACGGAGGAGCACTCATGTTTACTTGCCAGTACTGGTGCACATATAAATTAAACCACGGAGGAGCACTCATGTTTACTTGCCAGTACTGGTGCACATATAAATTAAACCACGGAGGTGCACTCATGTTTACTTGCCAGTACTGGTGCACATATAAATTCATTTACCTTTTCTGCCTCGTATTCATCCACAAACGCATATTTGTCAGTCTGTGGCAGGTCCCTCCACATGCCCCCTATGATCCTGCCGATCTCCCACAACTTCAGGTCGGGGTTGGCAGCCTTGACGCTGTCCCAGACGCGTCTGGAGTATCTCATGTAGGGCATTAGGGGCTTCTCTGGCGGTTTCGGCGGCTTGGGCAGCCCGGCACCCTGGAATTAATTCATAGTACCATCATGCATCATATGCAGCAATTTTTGTGTTCCATGACGTACATCTTAAGAATAATAGAAAGAAAATCCACTGGAAAAATATTGATTCTGCTCCAACTACTAATTTTACTCCCTTTTCTTAAAAAATAATACATGATATAACATGATGAGTGTTCATTGTTAGTCATCTTGAAAGCCAATAACGCAAAGATTAAAATCATTTGAACTATATTTAATTTAAAAAATAAGCTACTTACTCCACCAGCCCCCTTCCCAATCTTCTGTGGCTGGAATCCGGGATGCGAATGTGAAGTGGAAACAAATGGGCTTGTCTTGTCATCCTTGTTCTGCCCAGACTGATTGGCACTCGATGACCCAGCTCTCCGGCTGCTCTCTGTACCGAAACGCGGCTGTGGTTGCCATCCGTACCCACCCTGGTATTGTGGGTACTGGTATTGGTTATGGTGAGGCGGTGCATTCATACCGCCTTCAAGCCAAGCAGCGCGGCAATACAATGAAAGAAAAAACAAAAAGCGTAAAGGATAGGACAGGATTGGGCGGGGCAAATTAAAAAATTAAAATGCACTATCGCTAAACAAATATTAGTTTATGAGACAGAAATTTAGTAGGCTCTAACATAGCACAGAATAAAAAAACAGATGTGATTGCGAGTTGCTCGCGTATAGAATGTGTAGGTACCCCTTAGACCTATATCCAAGAGACATGTGTGGACAATTTTGAATAAAAGAAAAATCATTGGGCATTACCTTTCATCATACCGAAACTCATTGGGGGCCCCGCAATCATGTAGTCTGTTTGAACATAACAAAACATGAAAAAAAAAACGAACATAATAGAATATGTAAGTGTAATGCATAAAGAATAAGAAATAAAAGATTCAAAGATTTGCGCAAATTTATCTGAGTAAGCGGAGAATGCGACATGCTTGTCTATCGGTTCAGTTAGATACCAGCTTACAGTACCTGCATTCATTTATACTCATTTATACACACTGGATAGAATGGAGCCTAAAAATTTTAAATTGATTTAACACTTTTCCTAAAGTTAAATATATGTTTTTCACCTTTGAATGTTACAATTCGCTCGTTGTTGCTGGTCACCACGGATGTGTTTCACTGGCTTACCGTAGCACATTCACTTCAACATTATTATAGCTAAACACGTGCTGAATAGAAGTATCTTGGAAGAATATGTTGATTGTGAACATCAATAAAGTATCACACGAAGCCAAAAATAAAGGAACAAGTAAGAAATGTTAATTATTATATCTATCTACCCTCACTACACTGCAACATTGCATGTATAGTATATGCAAAATTTTCTTATGAAAATGCTTCGTTCTCCCCAACCGAAAGTAAATCGACAAAGCCACGTCGTGAATTCTCATCGTCATCTGATTCCGAAAAAGTGACGAGAAGTGTTACTTCGCGAAAGCGTAAATATCCTACCTACCCATGTTTTGATGAAATTAAAGGGATCGTAAAAAATCTTCATGAAACCTACACAAAAGGCAACGAAAATTTAGTTCAAGGAGTCATTACTGAAAATAAGAAAATTCTAGAATCTCAAGAAATTTTAAAATGTATGATTGAGTCGTATGTAAAGCAGCAGGACGAGATAAAGGCCAGAATGGAATACATTACAACTGAGCATTCTAAAGCTATTCAGAAAATATCTTTCTTGTAATCTCAGGTTGAAGATTTTCAACGCCGGCAAGATAGAAGTAAACTAGAGATACGAAACATACCAAGAAGATCGGAAGAAAATTTATATGAAATAATAGAAAAACTACATAACACTTTAAATATTAATGCGAATGAAATGATGGTAAAAGACATCCTCAGAAGAGGCAAGGAAAAGGCCCCAATAGTGGTCGATTATAATAACATGGTTGCAAGAGATCGAATTATCAAAGCTGCTAAAAATTACAATACTAGTAAGAAAATTAAAAAAAAATTGCAGATAGAACTTGGATGCTAGAGATAACGATGAGCTCATTTACATAGGCGAGGCACTAACACCAGCTACGAGAAAACTGTTTAATGAAGGTAGGAAATTTCGAAAGCTCGGGCAGTACAAGTATGTTTGGATTTCACGAGGCAAGATATTAGTGCGAAAGGATAATGGCACGACAGTAATTGTGATCGAAACCCGCCAACAACTAGATAATATGCGCAAAATACCAAAATGACAATGTTTAAGGTTCTATCTTGCAGTATCTTTAAGATTTTTTACCATAGTGATATTTTTGGTTGGTATACCGGAAATGTTTTTTTCGCCCTCCATACCTAATCATGATATTAGTGTTCATGTTAATTTGTCATTATGTTTACAACGGAAAGGACTAAATATGTTATTGTATATTATTGTAAATTTTATTATTGTTGTTATACCTATTATGTTTATTAGGAAATATCTATTATATAATTCACATGAATCGTCTATATTTTATATAAAATATTATATATTTATAAAAGCATCACAAAATTATTGTGCTATTTAAATGTTAAAAATTATTGTTTGTCGAATTATACAATGTTTACTTCTTTATGCAAGCCGATCAATGGTCTACTGGGGATTGCGCACACTGGCCACTTTGAAATTGAGTCAAATGGTTACTATCTATGCAGGATTGTTTAATTGAGGTAGCTACCGACATTGACAGCACAAATTAGGTGAAGCTATTAATATTAGTGGCCCCGATGAGTGTGTGCAATATCTCAGTGAATCAAACCTTAACATTGTTCTACAAAATATTCGAAGCGTTGATCGTAATCTGCATGCTTTTGAAATACGAGTAGTACGTCTAAAAATTAGTTGTGACATCTTAATACTGACTGAATGTTGGTTAGGAAACCTAAAATATATACCACTTATTGAAGGTTATAATAGTTACGCAACTACACATCATTTAAATCAAAATAGCGGTGTTATTGCGTATAGTGAACACAACCTAGAACTTGTAGTTACCGAACCAAACATAGAAGAGGCAAGTTGTCTAGTGATTAAAATTGAAGACTACTGCATTTGTATGTATATATAGATCACCATCCAATTATAACATTGATGACTTTCTATCATCTTTAGACAGTATTCTGAACGATCTTAAGTCGTTCCGTAAAATTCATTTCGTTGGAGATATTAATATAGACATTACGGAGAATATATAATGATCCAAGATCCTATAATTATTTAGAACTTCTTGCAATGGATGTCCTGCTGCCTACTCATCTGAGTGCGCTACGGGGCTATAACTGCCTGGATCTGTGTCTAGATAAACTGTTAACTATGGTCTGTCAGTCCTCCGTAACCGATCACTACTGTATTACAATATCTATTAAGGACATTGTGCATAAAACATCTATTCAAATCGAACGGATCAAGAGAATTAACTACAAAAATATAATATCTGAATTAAAGCAGGAAACATGGAGATGTGTTACTTCCTCGGAAAATGTGGATCATATATATCATTGCAGCTATATAATATATAAACTTTCGAAGGCTTTACAGAGCAATACAAAGGTCCTATGATGTATCAAATCGTAAAAAATACATGACACCTGGGCTGCTACGATGTACAAAATTTAGGGATAGAATACACACTCGGCTTAGAAATAACTCAAATTATATTTTGCTGCAAATTACTTGTAGACGTTATAGAAGTTATTTTAACGATTTACTTAAAAATATTAAAATGGAATATGAGAAAAGTGAATTGTGGAAGAACAGAAATGATATTAAGAAGACTTGGAAGATCATCAAAAACATAGGTAACATAAAATCAAGTAAATAACAAATATCTAACGACTTGCTGCATATTGCCCCGGACCCAAACATTTCTATTAATCAAATAAACGAGCACTTCATTGGGATTGGTGAGACACTATCCAACAAATTACTCAGTAAGTTAAATACAACGGAAAATAAGCTAGTTTCACCTCGGAGAGGTAACACAGGGCCAAGAGACTATTCCACTTGCGCCAACAAATGAACAAGAAATAGCTAATATAATAAGCAAACTTAAAAACAGTAATTCATTAGGATGGGATGGTATCTCGTCAAATTTTTATCGTCGATTTAAAAAAAAGCGATAGTTGTACCGATTTACAAATCTGGGAATAGAGATAACGTATCGAATTATAGACTTATTTCTATTTTACCTACAATATAAAAATTTTTAGAAAAGGTCATCATTTTTAGATTTCTGCATTATATATTATTATTGCAATTTCTGGAGACACATTAAATTCTATCTCCTAATCAATTTGGCTTTCGAAATACAAAATGTACTACTGATGCAATTAATACGGTTATTTCACATGTCTCGGGTTGCCTTGACGATGGTAAAAAGTGTGTTGGAATATTTTTGGACTTAGCCAAGGCGTTTGATACCATCTCTATTCCCATATTGCTGCGTAAGTTGGAGGAAATTGGTACAAGGGGATCTGCCTTACAGTTGTTTCGTGGACATTTGACGGACCGACTACAATCAGTCAGGCTTGGCAATTATATAAATAGTGAACGCAAACGGTGAATTTCGGTATCCCTCAAGGATCGGTGATGGGTCCGACTCTATTCCTCCTATATATTACCGACTCGTGTGCAATGACAAAAAAAATGCAACAATAGTGACATTTGCAGACGACACTGTTGTTCTATATGACGCGGATGATTCGACAGAGCTTAGAAATCATGCTGAGGCAGGTCTCAGAGGAATACAGGCTTGATAATAACTTGCTCACTATTAATGTTGAAATTAAATATTTAACATTACCTCGTCAATCAAATACCCGGGAGCAATAATAGATAAACATCTTAACTGTCGAGAACATATACTAATATTGACGAAACGTGTGGGAAAGTTAATATGAGTATTTAAAAAATTGCGACATTTAAAAGATGAGAAAACCATTATAATGATGTACTATGCATTATGACAATCTATGTGCTCCTAGGTTATACTATCATTCGGTGGCTGCAAAAAGTCTATTCTAATAATTCTGGGAAGATCGCAACGAACCATATTAAAAAACATAAAATTTAAATCATACGCTTACTCCACGAAGTCGCTCTACTCAGAGATTCCTGTTTAACAATAAGAAAATTATTTATAAGAGAAGTATTACTATAGCAGCACAGACAGTCTAAAACACGTGAAAAATCTCCGACAAGAAGATATATTTATTATCTTTGGCATTCCCGTATGTCGCACTAACTTTGCACGCGATTTTGTAACACTTAGGAACGTAGTTATACAATAAAATTAATAAAACAATTGAAATTGAAAATTTTCTGAGTTCTTCTACTTTTAAATATAAAAGAAGATACAACCTTACTTGATGGCTCTTGATTACGATTTAACCGAAAACCTTTTGAAAGTAAACAAACAAATAAGTATATATATATGTAGGTATGGATGTGTGTCCGTATGTTTATGTATTATGTAATGTTAATTATAATATCTCATAAATGTAATATAAGAGATATGGGTTTTATGTACCATAATGCGATTTATTATATTATAACACAATATCTATAAAGCATAATGTTATCTAAAAAACTTTTATGTGATTATCTAAATTTGTACTACGTTTTTCTATTGACACTCTTCTATTGCATTTATAATGTAATAATTTTAAAACAGATTCAATATATTGTTTAGTGTAGTATGAAAATAATGTAACACATTATTAACATTAATGGATAAGTGGTTTTGTTACATCATTTTTTTATATATTTTGCTTTAAGAGGTGTGTAAGCAGTGTAAGTGTGTTTTGTTGAAAAATCGTAATTAATAAATAAATTATTATATTTGTGGTTGTTAGTTTGTAAATATGACACATTATTTTTTTATAACTACTATCTCTACATGTTAAAGAACAAAGAATGAACTCTCCATCTGTATCGATTTTGAATATTTGTGATAGTTCCACAAAGTCTACTCAATAGATTTTAATGTGGATTTCGCCCATGTATAGAGCCCGTTATTCATGAGCCAAGTCACGGAGGTTCACTAGTATGTATATAAATACATAAAGAGAATATAGCTTAACTATTTTTCATGTTGTGCGAGTAATGTTATAGTAAACCAGTGAAATACACCACCATGCCATTATATCTTTACAGGTAATGTTCTTAATTTCATTTATTTTTATCGTCATATCACCAGCAGATTATAAAGTTAGTTTCTTTCGTGTTTCTGAATAATTTAATTTTTCATTTCATAGTGGTAAGCAAATAACAATTTTCCATTAAGACCCATTTTATCGCTAATATTGTATAGCTTGTTTCTGATCAATTTCTATGCACTTGAGTACACCCAATATTTATATTTGATGTTTTGAAATAAATAATCGACATCCATCTCATTTTAACCAGTAGGTATAAATAGATGAATGATTCTAAATAAAGCTTTCTGATGAGTACATATTTTGCATTTTTAGTATGTTAGTATCTAACAACATTCCAAAGTAGTGGTTCCCAACATTTCAAATCTAGAACATGTCAATTTATAATCATTGCAATGCTAGGACATGCGACACAAACAATCATAAAAAGAAAGTCCAAAGATATAAAACCATTTCAATATAAAGCAAAATAATTAACTAATTGATGTCTTAAGTTTATGTGAATGTTACGCATTACAATAAAACTGCTTTCATGGATTTTATCATGGCTTATTTCATTATTTAACTAGCCCAACATTTCAGAAGCTTTACTGCAACTTTGGACATGTCCGCCCGTGACAACAGTTGCTGTAAAGCATCTGAAAATTTGGGCTAGTTAAATAATGAGATAAACTGTGATAAAAACCATAGAAGTAGTTTTATTGTAATAATTAACTAATTACATGATTTTGAATGAAGTTTTCACTAACAAGTAGAAATAACCCTTTGATGCTGAGTAATGCCAAAGGCTCTCACAATGGTTCTTTGTCAGTAGCAGCATACTCAGTGCTAAATCATATTCACCCTTCCGGTCCAACTGAGCTCATTTGTATGGTGCATAAAGCTTTTGCTTAAAAAGAAACAAAAACACTTATCTGGACATTGCCTTAAACTTTTACTTTATTGGCAGCATACACAGATTTTAAAGTGTGAATCTTTAACATGAGAGACAAGTACACCTTCAGTGACTTTTAGTTACAACTGCTAAATACCATTCCAGCTACTGTCAGTACTGTCACAATATGTTTAGACTTTCTTATCAAATATTAATGTTACATTGTAAACCACAACATTTATTTTAAGTTAGGAACCACTATAACAAGCACATGTTTCTATTTATGTTTTTGGCATTCATTGAGCCTTACTCTAAACTAATTAATTGTTATTATGTATTTTCTCAATATTGTTTTGTATTATTATTGGGAATACAAACGCGGATTGTTTTGTGGGCTTGGCATTGACATTGCTGGGTTTGGTTTGTATGTATTTGGTGCTGCCATGTTGTCACTCCAACTGCAATAAAGAAAAATTACAGAACATCTTCAGTGTCATTAAAGAAAATTTGTCTTCCACACCAAGGGTTCCATACCAGCTGAAGGTGCGAGCATTGCACTTGTTTAAAGGTCTGTCCATTAGCCGTCTTCAGACGTATTCCAATATTTATACTGTGATTGAATTTACTAAGATGTATAATTTTTTTAGGGCTTTAAGACATTGGAGGCACTAGAATTTGATTGAGACACGCTCTCGATCTATTTCATCTCGTCAAACATACGTCATTAAACAAGCTGAATCATGTAATATATTGTTAATAAATCCGTCGTAGGAATATTTTTTGTAAAACTTTGTAACCTCAATAGTATCAACATTACAAGTAGTCAAATAGTAACTTCTCCTAACTCATTATATATATATTAACTTAAAATTATCGCCAATACCTTCAAAACTCCTTTGATTTTAAATTTTCAACTTTGTATTAAATACAAGTATTCCAGACTATTCAATAAAAACAATAAATGGAAATTGCTACGGCGTCAGCGTCACTTCGAAGTGCGAACCACAGACAATTAATAATAAAACTATTGACACTTGACAGCTTAATGTTGACATCTAATTTTTTTATGAATTTATTGATTGTCCCTGATTACTACTCCTTGATTACTGCTTAATAATCATAATATAACAAACTAGCACTCCGACCGGCTATGCACGGATATTTCACGAAGTGTGGCATAAATTCATTAATTTACAACTTAGATAATTTAATACTGGATAAGTTACGCAAATAGTCTCGTCTAACAAAATCGTCTGCCACTTTTGGTGGGTTGATAGGGTACTCCTACATGAAAATATTATCGTTGTGTTGGCTGAATCGTTGGAGAGCTTGCAGGAAATGTTGCACAGCTTAAATGAATCCTCCTGACGTATTGGCCTTAGGATGAACTTGGACAAGACAAAGGACACATTCTCCCTAGGCCGGTCAACATCGATGATGCTATTCTCGAAGTCGAAGATGAATATGTCTACCTCAGGCGACTATTGCAATTGTGTAGATATAACTTCGAGAAGGAAGCCGACAGAAGGATTCAGGTGGGTTGGGCAGCATTCCGGAAGTTTCATCACATTTTCACATCCCCTATACAGCAAAGCTCGAGGACAAAAGTCTTCAACCAATGCGTTCTCCCCCGATCGAACTGTAGAGAGGAGCCTCCCCGACCTACGCCAACTGTAAGGGCCTCCACACAGCCAGTGACCAAAGGTTTAAGGCCTTCCTGAGGGAAGCCAGAGCCCGAGGCATGGCCATCCACCCACCCATCCCACCCAAGACCGCTGTGCAGGGAGAACAGTTTATACTGGTCCCTCACGGCACTGCGCCACCCCTGCGCCCGCGGCTCCTATGCGGAGGGAGGGACAGGTCGAAAACGGCCCAGGCCAACAACCCCAAACCCAGGCAGGTGACGACGACCAAGCCCAAGAGGAGACACACTCGCAAGAGGAAGCCCCAAGCTATGGCCGTCCAAAGCTGCCACCCTCCGCATCAGGAGACCACCGCGACCGCAGTGCGCCGAGTACTCACTCAGGCTAGGGACCCGGAACACGCACGCTCACCATCACGCGCACCGACTTACCACATACCACAGATATCAATTCCCACACCACGGACATCAGTCCCCCCACCTGTGCGGGAACCGAGGTGCTCCGAAGGGGAGCGGCGTCGGCACGACGAGCCCAGGGTCCACGTTGACGATCTCAGGGAGCTAATCCGAGAGATCGTCAGGGAGGAGCTGAGGACGGTCGTGAAAGACGAGCTGTCCAGAGTGCTCAGGGACCCGAGCATCTGGGCGCAAATCATGCACGCACGGGGCCAACCAACGGGGAGCCAGTGATGGATCGTGACAAGCTTAGGGTCGCTTACTGTAATCCCGGAGGTATAGAAGGCAACAGCGACAGTCTTCGGCTGCTCGCTCAGCAGTATGACTTACATGTCATTCTGCTGGGCGAGACTTGGCTGAGGCCGACGCAGAGCCTCCGGCTACAGAATTACGTCGCGTATCGGAGGGACGAGGTAAGGCCGAGCGGGAGCGGGAGCGTTCGGCGGGACGTCGACCACGACGAACTGAGACGGGGCCCCTTCACCGATATGGGCTCGACTGGTATAGTCATTCACATTACGGGGGAGGAGCTCAGGATCTACGCGGTGTACAGACATCCCGGAAACAGCTTTGACCTAGGTGATGTTCACAACGTGCTAGGGAACGGCGGCCAGGTGTTATTGGTCGGCGACCTGAACGCCCAGCATCCAGCTTGGGAATCGGGCCGTCACGAACAACGCAGGCTTCAGGCTGCAGGAGGATTCGGTAGAGCGCGGCTACACGGTGCAAGGACCACCGTGTTCCACACACGTGCCTATGGATCCCCTGCGCACCCGGACGTTCTAGACATCGCCCTACACCAGAACCTCAAGGCCACGGTCAACATCGAGGTCTTGTACGACCTCGACACTCAACACCTACCCATCCTCGTCACACTTGATACCGGAGCAATCCTTAGGGAAGGGGTGCGGATCAGAGAGAGGATCGATTGGGCCGTCTATCAGGATAGCCTAGTCGACTTCATCATCGCCAGGCAACTGTCTACCCCGGACGAGGTGGAGGCTGCCGCTCGCCGCTTCACGGAAAAAATTAAGGAGGCGCGGGCGGCGGCGACCACCGTTGTACAAGAGACAGCGCCCCTGCGGGGTGAGCTCCCCCCGAGCCTACTGTCGGATCTGCAGGAGGACGATCGGATGAGAAAATTCTGGGCCCGCACCCGCTGCCCGAGGACCAAGGCACAACTCAACAAGCTGGCCGAGGAACTGTCTGTAAAGGCGAGGGAGTGTCGTGGAGCAGGCTGGGAGTATACAATCTTCCATGCCGGCGAAAACGACAGTAACCTGCACGCTCTAAATAGAGTCTCACGAGGCCAAAAACCAACACCAGTCCACTCCTAGACACCACAGGCGACAAACACTACGGAGCCAAGGCACGCGCCGAAGTGCTCGCATCACACCTACACACACAGTTTTCACCACACCCAGCGGCGCTGTCATCTGTAGAGCACCACGAGCAGGTGGAGTGCCGCATTCGAGAGCTCCTTCAGAGCCCGGATCCGCTGCCGCTCAGCGGGACGAATTACATCTCCCCTTCTGAGCTGCGGAAAGTCACATTTCGCCTCCAGGCCCAAGCAAATCTCCAGGCCCCGACGACATCCCCCCCCCACAGCGCTGGTGATGATGCCTAGGAGAGCAGCCGTGGCTCTCACACAGATAACAAATGGCATTCTCTGGACGGCCTACTTTCCGGAGAGCTAGAAAGAGGGGTGGGTCATTGTTCCGCCGAAATCAGGCAAACCCCGAAGCCTGGCTGGAAGCTACCGGCCGATAACTGCTTCGGAGGCTAAAGCTGTACATTCCCATAAGGGGTTACAGTGTGGCTTCCGGAGCGGACACCCGAACACGTTGCAACTAACGCGAGTAATCCACCACTTGTCTGTGTAATCTGAACAAGAGAAGACACTCTGTCGCGGTCTTTCTCGATACGGAGAATGCTTTCGACAGGGTGTGGCACCCGGGGCTCTTGTATAAGTTAGTAGACGACGGCGTCTCGCTGGTGCTTGTGGGACTAGTGGCGTCATTCTTGGATGGTAGGACCTTCCGGGTAGCGGTGGAGCGGTGGCACTCCTCGGTAAAGGGCATATGCGCCGGAGTGCCACAGGGCAGCTGCCTAACTCCTTGCCTGTACCCGGCCTACACCAACGACATCCCCACACTCAATGACCCCCCGGGAGAGGGTGGGGCGGATGTCATTCTCGCGCTGTTCGCTGATGACAGCGCATTCGTCTTCTTATCTCGAATGCTGGAGCTCGCAACTGGGCGCATGCAGCGCATGCTGGACCGGTTGCCGGAGTGGCTGTACAAGTGGCGCATGTCCGTCAATGTGGCTAAGACGACGGCGATATATATCAGCAAGAGGCGCTCTATGCCGGGGCTGTTAAAGTTCAGAGGCCAGGATGTGTCTTGGGAATCCCCAGTCGTATATATCGGATGCAGTATCGACCGCCGCGCGCTGCGGAGTGGCTCGCAGGTGGATCGAGCGGTCAACCAGGCGAGAACAGCCCGCGCTTTGCTGTAGCCGGTACTAGCGTCCGGACTCTCTACAAGGACGAAACTGGGGATTTACAAGACATATATCCGGTCACGCCTCACTAACGCCGCCCCCGCATGGTACGCGCTAACATCCCAGGCCCAAGGAAACGCCTGCAAGCCCATCAGAACATCTCTCTACGGGTCATCACGGGAGCCAGTCGCTACATCCGTAACGATGTCATCGCGCGTGACTTGTGGATAGAGTCGCTGGAGGAGTTTGTGGTTCGATTTGTGGCCCATAAGCCACGATGACAAACCCGCTTAAATGTTATCGGAGGGACAGTCGTCCCCTCGCGATCCAACCCGGGCTATGAGGTTCGCCTCGGCGCCCGTAGCCCTCGCAGGGCAACCTGCAAAGATGACCAGACAGTTTTCGTGATACTATGATTACTATATATATAATATGTATTGATGTCTTAAGTTTACGTGAATAATGTATCTTTATTATAAGTCGGCCTGTACGTATTGGCACTGGGTCACATCCTGTCATTTAAAACCTTTTGTGAGTAGTAAATAATGAGTGAAGGCCACAGTTACAGACACAGAATATACGTCAAATTACTTTTACTTTTGAGTGGAGACGAACCCAAGACTGGAGTTTACTCCTTAGCAACGAACAGGATTCTGATGTGAGAGGTCACAAGAGTGGCATGCGACATTCGTGTACGTTACACTCAGTGACTGTTTCACCCGGTTTTACTCATATTTTTTTATTATCTGTATCATATCATTTCTCAAGGAGTAAATTCCAAAACACAACCGAAGTTTCAACACGAGAGATCAATCGCAGGCAGACTGCCGGAGCTTAAGAACTGCCGCAGGCCTTCACCCCGTCCTATGGTGCACCAGATTTTCTAAAACAACATGGAGCACGATGGAATAGCCCAAAGCAAGGCAACAATAACACTAGGTCTTACAGCATAACAGCCTCGACCATGGAGTGTTATAGTAGACTATTGCCCAACAAACATAACCGTTAAGTATTTTGTCGATACTGTTGGTCGGTGAGCAAGTTGGACGCAAATTATTGTGCGTGTTGAAAGAGGCTGATAATTATGACGTACGTAACTCCGCTTCTGAGGGTTTCAAGTTATGAGGACAGGTCTGGCATTCATTGATCGAGGCGTATGTTCTACAGTAGACCTATAATGGCTGATCGTGATGATGTTATGTTTTTCCGTATTCCGCAAGTCTTATGAATTATGTAATAATTTATTTACGGGTGAGAAATATCGATGAGTGGTAACTTTTATATTTCTACCTAAGCTTCCTTGATCTTGTCTTTCCTTGCGATAAAAGGTTTCAATGATTTCAGATATTTTTATAATGTCTATCTTAAGCAAAATAAGGACCCTTTCTGTTTTTACGGATAGACTAAATGAAAAGGGCCGCGGCACAAGAGATTGTTTAAGATATATTAAAACGACGAGTCGACTATAGAATGTCAATACCGCTGCGTTATGTTGTGTAGACTGCGCAGGGTCACCAGCGCCGGCCTCGCGGTCGGCCGACACCTACGCCTATAACATCAGTAGGGTATCTCTTTTATCTCTCATTATTGAATCGCTTTTAGGGCGTCACATCAGGTGCAGCTGTTGATAACGTCCGAGTTTCATAAATGCTGATAATAACCAAGCCCAGGCTTCAATATCTCTGCTAGCGTTTATAAAACAGTCTCAATATCAATTTAAGTGCTCCATGATCCAGCCTTTATTTTTTAAATAATTAAACTTGCTCCTTTGAAGTCGGTTTAAAATAAAAGATCGCACACCCTGCGATAATCTTAGGCATTCCACTTATGTCTGTGCTATGACTACGAGAAAAAGAACAGTGGGAAACATGATTTAATATTTCATATTTTTACACATTTTAAAATTTTCACTCTTAATAAATGTTTTTAATGCATTTTTACACAGGAGTACCTTAACGCACAAACGAGTAATCCGCCAGCTTTGGACGGTATCGACGCGACGCCCCCCAAGAAATTGCGATGTGTGATACATTGCTCTCTTTTACCCTTACCGTTGTAATGGTTCTACTCGGTCGTGTGATACATTGCTCTCTTTAACCCTTTCCGTCGTAATAGTTCTAACGTTCTACTCGGTAGTGCCCCACCGATGTATACACTGTGTACCTAAAACTAAGCTGTAGTTTCTGGCTCTATTTCTCCGACGTCAGGGGGGCGGGGACCTCTCGATCCCTCTGACCATGATAATAATAGTTAAATTTGTCGTTACAAATACTCATATTGGGATGCATATCTCCCATCTGTGGGGAGCGGAGGGGGGTCCCATTTTCGACCTACTCTCGTCGCCCGACGAGCATTCCCAGCAATCCGATAAAGCTGTATTGGGATCGTCTTCGCCTCCATAGCATAAGTTCAGGTTCGAAAAAAAGAAAAAATGCATTAGTTATAATTTAGCTATAGGTAAATTTGTAGCAAAACTGACTCTTTGAAAATAAATTAATAGTACAGATTACGTAACTCCTAACTATTGTCTACGACATCGTCGGCGTCGCGTCAGCGCGCCGGGCGGATTTGTAGCAAAGTATATCATGATCCTTCTACGCTATCACTATCTTTTAGTAACAGACAACGGGGTGGAATTGGGTCGGCACGACCGACTTCTCGGTGCCGGTACTTGATACTGTCCGATTGGCTATTAGAGGGGAGGAGGGAAGGAGGGCAACACATCTGCACAAAAGTTATGTGGATATCTATGGACGTTGAAAGTCGCCACACGGCTCCAACCACTCAGTTGTCCCTTACGATAAAAAAAAATATCACAGGAATCTTATTGGATAAGATTGCGTAATTTAAATTAAAAAAGTATCTTTAAAACAGGCGGCTAGGAAGAAAATGGACAAATTGACTTGCCAGTATAAAAAACAGGCAGAGATATAATTGCTGGCAATGTGTGCTCGAGAGTCTCACCGTATCGGCCTTGCGTTGTGGGGAATTGACTCCCTCCAGTACTCTTCTCTCCCCCCATAAGTGTGGCACATGAAGTGCGAGTTGCAATCCGAATTGTATTTATTGTCCTTCGCGCCATCCAGCATTGATCCTTAATTGAATCATTTCCAGAATACTGTTCGTTGTTAAGGAGTAAACTCCAGTCGCGTGTCGGAACTGAACGTCAGAGCGCCAATACGAGCTGGTCTCTACACGCCCCAGAGTAAATATAATTGCAAAGTCTGTGTCCGAATGTGTTCAGACGAGATTTGTGAAATTAGGGCATGAGAATTGTGATTTCCTTTACAATGAACATTTGTAACTGAAACTTTCGCAGCGTAAAGGGCTTCGACACACATTGTAACAATGGACAAATATTGTTACTGTACTAGTACACATTGTTTTTTCATTTTCGCGGGCAAATGCATTTCCGCCCTGCTATTGACTCGCGATTGAACCGTATAGCCACTGAAACCGTGGGTGCCATCTACTAACAACGACAACCTAAATCAAACCCCTTGACGCTGGGATTCTGTAATGGGTTTGGCTCTCATCCTGACCCCTGGTCCCCGCAAAATAGGCGGTATAGGTTATTGTCTAGGATTAGCAAGTTATCCAACTTCTCCTATATATAGGCTATAACTGCTCAAGTTGGAGCGGCGTATCATCTACTATCATACTAGCGCCTAATTTGAAGTTGATATGTACTATCATAGAGATCTGTAGAGACAGATACAGGCCCATACTAGGAGGCAGGACAGGCACTACAGACTACAATGAAAACTGCCATTCACAACAATAAACAAATGAAAATTCTATAAATCCTGAACTAGCTTCTAATGGTAGTAGGAAATAATCGTAGGTGCTAGCGACACGCCCCGGCTTCGCCGGTGAATAAGCAGTGCCGCATGTTACCTTTATATCTACCTAAACCTTGCTCAGGAATCGGTCTCTCTATTTGTGAAAATCGCATGGAAAATATAAAAGGATATGTGAGGATATAGGAGGATGTTAGAGAATGTAGGAGGATGGAGGAGGATAGACGAGTTGGGACGAGTCGCTGCTGCTGTTTTATCTGAAAGTGAGCTGTACTACAAACTGAAATACACTGATCAGCAAATTGTCAACTCCAAAGCGATCACAACGTACTACTGTTGCGGCACCCCTAGGAAAAGTGAAAAGTTCCAGGAAATGTTCGTAAAAGCCAAGAGTAAACGGGCAGCACCTGATCCATGGGGATTAGGGCCACGGCCCCGGGTGTTCTACTAAACTTCCGCCGTCGCACGTGACGGGTATGCTGGCGCGTGTCGTGCTGATAATGTCGCGTTTTTTTTTCGCTCTCGCAACCCTAACTGCGAGCCACAGAAATGCACTTGGCGCTTCTGCTCGTTTACTACGACCTATCGATAGCTACAAATGTTTGTTTAATGCACGTCTAAATATAGACGCGGCACTTGCACCCGCGAGTCGCGGCGGCGGCTGCACGGCGGAGCCGACAGTTCGCCCGATTGTATCGCGCCGTGCGCTCGTGTAGTGCGTCGTCATGTTGATCAAAATACCTTTCCAACTGCCGCTGTCGTACCCTGACGTGGACATGATCAGGAACAGGGAGAACAACTACGTGAACGACTGCGTGCTGCCGCGCCGGCTGAGGCGCAGCTTGCCAACGCTGCCCGAAGATAAGGAGTGCTATATGGAAACGCGAAAATCCAAGTTGGTGCACCGGCGGAGGAGGCAGAGGCGGCAGCTCAGGCTGCCGGCGTTACCAGAGAGGGATGAATATTAAGCACTTTGTTTTAAGGTTACATAAACCCACCGTTTTGAAGAGGCAATGGTGTGACCGCATGCTTTATTTTAAACTTCGTATTTTCATCACGCATGTTCTTTTTTGGGATTTGGTTTTATGGAAACTGTAGTCTGTAAGTTATTTAATAGGCAATCAAGTATTTTAGTCGTAACTCGTAGGTCTGTGAAAGTAGGTTTCAATTTGACAGGTTGTACCTATTCGGTGTTAATTTTATATGTATTTGATGTTGTTAGAAGTGCACAAATCCGATATCACCTTAATCCCGCGTTGACAGCGGCTAATCTTTTATTTTTCGATAATCGTATATTAATTGCAGTTTCCACTTATTGACAAATTCTGTGGAAACACGATAACGCTGGATTTACACAAGATAATAATTTATCGATCCAATGTAATTGCGCATTTAGTGCTAAAAATAATTGCTTTGACAACGTTCCTGGAGTTGCATCAAGTTCATAAAATTTGATGCCAAATGGTATCCATCATTAATGCGTACAAAGTGACACTTGATGTTATTAATTCAAATATTTGAGAGTATCAAACAATGTTAACTTCGCTTATCAACATTTTTCTGTTCCTGTGCGTCTAAGTAAGCACTAAACATTAAACTGCCCGGCATAATTTACACAACACCCGTCAACCACCAAAACTGTATTTGGGTATCATTACAGTTCTAGTATAAGTTACATAAACACGGAAATATTTTATAAGTAACTGAAGAACAGAAACGTAAAATTAGCTTCTAATGATTTACACTTTAATAATAATACCTATTATCTATTAATAACTAGAACCTGTAACTATTTACGTAGTAAATCTTTCCAAGAATTAGTTAAGTTTGTTTACATCATGTAAATATTGTATCGTGTTTATTCATTTGTTATATAATTCACATAACCGGCGTTCTACAATGAAGTGTCAACATATCTTGGAAACGAACTTAACATATTAAATTGTGACCTTTCGGCACATGAAAAATCGAATTTGTAACTTTTACGTTAAACTAAAAGATTAAAAATCTTAAATAAAAATAATTGAGGTGTTCTTGACGACGATCATAACATCTGTGAAGTTCGCACAAGTCACTCGACCTTAGTTCACACTGACGTGGGCGACGCACCTCAACACCACTTGTTACGACCGCGGTCGGCCTCGAAGCTGCTAGTATTACATTTCTGAAATTTCTTATTAAATTCGAAGCACCGGAATCACAGTTGGAGATCTACTTCTTCTACAGTTTGATCTGGTCTATGGTTCAATTTCATTGACTGATAATTCCTAGCCGCGAAAGCAATTTGTAACCCAAACCTACGGTTAGGCATTAGGATGTATGATTTACAACATCCGAGGACGGAGTTCCCGCTACCTGCGAGCTACGCTGCGAGCCATATTGGTAGTCCGTTAGACGAAGCTCTTTTGTAAATGCCAAAAAATTGAAAGTAAATTTCATTTCCTACAATATTTAGGTATAAGTATTTTTATTTAGTTTTTTAATTTGTTTATCTGTGATATTTTATTATTAACTTGTGTCAACATATTGTAGATGGGAAAGTGTATTTTACACTGACGTCGCAAGTGTGAGTAGTTGTGTAATTATTGTCTAATGTTTATCAGTGTATATTGTGCAGAGAGTAAGTGTAGCGTTGTAAATGTAATTTAAAGAACGCACTAAAGTGTTTTAGCAAGAGGCGTGTAATTAATAAATGTTTTTAACAGAAACCTTTTTTTTCTCTTTTAAATATTCATAATTAACTATACAATTAGTAGGAGACAGTACCATGCTGATGTGCAGCAGAGCGGAGGAGTACATAGGAGTTGCGGTATACACGGGCTTCAGAATCCGACTGAACGATTTTATACATACCCAAGTACACTCTTCCGTGCGGTTTGTGAGTAGCCGGTGGCCTATTCGTAACGGTGAGGTGAAAAGGAGGGCAACGTTTCGGCATAGTAATTATGCCGATATTCATTGGCGCCGGTAGTCGTAGACAGGCTCTGATTGTTCGTCTGTCCCCTATACAATAAAATAAAAAAACGTCTCAGAGCGCCTCGCTCACTTTCAATCTAGACTTTGTAATAATTATTGATGAACTGAGAAAAATAAAATGTGGAAACGTTGCCCGCCTGCCGCGCTCGTGCCTGGAAGTAGGTAGTCTGATGACTCGTATATGTGCACGAGGCGCGACATCATAGCTCTCTGCCGTGTCAGCTGGTGTCACGAGAGAGTGAGGCCGCTCCGCGCTCCACCGATTCGGTTGCAATGCAGCAGTAACTCACCCCGCAGCTGCAGAAGGCTACCGACGCCCATGTTCTCCTTATTATCTCCTCCCTTCCAATAAACCACCGCATACTGGCAGACCGCACAAGACGCGACAGCACAGCTGTCACTTACGGCGGTCACGTGCTATCGCGAGGTAACCCCGCGGCCCTGCCCAGGGCGCCTGCTTCTTAATAACCTATTACAACTTGTAAGGCAAGGGTTTTTAGCGTGTACAGTGTAGAGCAAGCAGTGCCGCGGCTCGTGGTCCCGGTGTTGGAAGGGTGTGCTGAGTCTGTGGACCGCTTCACTCACTATAGCACTTCGCAAATCTCAAGTTGAGAAAATATGAAAATGCAGAAATGTAGTTGATAAAGAGTTTCTATCGTAGAGCACTCGGCGCTCAGCGTTTTAGTGACCCGCAACTTGACAACAAACTTAAACAAACATAAGCATTTAATGACTCGCTTGTGGTCAAGATGTGAGGAGGAGAAGAGAAGATAAGACCAGTTATTAGTAGTGGTAACTTCCGCTCCTACAGCTAAGTTAAAAAATAAAGCAAATAATACTTTATAATAATGACATTGTCGGATGTGTAAGGACATCAAAAGGTACTCACTCGCCGT
This sequence comes from Eumaeus atala, assembly GCA_017140195.1. Lineage (NCBI taxonomy): Eukaryota > Metazoa > Arthropoda > Insecta > Lepidoptera > Lycaenidae > Eumaeus > Eumaeus atala. The sequence goes on from JAFELO010000787.1 coordinate 835,006, forward strand.
CGCCACCGCACTGCCGCTCGTTTGGCCCCTCTCCAATGAAGTAAACAAGTAAATAAAAAATACAAAACTAAGCTTTCCCCGTAAAATGTATAACATAAAACGTACACATTTCGGTTGACATGAACACCCGTGGTCAGGCGCTGCAGACCTGACGGAACAGCGTCTGCACACAACACCCAGCACCGGACTGCCCCAGTATTGATCACGAGTTGAGGTTAGTAACGAGAGCTGTTACAGAGTGCATCCACCATCGTACGCCTTTGGTACTGGAACACTCACGGGCGTGAGTGTGTGTGTACTCATCTGGTGAGGCCCCTCAGCCTGCAAATGTAGCGAAATTTAAATAATTAATGAAAATTCAAGTATTATAAAATATAAAAATTTATTATAGAATTATAAAAAATTATCTTCATACCTCAATAAAATATACCACCGATTCAAGCCTAGCACATGAGAACTACCGGCGAAACAAACTCAACGGGTCTCACTAACCGATAAATTATCTATGAATATACTGTACCTATAATGAACACTAAAGTAAAATGACAGAAGTAGACTGGTAGGAGCATCTCATTCCCGAGGTGTGGCGTCTGCGGTACAGTTTGTATTATATATATTACTTTCCTATATTTGTTAACTTATAAGTTTTTTGCTGTGACCCTATTGTAGAGACATTGCCCCCGAAAAACACACTGTACAGTGGCACATCCAGCCAATGCCTATTGGGAGTGTGTCTATTGACACACATTGTCATTGCGTTCAGTAACATTTTCACGCACACAAGTAAACGTATTGAGAGCACTAAATTTCAGTGTCGGAATACGAATTTCCTTAATTTATCTTTAATGTTATGTTTAACCTGTGCGTTGATCTTTAATGTTATGTTTTACCTGTGCGTTGATCTTTAATGTTATGTTTAACCTGTGCGTTGATCTTTAATGTTATGTTTCACCTGTGCGTTGATCTTTAATGTTATGTTCCATCTGTGCGCTGATCTTTAATGTTATGTTTAACCTGTGCGTTCATCTTTAATGTTATGTTTCACCTGTGCGTTGATCTTTAATGTTATGTTTCACCTGTGCGTTGATCTTTAATGTTATGTTTAACCTGTGCGTTGATCTTTAATGTTATGTTTCACCTGTGCGTTGATCTTTAATGTTATGTTCCATCTGTGCGCTGATCTTTAACGTTATGTTCCACCAGTGCGCTGTTCTTTAATGTTATGTTCCACTTGTGAGCTGATCTTTAATGTTATGTTCCACCTGTGCGCTGATCTCTGGCCAAGCCCCCGTCGGGCCAGGGTCTGGGGCATTTAGCCAACTTCACCCGTCCGCTGTGTGAAGTATTGTTACCAACGCATCATCTTCTGTTTATTTACTTCTTAGTAGAATAAGACGTCGATCCGGTCACTTCAACGGCCTCTTTCACCTGAAGCCCCTCGGGCTCATAAGCCGCACTTGCAGAACCGTAAATTGATCGTTTAAAGATCGTTTAAACATATTTACTATAAGAAATGTATAATATAATAAAAATATTTTTAGATTTCTCAGTTCGTATGTTTTTAAATGCTCAATTGGCAACAGATTAGTGGTAAATGAGCATCCGAACTGCTACATGACATAGCTATGATCTATGCAACTAGTGAGTGACGGTTCCAGCAGACCGGAGAACGAATATCGATCAATTCCCTTTCAACTAATTACCCTCGTCAGCCCATTAAATAAATATAAAAGTCATAAAGAAATATTTCTCTACCAATCAATAAATGTTTGATGATATTTCAGTAGCGCCGTAAAATCGGTTATAGACGCCCACGCACGCTTTAAGCTGATTTCGAGAATTTGACGTCATTCACAATTGGAGCATTCGGTTTAATAATAGGGCCATCTGATCTGTTATTATCACCATCAGCCCTTGTCCACTGCTGCAGTCTGGATTCATAATTAACCTTTTTATAGAAATTTTAAAATCCCATCTACGTCTCTAGCACACAAACAAAATTACATATGTACACGTGTCATGCAAATGATGGGCGTGACTTTACAAATGTATCTGTTGTATCTGATGTTATGAAAACAAAATCGATTATAAAGCGCACGTTGTATAGGTTCTACGCGTGTCGGAGGAAACACGCGCCAGGCACACAACAGAGAGGATCTGGAAAATGTGGTTGTGGAGTTCAGGTCCTCGTGTGCCCTGCTGCAAGCCCGCAGTAGGAGCAATTGACGTAATTGCAAACACCAGCGCGACTGCGGTACCGCCGCTGACGTGTCGGGCGCGTCTTTCACTTTAGCACCGTGTTCACGTTGAGGGTGAGGACGAGCACAACGTGTGCCTGCAGTGAGTCTGCTGCGGCGGCGCCACGGCACG
>JAFELO010000788.1:4390-38396 GCA_017140195.1 Eumaeus atala
CACGTCGTTAATTAAAATTTTATTTTGTGTATTTGGTGTACGTCGTTTGTAATGACGCTTCGGATTGAAGTACTGATGAGCACTCGCGTTGTGTAACAAGTACTGATGAGCACTCGCGTTGTGTAACAAGTACTGATAAACACTCGCGTTGTGTAACAAGTACTGATGAGCACTCGCGTTGTGTAACAAGTACTGATGAGCACTCGCGTTGTGTAACAAGTACTGATGAGCACTCGCGTTGTGTAACCAGCCCCTCCTGACAGGTCAATGCCCTAGCAGGAGCAAGCGTGAGAATATTTAGTACTTAAGTACGCTTTTAGGATCTTATCGTCATTGATTTCGTTAGTTAACAAGCCCAACAATTCGTTGGATTGACAATAAACATGGTCACGCGTGGCCTGCTAACGTACGTTCTGATGGCACAAGATATACAAGAAGATTTGTAATTTTTTACTTGTTCCAATTAACAAAAAAATAATTCTTCTTCAATAAATTAAAATAAATTAAATCTTCAGGTTTATGATTTGACTATATTTATCACGGGATGTAGGTACGCGCCTGCATTCATGTCTTCGTCACTAGACAATGTTGTAACGTAAATGTTATGTATGATATCAATGTGGCGCTCCGATCATTTTTCTTGCTAATCTAATAGGATATACATTTGGGAACTAGTGCGAAGATTTGTGTATTGTGAGAACTAGAGCGTCACTTTTCTCAATCTCTAGGAGGCGACCCCATACGACCGACGAACTCTGATGAGGACAGTAACCTCATAAAAGCCCTTGCAACCCGATGGGCCCCGGGTCCGGACGATATAATGAATATGATTCTAAAGAGCCTACCGCCAGCCTTTAACCTAGATTGCGTATTTCCACACTAGTGGAAAATAGCCACTGTGATCGGTATCTACAAGACGGGCAAGCCCCACATCGGCCCCACGGGCTACCGGAGTGGTAGTAGCCTCATAAGTTCCTTGGCAAGATCTATGAGAGAATGCTACTAGTGAGCATAAAAAAATGACGGGACGGAGAAAAATATCTTTATTTATGAGTAATTCGCCTTTCGCGAAAAATACAGATGTCCAATAAAGGTAAACCGCGTCGCGGAATTTGTACGTAATGGTAAAACTGTACATGACCCATCCCAACATGCGCCGTCTATTTAGACTTCATGACTGTTTATGTTCTATAAGATACTATAAAAGGAGTTCACATGGGGTTAAAGAGACTATAGAGCTTTAATTAAACTTTTATATACATTTATTCAATTGGTATTTCCACATTCACAATCTAGGACAGACTTAAAATAGTACAAGATCAGCAATGGTATTAATACAGTTTTTGATATTGGTTAGTAAAGGTGAGGGTATGAAGTCTTATCTGGCAGTTTTCCGAGACTCCCGGCTGCAACTTGGATGGTCCTTTATATATATTGTTATTTTTCCATAAACTAATTCTTATGGGTTGTCCTTCATTCCTTATATTCAATATTTGAATAATGTGTTTAGTAAAAAGAAAAATAAAAGTTAAAAGGAGTAGAGCTCTGAAAAGGAACACACAACCAATAAGATTCCCATTCTCTTGGCTTCATGGGACAACTAAAATCAGGCAATATATATATATATATATATATATATATATATATATATATATATCTTGTTTTACTAATAAATAGAATTTAACTTCCAAAAAAACAATATGAAATATGGCGTCGGTAAAAAGTCATGAACACACCCCTTTATATTGAATAATTTGATAGTTCGTGCATCGTGACACGAATATGTAGGTTCCCGGCGGAAGAGAAAAAATATTTAATTATGAATTGGCGATGGCAGATAGCATCAGCCGTCGCAAATATATCCATAAGCTATTGGCAGATACCACTAAGCCTTACAGCCAAAGATGACAGATATACTTTCATTATAAAATATTTAAGTTTCAAAACTTAATTGTTACAATGTAGCAAAAGCATTTGGCACGTGAGTCATTTGAGTATGGCACATAGGCGAAACCTGTAAAATGTTCCGTCTAGGTCTGCAGGACAGATTAGTCCTAAACATCAAGGCGTATCTGATCAACAGAAGTTCTGGTACAGGGTACGCTGTCCACCAGCCACCCTATAGTAAAGACCGCGCTCGAGTCATAGCACTCGCCCGAGTAGGAAGGTGGAACTTTTCCCCCATAGTCATGATAGCTCAACGAGCTTCTCCAGCCCTCACGATAATGCAAGGCCAACTAAGCTACCGTGCGTGAGCTGCCCTCTCCTCGCAACACATTGGCATATTAATTATGGAGATATTCATGGGCGTCGGTAGTCATAGGAAGGCTCCGATTGCTTCCTTTGCGCCCCTATCCTACTATAAAAATCTAAATTATACCTGGTGTTGCCATAGATATTCTGAAAAAGAAAGAAATGCACAAATACATGACAATTAAGAATGTAAAATGCTTATTCGAACTGGTCTCCATTGGCTGCAATACTATGCTTTATACATCGAGGCCTTTCCACGGGGAAATTCCACACTGCTAATCGTTTTCGGGACTCTAAATGATCATGGCGTGTAGAACAAGATGTACTCTCTAAAACTGACCATAAACCATAATCTAGCAGACTAGGGTCGGGACTAGACGATGCCCAGTCTTCAGCTCTAATGAAGCCCGTGACATTCACTTCCAACCAAGACTACAAGGACCGAGCTTTCACTCCCATATAGTTAGGTTATTCGATTTTTTTAGAATACTCATTAAAGTTTTGATTGACGTAGCGGGAAATTATACTCGATGGTTTTGAGAATTAGTGATTAACGAAGTGATGAATGAAGTGCTAGTATTTCGTATAGAGTCAGTCGTATAAAGTCAGCTTTCACCACCGATTCTATCACGATTCTAAATTTAAACTTGATTGCAATCATGAGTACAAAAATATTACATTTTACATGTTCAAACATGACGAAAAACATAAACGTGAAACGAGGCCAAAGTTCAGTGTTAGGAAATATGACTTGGTTATTTACTTGAACGACAAAAGAACATAATGGATATAAATAGGTGCCAAGTTCAATGGTGAAATATTTTTTTTTACCATTGAACTTGGCACCTAGAAGAAAATACAAATATTATAATAACCTTCTAGAAGTACTTAGGCGCTATAAAATTAGTTGTTGTTAAGTGTGTTGTTTTAGTTAGGAGAAACAAGCACACATATTAATGTTATAAGTCCAGTAAGCGTTGTAGGTTAGAAGCTCCGCTTTTACGAATGAGTGTGAGAAGGGTGGGGTAAATACAACGCGCATGCTCGCTGCAGCGGTTACTCGTAGCCTGGAGTGAGACATATTCTCTTTAGTCTTGGCCATTGCGTGCACCCTGCTGCACGTAATGACCAAAGCTGTCTAAAAATTTCTGAGTAATAAGTTATTTCAAAAAAACTTTCTCATTTTCTTAAATTGTTACAGTATTTCTGGTCAGATTGAGTATAATATCACAACAATAAGGAATTATACAAATGTATTTCCAGTGAACACAGATGTGATATCGTGCTAAGTAATTTGATTTCTGTTGTACACTACAGTACAGTTTTGGATTGAGGTATCGTGAAATGATACTGGTGGGTTCTGTGCATTACTGACTACAAGCGTATAGCGTTATCACGTTGTTAGTCTCGCTGTCGGGTTTGTTAGTTTTTTTTAATCTGAGAAGTTGTCAGTGATGTTCTAATAATATTGCTGTTTTACACTATAATTCCAGGGTAGCACCATGTCGCATTACGGCCGAATAGGTACGAGTGACCGAAGAAATACCTCGCACCTGATACATGTATAAAGTGACGCGGCTTGTGAGAGACGGAAACATGGATAGAGTGACCACTTCTACGTCTACAATAAAAAAAACATGATCGAACAATAGGTAAGAGATGGCATACTCCTGCCTTGCAGCCCAGTCCGGCCTGCATGGAGGCGCCTTTCGTTTAAAAAATATTGGATAATTGAAAATAAGACATTTTTCGCGGCCTGCAAAGTAAATAAATAGGCCGAACTTGCGTTGAGAGACGTTAGAGCGGAGTACTAGCATTTCGTATAATTTCGTAATAATTTCAAGGTATCACCACCATCAAATTCAAAATTTTAACTTAGTTGCGATCAAGAGTACAATAATATTACATTTTTACATGTTAAAATATGACGAAAAACATAAACGTGAAACGGAGGCCAAGTTCAATATAAGAATATATGCGTAGTTTATTTACTTCAACGACAAAATATATAAGATAAATATAGTATATCTAAATAGGTGTAAAGTTCAAGTACCAAGTAATTTATTTGTAACAACATAAAATATATTATAACAATAACCATATTTTTTTAAAATACTGAACATATAATTTGTCGCAAAACTGATAAGATCAGTGGAAAAATACAAGTATTATAATAATCTTTTAGAAGGTGCTGTGTTGTTTTAATTCAAAGAGACAACCAGACATAATAATGTTATATTAATTAATGATCGTATAGATTTTTGTGTGTGTAATACTATATAAAGCTTCCTTGTATTGTGCAGTGTGTTCTAATAAATAAAGAGTTAATTAATTATTATAAGTCTAGTAAACGTTGTTGGTAAGAATTTTCGGTTTTACGAATGAGGGTGCGAAGGGTGGACTAATTCTAGTGCGCATGCTCGCTGGAGCGGATACTCGTAGCCTGACACGAGACATGTTCTCTTTAGTCTTGGCCATTGCGTGCACCCTGCTGCACGTAATGAACAAAGCTGTCAAAAAATCCTTAATAATAAATTATTTCAAAGGTTATATATATAGTTAGATGTCTACTTATTTGATCTCATTTTTTACTTATAATTGTAACAGTGTTTACGGCCAGACGGCATTGTCCAAATGTATTTCTAGTGCACACAGTTGTGACACCGTGCTGGGTAATTCAATTTTTGCTGGAGTATATGCTAGAGTATCCATTACAGTTTTGATTGAAATATCGTGGAGTGATACTGGTGGGTTGTGCGTAATAATGATTAACAGCGTATAGCGTTATCACTTTGTTAGTCTCTCTGTCAGGTTTGTTAGTTTTTTTTAATGTAAGAATTTATCGGTGATATTTCGCAATTTTGCTGTCTTGCACTTTAATTTCAGGGTAGCACCATGTCGCATTACGGCAGAATGGGTACGCATGACCGAATAAGTATGTCGCACCTTGTAGATACGTAAAGTGACAGTTATACTGTCATGTTTCTCGCGGCTTGTGAGAGACGGAAAGAGGATTAGAGTGACCACCTCTACATAAAATAACCATATTTTTTTAAATATTAAACTCATAATTTGTCGGAAAAGTGATAAGTTCAGAGTAAAAATACAAATATTATAATTTTTAGAAATTCTTAGAAATTCTTAGGCGTAAAAAACCTTTTAGAAGTTCTTAGGCGTTAAAAAAATAGTTGTTGTTAAATATAATGTATTGTTTTAATTCAAAGAAACAACCACACATAATAATGTTATAAGTCTAGTAAAGTTGTAGGTTCGAAGCTCCGCTTTTACGAATGAGGGTGAGAAGGGTGGCGTAGCTCCGGCGCGCATGCTCGCTGCAGTTGATAACGAACGAAACATATCCTCTTCAGCAGGGAGATGACAGGACAAGCGCAAGTATAATAAACATAGAGCCGCCATCTACATTATTTAACCAAAAAACTTATTGGCTATTAGTTTTATTGTGTATCGTTAGATGTCACTGTAATCGCAATCTCAATGAAAATAGTAAAATAAAATTATTTAGTACTTTAATTTTAGTTACATGTAAATTTCAAACAATGATTGTATATAAAATGATAAAAATTGATGAATTATCGATGACATTAACTATACACCGTCATCAATTACCTATGGCAGTCATGTCACGCACAACCATCGTGATTTGTGTGACATGCTCTGGCAACGTAACAATATGTTTTTTTTTTGCGTTTGCGCTTGTCGAGTTTCGTGTGTATATTTTGTGTTTAAATATTAGATATTGAGTGTTTTGCCTACAAGTTGAGTTTCTCCTCCGTCCTGTAGTTGGATTTACTGCCTGAAACTAATATTTATGTGCTATTAATACTGATATTTTGTAAAGAACTTGAACAATAAATGGTCGCATAAATCTGTAGACTTTAATAACCTATACATATGATGAACGGTCGTTTTCTAAACACATTCTATTTTCCATTTCATTTGGATACGCCAGATACTATTTTGATATGTTTCATAAGGAAGTTGCGTCAAAATTCTATCTCTAGTAGCCAAAAGAATGGATAGACGGAATATAGAAAACACGTGTATACGTGCCTATGTATATGCGACTTCGTTCGCACACTTGTTATACTCGTTGTGTAGCCCAGGTTTATGAGGCATATAATAAAATAAATTCAATTTAAAGCCTTCTATTAGTTCCGGAGAATAGCGTGCACAAACAGAGAAACATAGAAACTGTCAATTTTTTTTTCTTTCATTATCATCCTATTATTTTGTCATTTTTTTATAAGTATTTAATTAAGTTTCACAGATGCGTCCAGTCATCCCCCCCCCCCCCGATAACGGGCCAGCGGCTACTTACAGACCGCACGAAACGCGACAGCGTATTTTATCATTATTTACACTATTTTTAATGTAATATGTACTTACCGCAATTTTGTACACGTACTTTAATAAACTGTATAGTTGTAATAAATCTATATATGAGGGAAATGCTGGCGACCTGGTGACCCACAATACAGGCCCCCAAGGCCTAGTTCGGGCACCAGTCCTTTTTTTTTTTGTTGACACGGGGAAACGCATCTACGCGCCTTCACTGGCCCTGGGTGGGGTCCCATCCTCGCCCCTTGCCCCGTGCGCAAAAGTACCGCCGCTTTTGCTCTTTTGTCCCCTCTTCTTGTAAGAGGGGTACAAAGAGCGGCACCTCCTCCTGTTCTTTAGTTCCCTCTGTTTATAGGAGGGGTACTAAGAGCCGTTAACTCCTCGGTTTAACTGGCTTCGCCCAAGGTGTCTCGGATTACCCCAAGCTACTGAGCACCACCGCTATGTCGAGGCTTGAGCCATGGTGAGGTTGGGCACCAGTCCTCACAGTACACCGATTTACCTAATAATAACAATGGTGTCTCTATGTTATGTATATTGTAGTGCGAAATAAAAAAATCTACTTAAAAAAACAGTACCATAAAAAGCAGTTAAATTTTCTAGGCTAAAGATTCATATATCGTAAAGGATCAGCGGGATATTTGGACCCCTTTCGATCCCAAATATAGTCTTGGCACCCAACGAACACTAATAACAATCCCTTGAGTATCAGGATTGTCTTCGCTTCCACAGCTTATGTTCAGGATAGGAGAAATGGCTCCCCACTATTCATCAAGCCTTGTCGCGGCAGTGGGGCTCAGTAGTCCGGGGTGAACCGAGACACTTTGGACGAAGCCAACTGATCGAAAGTGGGGGCAGCTCTTTGTTCTCTTCTTATAATAAGAAGCCGGGTCAAAGGAGCTGGAGAAGTAGGCGCTCTTTTTATCCCTTTTATAATAGTAAAAAAGGCACTTTTGCGCATGAGGCAGGGGGCGAGGATGGGCACCTCACCTCATTACACTGTCCCAAAGTTGGTGGGATTGTCCTGCAGTGCGGGACAATCCTATCTGTGGAGTTTGAGTCGGTCGCACAAGGAGCCAACAATGTGCCCTGATGGTTTGCGGTTCTGGGTCAACTCACCAAACGTGCAACGGAATGCACTCGCGGTGGTTTTTGTAGCTATTCGGCACCATAATGTACCGGGAGCCCCACACGCCACTGGACTCTACCCAGGGCCGGTGAAGGCACGTAAATGCGTTTCCCCACGTCAACAAAAAAAGGTTATAAAAAATGGCTAGCAAATTATTACGTAATGTATTAAAAGTGAAAAGTTTGTATAGAGACTTTATTAAAAGCAATGTTCATTTCACCGGGGAAAGTCAAAGTGAAACAATATCACATAGTACATACAACAGAGTATGACGTGAAAGGAAGTCTTGAAATAGCGCGTGCTTATTCATTTATTTATTTAGCTCACGTAAGCTACGACGTACCGAACATACCATACCATGAGGACGTCGGTGTTCTTTGTGGAATGTTTCTTTATGCGAATAAGCTCTTTGATGTCAATAGGTTTATCAAACGCGGAATATGGGTCGTCACGGTCTTTAGTTTGAGTGCAGGCCTTGTTTAGAAAGACTAACCACATTTCAACAGTGTACATAAAATAGATTTATGTTTTCTATCCAGTAGCGATGAATGGCTAAGGCTTGTGATGATGATAATGATGTGAAAAAATTTGCCTATGACAGCTCTTTGAACGTAGGAGCTTAATCTCGTCCATTTGTGAGCCTATACCTTATGCTAACAAATCCATATTCATCTGCAAATACACTGACCATCAAGTGAGTACCGGTACACGGCAACCTTTATAAATGTGGGCCTCTCGTGTGGGGAAGTAATAACCATATGCATGATAACGAGTTTTGCTAACGGCGTACCCAAATGGACCCTCGCCTAGCAGAATAATGGATTACATGGTATTATTTTACTGGTGGAGTTATCTTTATTAACGTTAGGTATGTTCTGGTTAGGGATAAAGTACCAAATATTCGATCTGTGTCGAGTCTGGGATAAAATAGTAAATGATTTTACTGGTGGAGTTATTTTTATTAACGTTAGATATATTCTAGTCTGGGATAAAGTACCAAATATTCGGCGTAGATCACGCGGATGTAGGCGCATGGCAGCTAGAGGAATACTTCTCCCGTAAGGGCCATCTATACCCCCCCCCCCCCGAGGTACACTCCATCCCCGACCTCTTTCTCTCGCCGGGCAAAATCCGCCGAGCCCTTTCAAGGGTGAATCCCAGGCGATCACAATGTTGAGGACGTCCGGTGACACGTTGGCGTCCCTGGGGAAGTGTGTGGGCTAGACCGGCCCCAAGATGTTGTAGCCGTGTCTGTTGGAGTCGGCTAGTAGGCTGTGTCCGCCGGCGTTCGTATGTAGAGAGTTCCAGGCGGGATGTTTACAGTTCAGATCCCCGGCTATCACAGTGGACTCTTCCAATAAGAGTCTGTGGATCTCCGTGGGATCTAAACGTAAGGCCTGGTGTATGACGCCACGCTTGACAATAATGGCCAGTTCGCAGCAAGGGTGTCCGTTAGGGGCGGGGATTAAGTCATCACTGTAAGTGTGGTAGCCCGGCATGGCGAGAGAGTCTCTTTGATGTGGGCGACGTCCGCTGGGCGCTCGCGGAGGCGCAGTATTTTTATTTTGCCCCGTAGGCCCCTGGCGTTCCAACTAATTACCTTGGTTTGGTTGTTGTATATTTTAGCGACCAATGAGAGCATGGCAATTATTTTGGCTGCGCAGCCAACAAGCGCCTCGCCGAAGGATTTGCCGACGCATAGCGAATTGATGAAGCCGCTAACGACGTCGACAAAGGCGTCGCAAAGTGAGGTTGTTAATGATGATGATGATGATGCCGGTGTCCTCCTCATCTCGCGTCTCCTGGCTGACATGACACGGCGGCTGGATGTGGTGGTAGGGCCGACGGCACCATGTGCATTGTGTGATAGCAGTTGCTTTTCGGTCTCGTTTGATAGTGTGGTAGTCGTCGGGCGGGTTAAGAAGCTTGCCGCTTTTTGGACTTTCTGGAGCTCACCTGTGGATGCGGTGCGACCCTTTGCGCATTGGCATTCGCAGGGGCCATCAGGCGTGGCTGTTCTGCACCTGGAGGCGGCACCTGGGATGGTGCGATCGTAGCCGCCGTTGGGTCTGTTGAGAGTGGCCTCGTACCTTTTTTGAAGCGGGTCTCCTTTTTCATCACCGGGCAGCCTTTATTATTGGCCGGGTCAGGGCCGCCACATCTGGCACAGGTGGCGGAGGCGTCCTTGGGGCGGGGGCAGTCGCAGGCGGCACGCAAGCATTTGCTCTTCGCCACAGCGCACACACTTTGCGGTGGCAAAGTGTGTGCGCTGTGGCGAAGAGCAAATGTTTGAGTGCCGGAATTGCTGGCAGCGGTGGCACTGTGCGGCGCCATTACGGCTGTGCCATGCACTAACTGAAATGCCGTCCATCCCCACCATATTCTCCACCGCGTATATTTGCGGGATAGTATCCGGCGACCTCTTCAGGATGGCGAGACGGACGCAAGCCGGCTTAATTGCCGGGTGCCTTGATTGGGCGCACGTATTGTAGGCCCATTTCCGCCAAGGCGTCTCATATTTCGTCTGTCAGAGTGTCGACGAGTGAGATAGGCTATTTGCGTGACAGACTGGGATGGAGATACAATCGCCACAACATTCGCATAGGTAGCTTACTTGGGGGAGAATGAGCAGAAGACGTTGGGCCATCCTGCGAACTCGTTCGGGTCCGTTTTTTCAACGACTTTAGTTTCTTCGCAGCGTCCGGGGTGAAGTCGCCTTCAGCGTCGAAGATCCCTATGGACTGTTGGTAATTTACCATCGTCCTTAGGAACTCCGGCGCAGGTACTGCCTGTTTCTGGAGACAAACCTCGCCCAGTCAAATTCGCTGTGTAGCGGTGCGCTCTCAGCCTCACCTCCGGGTGGCGCCGGTGAGCATACGGACGATTGGACATCAATGTCCATCGTACCACATGCCGGCTCCGTAGGTGCGGCATGCGCAGCACGCCTACAGCCGGGTCAGCCTGGGTTAGTGTTACCTGTGTTGGTGCTCGTAACTTCGCAGCGGCGAGCGGATTACGGCTGGGTTCTGTGGTCGGGCTGAGCGCGGGTCTCCTCTCGACGTTCGGTTGGAGGCGATGGACGACGTGAACACGGCTCTCAAGCGGGGCGCAAGCCCGCGATCTGCAGGCTTCGACATGTGGAGAAATAATAAAAGCGTCACACCAGCTATACCCGTTTCAAAAGAAACGGGGGCAACAGCCGTGATGACTGGCTAGGGCAGCAAAGAAGCTTTCGCTTGCTTCTGCACTTACGTCCCGTGAAGGACGGTCTCCTGAAAAGAACGGCTAAGAAAAAAAAGTTAAAGAAGTTTTAGTGTGGGAGCAGGAGAAACAATGTTGGAACTGAGCAGAACGTGCGCACTTCCACAATAGCAGCAGGCCGATTCGTCTTATTGCAGTAATGTTTTGTATAGTAATTTCAACTTTTCAATAGGGGAGAGGCGGGAATAACAGGTCAACCCATTTATAATTTATTATTATGTCAATGTTATGTTTTGTTTCTGTCTGTCTGTTATGATGATGTCGTTTGTCTCACTATGATATAAAAATATAAATGGTGGAATCTTGTAAGTTTAGGCCATCCAGGTGAGAATATAATTTAGTACTCAATATTTATTAGACCAAGCTAACGCTACTATCTGGGCTGAGGAGACTAGATCACTCCTCTCTCCCTAACGAAGGGAGCAGATCACTAAGCGATTCTTAAATTTCCCCTCAGTACATTAGTGACAGACGAGCTAATGGAAACATTATCACAAGGGGGGTGAATGAGGGGACGCATTCCTCGTCACCCGCTGTCGATAGAAATCTCTCATGTAAAATGAAAAATAAAGTACACACTAAATCGGGCTGTTCATCAACAATTTTATGGAACATATCATTTTTCTAGGACGTAGTGCCATGCTGCATAGGAGGATGTAGTGTGATGCACCATGTCATGCCATGCCAGAATAGGGTCGGCACGACCACTACCACCTAAAAAATGTAATCTTCAGAATATTAGGATAAAAATAGGTGACCCTACAGATGTTGTTTTGCTGAGTTAGACAGACGCTGCTGTAGTCAGTAGTGTGTTGGAGGGTGTCCTCCAATGCAACGGAATTGGGCCGGCCACGGAATGGGAACCGGGGAAGCACCTCTCGCTCACTTGATATCGCCGTAAAGTGACAGCGACGCTGTTACGTTATTTTACGTTTTATTATCGATATGATCTTCCGGTATTATACTATACAACCTCTAGGAACTGTATACATTGTCTAGGTAAAGTAGTTAATTGACTATAATATTAACTATGTTTGATATATTTCCTATGCAGTCTATATTCATAAAATACCTATGCACCTTACCTAAGTGATCAATATACCTCGAAAATTAAAATTTGATACAACAGGGGCAAATTACTTGCATGAGAATGAAGCAATAAAGGATTTTCAAAAATTCGTCTCCCAAGCGGGTGAAAAAACTCCTAAGTTAATATTTATACTGAATTTTATTATTAATGGTCCCTTTTAATTTTTTTTTCTAAAAATATAAGCACGGCAAAGCATATTATATAGCACGGCATAGTATACTCTGCGGGAAAAGCCCCTCTTTTTCTATCTATCTCCCTATCGTCTCCCTAAACCTGAAGACAAAAAAGTCTTCGTAGTCAGTCGAACTCTTGAGGCTGGACTAGCACCGCCAACCAGTATTAGGTCCCTCCGAAAAAAAAAAAGTATATTATACTATACGTACATCCTACAGTTTGCTGGTAATTTAAGTAGTATAAATCAGTTTCCTAGTCGCAAAGGCTCCATTTTAGAGTTCATACACGATTGCTTACATGTAATAAAGGTCATTAAACGTATGCATAAAAGAAATGCAAAATGCGTTACAATTATTTAAAGACAAACTTAGCTTGTAATTATGCAGCCTGGTGCCGTTACAGCGTTAAAAAGACTAGAAAGTGAGTTTGCTCGAGAGGACAGTTAACGTTAACGTAAAATGTCATTCCGCTAGACAAAGTGAAAGCAGTTGGTGTAGTACACGTAGTAAAGCGGCACTTATGCTACACATTACTTAAACTTTAGGAAGAGGTAGTGCCATGATACATAGTAGTGCCACGCATAGTGCATGACACTACATCCTCCTATGCAACGGAATTGGGCTATCGCTCGCTCACGCAATACAGCCGTAGAGTGACATCACTAGTGACGCGTTTCGTGCGGTGTGTAGCCTGTTAGGCGGGTGGGGGGGGAGGTCATAAAAGGGCTCCGATTGCTATTCTATAAATGATAGCATGTGGAAGGTCTTTGCTCCCATTGCATGGTCACGAAGTTGCGTCGAGAGCCCTGCCTATGACGTAAGATACGTACAAAAATGTGCTTCATTCTTTTTATTTATATTGCGTTCTTTTTATGTATATATTTTTAGAAAAAAAAATTAAAAGGGAGCATTAATAATAAAATTAACTTAGGGGTTTTTTCACTCGCTTGGGAGACGAATTTTTGAAAATCCTTTATTGCTTCATTCTCATGCAAGTAATTTGCCCCTGTTGTATCAAATTTTAATTTTTGAGGTATATTGATCACTTAGGTAAGGTGCATAGGTATTTTATGAATATAGACTGCATAGGAAATATATCAAACATAGTTAATATTATAGTCAATTAACTACTTTACCTAGACAATGTATACAGTTCCTAGAGGTTGTATAGTATAATACCGGAAGATCATATCGATAATAAAATGTAAAATAATGTAACAGCGTCGCTGTGACTTTACGGCGATACCAAGTGAGCGAGAGGTGCTTCCCCGGTTTTGACGCAAACTAAACAATATCTAAATAATTAATTTTTAACATTCCACGCAAATTAATTCTGCAAGATTCAAACCGGACACATGTATTTATTTATCACATTAAAAATAGTATTAATACACCGCAATTAAAAGAAATAAATGTCCCACATTAAGTAAGTATGTAACTAATGTAAGCTTATACGTTTCAATGTTTATTTTATTATTAAGAATTTTCTTAGACAGCTTTGGTCATTACGTGCAGCCCGGTGCACGTAATGACCAAGTCTGACGAGATTGTGTTCCGTTCATTACCAGCTGCAGTGAGCATGCGCGCCCGAGGGGAGGGCGCGCTGGAGGGGAAGGCACGCCGGAGGAGAGGGACCCTTCGCGGTTGTCACCCACACATGTAACAATTATTTCATCAAATTGAAAGAAACTTCTTTTTTTAAGTGATTGATTGTGTCAGACAGTCATATCGTGTATATAAAGGGTCGGTTGTAAATATTGCTGGTTCGGGTCTTCTTTTGATTTTTATATCATATGGAGGCAAACGAGTGATCGGAGCCTACTGACGATCAATATCACCCATTAACATCCGCATTATTGTCATGTTGCGTTGCAATTCTTTCTTCTACCCCTCCGACGGGCCGCCGGCGACTCACAAACCACTATGATATAGAAACTACTGTAACATTATTACAACTCTCTAAAGCATATTTTTTCAACCTACGCGACTAGGGTCGGACTAGGGTCTGCGTGTGCGGTAAAGCGGACGAGGATCACACATGCACACGCATAACACATCCATACCTCTGCTCACCTACAATCACAATACACCACACAACACATATGCCCTAAACAGGCCTTCACCCCCTTGAGCCCAAGGCAAAACCACAGAAATGCGGTCATCGTTACCGACCCGACCCGGCTTGAGAGGTTCGCCTCGGTGGTCGCAGTTCTCGCAGGCCAACCTGCGAGGAAGACCCAGTAGTAGTAGTGAAGGGGTACAAACAGAGACATTGTAAATGTTACAGGAATATATATGTAATAGGTTTAATGTGTAAAATTGAATGAATGAAGTTGTGTCTGCTTTGCTTTGCATATATTTGACAATATTTAATATGGCATTTAAAAAAATGTAATTTTACTACCTAATACGACCTAATTCAGTGTTTTCTCTAAAAAACAGTATTCACAATATTCTTTAGTGATAGAACGCAGGCAAACATAAATTATCTGTTAAAATATATGAAATTATACCAAATACTAACTACATTATCACGCGCCGTTTTAATTCATTTATACAAACTTTTAGTTCACAGTCTTAACACACAAAGGGATTCCAAGTTTCAATTCTGTCAATGTAGTAACATCGAAGGCGTGGTAAGGGATCATTAAGACAATGTTAGGAGTAGAAAAGAAACGTAGGAAGGAACAATGTAACGTGAGAACAAAAAGATTTCAGCCGCAAAACCGCCAAGACTACGCCAGTCCAAAAAATAAAACTAATAACTACCGCGTAAACTATCTGTGTGGCCCACTACTCTTTTGAATTTTTGAAACGAATCTCATGCATTTATTATTACGACATATAAAACTCGTGTCCATTGTAAAAGTAACCTTAAATAGCTTACCTTAGATAGATAGCATTTTTCACATTTCACGATTCCTCGGAGTTTTTGACGCTGTTCAAGCGAGATATTAACGAGTTTTTTCATCGTTATGTCAAAGTAGATGAAACACGGATACATCATTATACTTCTGAAATAAGCGAATAATCTAAACAGTGGACTGAGAGTGGAAAACCTGCGCCGAAGAAAGCAAAAACGGTTTTGTCGGCCGGCAAAGTGACGGCTACTGTTTTTTGGGATGCTCGAGGGATTATTTTAGTGGATTATTTGCAAAGAGGAAAACAATAAATAATAAGTATTATGCAAGCTTGCTGCAAAAATTATGTGAAGAAATCCGAAAAAAAAACGGCGTCGTGTAGGCAAAAAGGAAGTTTTATTCTACGAAGACAAAACGCACCTGTGTACTCGTCCAGTATTGCAGTTGCCGAGCTCTATGCGTTTCAGTTCGAATTGTTAGCACTGCCCCCCTATTCCCCAGGTCCGGCCCTGTGCGACTTCCATTTGTTCCCGAATCTCAAGAAATGGTTAGCGGGCCAAAAATTTTCATTCGTTTATGGCGAAAAAGACTTCATCATTTCGATGAAGTCTTTTTCGCCATAAACGAGTTATTTGATTTTTATTTGGTTATATTGAAGAAAATTTTCGCAGATGAAATTGTGAAGCAGAGTATCCAATAACTGAGAAAAATTGTAGCAAAGGTCAATCAAACAATGTTTTTTATTTATTTTATATTATAGGTATATTACCTCGTTAGGTGGTCGTGAGAAACATTGCAGGGTAGAAGGGACGGAGTTCTCCATCGCACTACAAAAACGTACGGATGTTGATGGGCGTCGATAGTCACCCAAATAAATTCCGAATTCTCGTTTGTCCCGTTACACTTGGTATATTAATCACCTAAAGAATAAAGTCTATTACTTCAATACAATCTTAAAACATCTAAGCACAACAATAACAAGACACAAAGATTAGCATTCAATTACGAATTTTCCTCAAATTCCACAAGAGAAACAGCAGCCTCGGTTTGATTTACAGCTGAAGCTATCTTCGGGGTCAAACATTAGTACCGCGATAAATATCCGCTATATCTTATAATAACACGAATAATAATCAAAGCATTGTGGCTTCCCTTTTATTTCGTTTTCATTTTACGACTTTTTGTTTTGGCAATGTTATTGTAATGGCCCGTGAGTTATTGGAGTACGTGAATACAATTTTCAATACGGTTTCCGCAGAACTCTCGAGGGAAGCGTAACGGAAGTTCCGCATCGTTATCCTACGGAATAATGTTTAAATATATGATAAGACACGGATATAATGTAATAAACACACATTAATGTACGCCAGTTTTCTAATGGATTAGGTAAGATATGACTGATATAGTAATGTGAATATACTGTTTCAATGTATAAGGAAAAGACATAGTAGTAATTAAAAAGGATTTGATCAGACGTGACCATGGCCATTTTACCCTGTAGGTAAATACAATATGGTTTAACAGTTGTCAATATGTGAAAATACATTTTTGCTTAAACTACAACATACATACCCTTTAACGCGCAGTTTGCTAATCTATATAAGCTTGTCGCTACCTCAGATAAGAAGCAGTGAGTATAATACTGCAAACGCCTGTAGTATTGTTCTGGGTGCATGGCACTACTCCTCCTCCTCCAATGCAACGGAGTTGGGCCGGCACGACCGGGGAAGTACCTCTCGCTCATATACCGCCGTAAAGTGACATCTTCAGTGTCGCGGTTTGTGAGTAGCCGGTGGCCCGTTGGGGCCGGAAAGATTGCAACGTATCGGCATACTAATTATGTGGATGTTCATGGGCGTCAGTAGTCATAAAAAGCTCGTTTTCCTCCTATTAAATAAAAAAATATCGTGTAAGTCAATCCCATAGGCAGTTCCAAAAGAGACCCTCTCGTCCGCGTTCCGGACACATTCCACCAGTACTTGAAAGACATGTTCAATTGCGTTATATTCGTTACATTTTTTAGAGGACGTAGTAACTTTAGCAAGCGAAAGTCTAATACTACATTGCAGACGAATTGAATCGGCACTACCTTTCCCTTACACAATACAGCCGCAAAGTTGCAGTTTTACAGTCGCGATATGTGCGTGTGAGTTTCCATTGGTCCATTAAAGGTAAGGAAGAAGGAGATCAGCTAGTCTGCATGATAATTATTGTGCAGATGTCCCTTGTAATTAAAGAAGAGACTGCGACTGCTCGTTTGTATCCTTCCACTATAAAAAAATATCATAATAATATTATTGATGTTAAAGGCGAAAGAGAGTCTCTAGTGTGAACTATGAAACGACCATCATTAAACATTGTACGCATATATTAGAATGCCATCCTAACCGAATTTTGGCCACGGCGGCCATATCTATAGCGACTAGCCAATTACGCAGATTATATGATACTGCACAATTATATGCACAGGCACAAGTGCACTTCATTGCAAGTTTCCTTATTCTCCTATTCACATGGGACTGCAACACCCGACTCGACCAGAGAGAACTTCCTGACTTTTATATGAAGTTGCGAAATCCTAATAACACTTTTTTTTCGACTCAAACCAACGACCTCATGACTGCGGATATTATATTTCCAAGGGATAAATGAAATATACGCGTGCGAATGCTGTATATACTAATATTATAAACAGGCACCATTTGATAGTTTGTACTTTTAACACTAGTATCCTAAATTATCTGTAATGAACATAGGCTACAAAACATTTAATGAAACCTTTTGATCATTATGAAGGCTTCGATAATGTAACCAAAGGTGTGAAAAACGTGTCATTGACAACTAGCTGTCCTGACAGAGGTTCTTCTGTCATAAATTTAATATGTAATCATGCTATGTTTATGTGCCTGAAATTAAGATGTATAATTTTTTTGTTTTTGTAGATCAATGAATTTTTGCCACACTTTCTAAAATATACGCACGAAGCCGGGACTGCTAGTTATTATTACCTCTATAGTATTATGGTATACTGTTGTGGAGAACTGCTGCTGATATAAATAATATGTACGTGCTGCAAATGAGAGATATTCGTGCAATGTACAAGCTATATAACCTTTTAATATCATCGTTAGCTAGACTTAAATTTTATGACATCGGCGTACGGACTGTGTAACCTCAATACATTTTAGAGAATGTTCGGCATGCGCGCATAAAAATAAATGGCACGAAGTAGATGTACCAGTTCATAGAATTTTTATTTTATTTCATTAAAGTCCTACATTAACGCTAATGAACATAGGCTGTATAATACTTTATGAAACGTTAAAGATAATTATGAAAAATTTTGGTAAAGGCAACCAAAGGTGTGGAAAAAAATAAAAATAACGTCCTTATATCGCAGCCTTGGAAATTGTTGAAAACTAGCTGGCCCGACAGTTGCTGTAGTGTATGCGCGCATGAAAATTGGGTTCATTTGCTTGCTGGCAACGGACCAGTACGAGCGTCTAACAAGTGTACATATTTTACATCTCTCACGTATTACACCGTGTTTCGTTAAGTCACCCAACGCCACAGACTATTCATTATTAATATGATATCATTCAAAGAGCAAACATTTCTGCTGCTCTGTCATAAATGTAATCATGTGTCCCGTGTATTGTTTACGGAGTCCGAATTAAAATTTATAATATTTATATTTTTGTAAACAAAGGAATATTTGCCATATTCTGTGAAATGTTTAAAGTAAACATAATAAAACAGTTGTCTGTTTTATTATGTTAACTTTAAACAAGTGTGTCTGTACATTAAATATGAGACATAAAAATATTTCCTATTGTTATGAAACAGTAGTACATAAAAATATTGTCAGGTTGTCTGTTTGTACATTCTTATTTCGGGAACTAGCAGACGGATTTGAATGAATTTGAAAAAAAAAATGCGACAGTAAACACGCGAATTAAATCGCGGGCACTAGCTACTAATATAAATAAAAATAAAATTATTAGATTAAAAATAAAAAATAACAATAAGTAACTGTGCACAAACTTTTTCACCAATTAAATATTTAAATGAAGTCATTTACTATTAAGAACGTTTGTATGGCCAATACTGATGAGAAATGTTTCGTTCGTTATCAGCTGCAGCGATCATACGCGCTGGAGTTCGACGGCCTTCATAGCCTCATACTAAGAGCCGCGCTTCGAACCAACAACGTTCAGTAGGCATATAACATGATTATATCTCATTGTTGCTTTGACTTAAAATAGAAGATTATTCTAATTATCTAAAAATATGTTTGTACTATTCTTGTAAGCTTATTGGTTTTCCGACAAATTTTATGTTATATTAAGTTTTCATTATATTAAAAAACAAAACTATGTTTTTTCCTGATTCAAGGCAGTTAAAATTTTACTGTAAGAGAATAAAAAAATATATTTGAAAAATTCTTTTACCATAAGAATCGTACATTATCCACGATGAACATAGACTATCAAAACATTTTCTGAAACGTTTTGATCATTATGAAAACTTCAAAAATGTAAACAAAGGTGTGATAGAAGGTAAATTCTTATGTGGCGGCAAAATTTATTGACAACTTTCTGTCCCGATAAACATTGTTCTGTCATAAATTTAAGTCGCCTCTGTGGTGTAACGGTGCTGGTGGCGCCCGTTAAGACAGTTAGCCGTGTGGGGTACTGGGTTCGAGCCCCAGGTATGATTTGATTCTAAGCACGCTTTACATTGTCCGGGATTGGAATGTGCCCGAAGAGACCACAGGCTTGTCACCTATGACATCATGGGCCTCAGTACCTTTGCTAATCGTGAGTGTTCTAGTATATATAATGGATTTACGAGTTGTGGATGTACTAGCACCCCTCCGCCTACCTCTTCGGGGATAACAGGCGTGAAGTTACTTTACTTTATATATTTAAGTTGCTGTCTTGGTAACTAACTTGTAATGTTTACGTTTACGAGGCCGAAAGTAAAATTTATAATTTTGTGAAATATCTATGCGACACGGGGAAGGGCCACTAGTGTAATAAAAATAATAATCTATTATTTAAGCGTAGGTACTTCATAATATCTTGCCGCATTTCAGCGAGGAAGTGTCATTTATCACGGTTTAAGCGTGAGTAGAATATCCGTTAAATTTGTTATTGCAAAATCGTATTTGAGCCGCCATTTTATTTTATGTTGAAACGAAAATATGATTCCCTTTTGAAGGGAAAATATTTAAGTGGCAATTTCCAAGCATCATCTACGTTCACACAATTACTATTTATGTATAGAGGTAAATTCAACAACAACATCACATCTTAATGCCATTTGCTTAGTGAGGCCAATAATAAAAGCTGCCCGGTGATGAAAAAGGAGACCCGCTTCAAAAAAGTTACGAGGCCACTTTCAACAGACCCAACGGCGGCTACGATCGCACCATCCCAGGTGCAGAACAGCCACACCTGATGGCCCCTGCGAAAGACCGATGCCAATACGCAAAGGGTCGCACCGAATCCACAGGTGAGCCCTAGAAAGTCCAGGAGCGGCAAGCGTCTTAACCCGCCCGACGACTACTATCAAACGAGACCGAAACGCAACTGCTACCACACAATGCACATGGTGCCGCCGGCCCTACCACCACATCCAGCCGCCGTAGTATGCGTGCCAAAAGACGCGAGATGAGGAGGACACCGGCATCATCATCATCATCATCATTAACAACCTCACTTTGCGACGCCTTTGTCGAAGTCGTTAGCGACTCCATCAATTCGCTACGCGTCGGCAAATCCTTCGGCGAGGCGCTTGTTGGCTGCGCAGCCAAATTGATTGCCATGCTCTCATTGGTCGCTCAAATATACAGCAATGGACCAAACCAGGGTAAGTAGTTGGAACGCCAGGGGCTTACGGGGCAAAATAAAAATGCTGCGCATCCGCGAGCGCGCAGCGGACGTCGCCCACATCAACGAGACTCTCTCGTCATGCCGGGCTACCACACTTACAGTGATGACTTAATCCCCGCCCGTAACGGGCACCCATGGCGCTGGCTGGCCATTATTGTCAAGCGTGGCGTCATACACCAGGCCCTACCACCTACAAGCTCTACACAGACATACAATATGGTGGAGGTGTGCCTTGGCCCAAGGCCCACGAGGTTATTTGCGGCCTACGAGCCGCCCTCCTCACGTTTAGATGCCTCGGAGGTCCACAGACCCTTATTGGAAGAGTCCACTGTGATAGCCGGGGATCTGAACTGTAAACATCCCGCCTGGAACTCTCTATATACGAACGCCGGCGGACGCAGCCTACTAGCCGACTCCGACAGACACGGCTACAACATCTTGGGGCCGGTCTTTGTTTTTTTTTTTCGGTTGGTGAGTTGACCCAGAACCGCAAACCATCAGGGCACATTGTTGGCTCCTTGTGCGACCGACTCAAACTCCACAGATGGGTTTGTCCCGCACTGCAGGACAATCCCACCAACTTTGGGACAGTGCATTACACTGTACGATGATGGGCACCTCATTAGGTGAGGTGCCCATCATCGCCCCTTGCTCCATGCGCAAAATCGCTGCCTTTTTTACTATTATAAAAGGGATAAAAAGAGCGCCTACTTCTCCAGCTCTTTTGACCCGTCTTCTTATTATAAGAAGAGTACAAAGAGCTGCCCCCACTTTGGTTCAGTTGGCTTCGTCCAAAGTGTCTCGGTTCACCCCGGACTACTGAGCCCCACTGCCACGACAAGGCTTGATGAATAGTGGGGAGCCATTTCTCCTAACCTGAACATAAGCTGTGGAAGCGAAGACAAGCCTGATACTCAAGGGATTGTTATTGGTGTTCGTTGGGTGCCAAGACTATATTATATCGAAAGGGGTCCAAATATCCCGCTGATCCTTTACGATATATGAATCTTTAGCCTAGAAAATTTAACTGCTTTTTATGGTACTGTTTTTTTAAGTAGATTTTTTTATTTCGCACTACAATATACATAACATAGAGACACCATTGTTATTATTAGGTAAATCGGTGTACTGTGAGGACTGGTGCCCAACCTCACCATGGCTCAAGCCTTGACATAGCGGTGGTGCTCAGTAGCTTGGGGTAATCCGAGACACCTTGGGCGAAGCCAGTTAAACCGAGGAGTTAACGGCTCTTAGTACCCCTCCTATAAACAGAGGGAACTAAAGAACAGGAGGAGGTGCCGCTCTTTGTACCCCTCTTACAAGAAGAGGGGACAAAAGAGTAAAAAGCGGCGGTACTTTTGTGCACGGGGCAAGGGGCGAGGATGGGACCCCACCCAGGGCCAGTGAAGGCGCGTAGATGCGTTTCCCCGTGTCAACAAAAAAAAAAAAGGACTGGTGCCCGAGCTAGGCCTTGGGGGGCCTGTATTGCGGGTCTCCAGCATTTCCCTCATACATAGACTTATTACAACTATACAGTTTATTAAAATACGTGTACAAAATTGTGGTAAGTACATATTACATTAAAAATAGTGTAAATAATGATAAAATAGATAACAAAGAAAAAGCAAACTAAATGTGTATGTGAGTCCATGTGAGTGTGTTGTGTGTGAGTGTCGTGTGTGTGGGCGTAGATTTAGGCTTGTGGTGTGTGAAGAAGAAGGAGATTGATTATTGCGGTATGTTAAGCAATTTTTCTGTATCCTCATAATTCAGCTCCAGAAGCCATGATGTTACTTTTTTACTTGATTTGTTATTTAACTTATAGATGGGGATATGTCACAGGAACAACAAAAGAAGCGTTTTGAGGAAGAGGTAGAGAGCTGGGTGATATGGTGTTCAACAGGTACAGTACCGTTAGCATTGTCACCTGAGTGGAGTACTGTGGGATATCGTTAGAGTAGGAAGGAGGACACTTTTAGAATGGCTCTTTGATCTCGCTCGTCTTCTATTAGTATAGTTTCAGGTACCCCCAGATGGTGATGCAATAGGTAAGTTGAGACTGCACGAGGGCAGAATACAGTGTTTTTTATTGATTTGGACCCTGTTATGTGACGTAAGGTTTTGAAAATATATATTAGTTTACATATTCTGGTACTGAGTAGGCCTATATTATTATGAAAACTTATGGTACAGTCGATTAATATTCCCAAGTATTTAATGTAATTCTGTGGCTCTTGTGGAGTAGTATGCAAGTACATTGTTTATCATGCGGTGGCGGACATACATGAGCTGTCAACTTAAGTATGCTAAGTTATAAAAATGAAAAGTTTGTATTGTAATAATAATAATATCTGTGGACTTATCTCACCACCTTATTCTTATAATTTAAGAAATTTTATACATGTAAAATTTATATTATATAAATATATATAATAAATATATTAACATCCATGACCTAGGCGGAAATTGAACCCGCGACCTCCGGTGTAACACGCGGCCTAACCGCCACGTTATCAACTGAGCCAGACAGTCGCCAGTGTGGCATTCTTAAAAGCAATGTCGTATCTACTGGGGAAAATCAAAGTCGAACAAAAAGGAGATCGGACTTTTCTTCGCTTCCGCAGCATTAGTTTAGGTTCGAAAAAATACAATGTGAGGAATCGAGAGTGATGTAAGTATTATACATTCTTAACAGTATCGCCATATAAAAGATATGTTGTGGGAACTAATGAACGGGTACGAAGCTAACAATAGAACAATAGTGTGTCCCACATACAGCGAGAATATTGCTAAAGTTTCAAGAGACCACATGTTGGTAAAAACTTCATTAAAAATTAAGGAGACTGAGATTTTAAGTAACTGTATGCAGCAAATATAGGGATCAAATACATTTATGACACAAAAACCGATAAACGCACCAGTTTAGCTGTCACTTCGCGGCGGTATGATATGAGCTAGAGTTACAAACATAGCTGATTAAATTTAATTGAAAAAGAATAAATACCCCTGTAGTGTAACGGTGCGGGTGTCGCTTGTTAAGACTGTTAGCCGTGTGGGGTCCTGGGTTTGATCCCCAGGTCGGGCAACTATTATTAAATGTTTTTCAGATTGTTCTGAGTATGCATTACATTTCCCGGGATTGGAATGTGTCCGAAGTAGCAATAGGCTTGCCATCTATGATATTATGGTCCTCAGTACCTTGGCCAATCGTGGGTTTTCTAGTATATCTAATGGACTTACAAGTTGTGGATGTATTAGCACACCTCTGCCTACCTCTTCGGGGATAACAGGAGTTTACTTTAGAGAAGGTACTTTAAAAAAATATTGTTGGTTTGGCTCTCATTTCACGTGTTTGCGATTTACACCTGAAAGTTTAGCTCTATACAAAATAGTCGCACATCTATGTTTTACTTTATTCCTCTGACCTAAAGTTATGCGATGGAAGCAGGGGGAAGCCCAATACAGCTTCAGCGGACTGTTATGTGTGCTAGTCTGACGACGAGAATAGCATTAAGGTAAGAAGAAACGGCCCCCATCATCTCTCAGATGGGAGAGGTTCATCCCCATGTAAGAGTGTTTGTAATAACAATTTAACTATTATTATCATGGCCGTCCAGGCAGGATAATAATAGTTAAATTTGTTAAAAAGTTGTAGTGTAAAAAGGAAGTTACTACTTTCCTCGTTCCATCTCTCACCAACCGCTAAAAACATGACATCATCACTGTCTGATTGGGCCTGTATACGGTGAGAGGTACGCATGACGCGTACCCATTCAGCGGTTGTGCAACATGGAGGTAAACTAACATTGCAACATTGTTAAAAATCTCCGATTAATTCCAAAAGTTTTCAAAAACTAACAAACTTATCACCGGGTCTACCAAACAGGTATGAGTGTTGTCAACGGACTTTGATCATACGCCCGGGTGAAGTTCCTACGTACATTGTTGTTAGAAATATTTAAGCGATCGGATATCCCTTCTTGTTTATTGCTGCTGAAAAGGCCTATTCCAATCTGTGTGCCCGTAACAATACAATTCTGAGTCAGATAAATTAAATATGAAGGATAGGAAATGTTCTTAATTTAAAGTAATTAATGTTTAATTCTAACAGTAGCTAGTAGTTCTTTTCTAATCAATTTCAGATTTTCAGCTCGTTGGAGGGGTGGAGGAGAGGAGGTAACACATATGCTTGCTCACTGCATAACAATAGTGCGGACAGTTTTGGGCGCCGGTGGTCGCCAGAAGGCGATAAAATAGAGAAGAAGTTATAAAAGTCAGACAAAATTAGACTTAATTAAAAATACATTTTTGAAATGTTTGAGTAAGTATTGAATCAAATGCGGATGATCATTTTTGGGTATATAAAGAATAAATTTCACAGATATTAAAATTTCACATTTATTCCATTCGCTATTAAATTCTCTATACCCATCCACTGTCATTGATTAAAACCTGAGAGTATATTTCTTGCTAATTCACGGAAGCGTTCATAAAATTCTCAGGTGTGCTCCGTACACTGAGGGCACACACGTACAGCTGCATTCTAAAGTAGTAAGCGGAAAGGGTAAATTGGGAGCACGCTTTCAGTCGCCTTGTTATTTTGCTACCATCCTTATATGAAAGCAAAGCACAGCTCGCACTTTCGAGCCGTAACTTTATAAATCTATTATTTTAGTCGCGTTTTGAGAGTGAGTTTGTTTATTTTTAATTGTAATAATATTTATGTCTAAACTAAGTATATCTCACGGGAAGAAGGGGAAAGGGTGATGAAAGGAATGTTGTTACATCCTTCGGATGAAGATGTTCCTTCACGATTATTAGTGACCCGAAAATACACACACACACACACACACACACACACACACACACACACACACACACACACATATATATATATATATATGTAACACTATATATATATATATATATATATATAGTGTTTTGTTTCTCAAAATGGGACTGTTTTACTATTGGTTTGTTGCCAATCAATAAAGGAAACATACACATATATTTAATTTCATTTTCCTTCAAATATGGCCCCCTAACAAATTTCCCATTAAAAATCCACTTTGATCATTTTTAGAATAAAGAAAGATCTTAGAAGTGGCGAAATTGTCACGTATGTGTTATCACGTATAGCTTTAAATGTAGCTCGACACGTGTCGAGCGTCACGCGGACTGATACGCGTAACGCTCTCTTCGTCTCCTGACTCGCGTAGCGCTACAACTGATTAATGATTGAACTAATGTCATAGAATTGACGTGATTGTTGTTACGCGAAGCGCGTTGCACATCGTCACGCGTGATGATGCGCTTTGTCCGTCGCCGAAGGTAGCTAAGAGTGCGTAAAGCTGTTACTGTGTATTGGATGAACGATACTCATGGAACACAAAGTCGTACTTACTGGCGAATTATGTACATGCTGTTAGTAATAAAATATTGGTAAAAATATTTGTTGTAGATACCTGGTCATATCCAAAGTAATATATTTTTTATATTACGAGTTATCGCCTTCTGACGACCACCGGCGCCCAAAACTGTCCGCACTATTGTTATGCAGTGAGCAAGCATATGTGTGACCTCCTCTCCTCCACCCCTCCAACGGGCTGAAAATCTGAAATTGATTAGAGAAGAAACACTAGCTACTCTTAAAATTAAACACTATTTACTGTAAATCAAGAACATTTCCTATCCTTCATATTTAATTTGTCTGACTCGGAATTGTAGCGTTCCGGGCACTCAGATTTGAATAGGCCTTTAGAGTATCATTATACAAGAAAGGATATCCGATCGCTTGAATATTTCTATCAACAATGTACGTAGACACTTCACCCGGGCGTATGATCAAAGTCCGTTGAATTTGAAATTTATTTGCATATCCCAACTTTTGTCCGTAACAAACAGCGTAATTGAGTGTTTGAGTCATAACTAATGGAAGTTTGCGGAAACTAAACATCAATTGTTATACGAGTGGATTTTGTTAAGATGTCTTGATGTAAATATGATCTTTTGATTTTGAGACCCTTTGTTAAATACCAAATTCGCCAGAAAATTTAACGTTTAAATAAATATTCTGTGAGATAGCAGCACATTTCTTGCATACGCCCCTTAAGGAGTGTGTGATTTAAGATGTTGCAATTATCCTTATGAAGTAAATTTTTAGTTTCCCACTCTTACTGTACCCAGTACTTGAGGTAGTGCATTTCCCGTCGAGCCAATAATAGAATTACCGGTGCTGTCGCGTCCGTAGCGTTTATACAGAGTCGGAGATTGTTCAGTGAAGTGAGAAGACAGAAGGCCAACACACTTGTGTAATTTGTATGTATTCTGTAGATGTACATAATGTATATCTACGGAGTTGGTATTCAACAAAAGTTTTTTACTTCTCGTTTGTACCTTATACTAATAAAAATATATTACGACACTTCTTTCGCTATAGAGGATTTCTTAATATATTATTGTATCTAGTTACTTGAGTTGGTAGAGTATGGTAGCTTCCTTCTGGTAAACTTAATATGGTAAAACTTTTTAGGGTTCATTGTCATTCTGTTTAAGATGCACCATTCACTCAGGTAGTTCATGTCGGAGACAGCATCCGCATAAAAAGATAAAAGGCTATGTTTTACAACAAGGTAGATGTCGTTAAAAAATAAAAGGAACAGGATGGCGCCAAGGTGTGTACATTGCGGCAGTCCTGAAGAAGCGTAGTATACCTTCGTATAGTGTCCGCTGACACTGGCCACCTGCGCCCCTCCATCTAGATAGGAGATAAACCATGCTAATAGTGATCCAAAAATACAGCAGGCGTCTAGTTTGAATATTAGTAGCGCGTGACTTATTTTGTCAAATGCGCTGGAAAAGTCAACACATACCACGTCCACCTGTAAGCCAGCGTCAATTTCTCGTGAAATGTGGGATATGAATGAGAGAAGATTAGACACAATGTGTACGCGTAATATTAGAAAGAACACACCAGTGACGTAATGGTTGATTTCTTTTTGAAAGCTTACCATTAAAAGTAAAGAATTAAGCGAAGCAAAGTTTTAGGCGCTGGTTCATCATCACTGATCTGAGATCCCGGAACACAAATCTGAGTGCCCGGAACGCTACAATTCCGAGTCAGACAAATTAAATATGAAGGATAGGAAATGTTCTTGATTTACAGTAAATAGTGTTTAATTTTAAGAGTAGCTAGTGTTTCTTCTCTAATCAATTTCAGATTTTCAGCCCGTTGGAGGGGTGGAGGAGAGGAGGTCACACATATGCTTGCTCACTGCATAACAATAGTGCGGACAGTTTTGTGTGTACATTGCGGCAGTCCTGAAGAAGCGTAGTATACCTTCGTATAGTGTCCGCTGACACTGGCCACCTGCGCCCCTCCATCTAGATAGGAGATAAACCATGCTAATAGTGATCCAAAAATACAGCAGGCGTCTAGTTTGAATATTAGTAGCGCGTGACTTATTTTGTCAAATGCGCTGGAAAAGTCAACACATACCACGTCCACCTGTAAGCCAGCGTCAATTTCTCGTGAAATGTGGGATATGAATGAGAGAAGATTAGACACAATGTGTACGCGTAATATTAGAAAGAACACACCAGTGACGTAATGGTTGATTTCTTTTTGAAAGCTTACCATTAAAAGTAAAGAATTAAGCGAAGCAAAGTTTTAGGCGCTGGTTCATCATCACACCGGAACGAAGTACGTGAGTAAGGACTCAATTTCAAAATTCAAGGGAATTTCACGACTGTTCCAGAGGTGTGGTGACCCCAGGTTAAGCGGAATAGAATAGAAGGCTATTTCATTCCCTTTAACAGTTTTCATTCCCTTTAACTGAAGTAGCGCTACTTCATTACAGAAGAATGTATTACTACTACGTACATCAGTACAGCGGATATGTATTACATTTCCACTCGGCCCTTTTGAAACTGTAACAGACGACTTGAAACTTTAGTTTCTTTTTATATGTGGCGTACGATCCACTGTGGGAGTGTCACCTTTGGAGCGAAATGTAATGAATGCGAATGAAAATGGACGTGGAAAATGTTCGTGCTTTCAAACATTTTTTTCATAAATATTACTAGCATATAATGCAATGTAATAAGCCCCAGTTGATAGTTATTAAATATAACGTGTAGTTAATATATGTAACGCATATATATCTCCGTGGTGTACATAGCAGTCGGGCATCACCTGGCTGCTGTCTCTTTTTTTTTACTTTTTAAGTCATTGCAATGCCCGACTTTCTCCGGTTGATTGGGGAGGGAAACTGGGAACACTTCCTACACCTCATATTTGCTTCTGATTAAATTCTATCCGGGCCCCTAAGCAGTTTTTAGGCATACCGTCGGGCTCAATGTGACCATGTCATAGGGTCACAAGTGGCCGGTGTCGATCCTAAACACAGGAGTAGCGGCGGTGGGAAAATGCGGTGGGCCATATCAGTTTAAAAAAGTTAATAAAAAATGGGGCAAATGAACAGTCGCGTTTCGCAATAGTAATAAAATGATCATAAGCACCTACATACACACTGGGGCTCCAATATATAATCATACATACAGTGTAATATTAGTAAGTTGAATAGTGTTTTTATTTTGTAGTATAGGATTGGGGACATCCTATATTACAAAATAAAAATATTCACGAGCAATCGATACCCCTCTACGGCTACCGCTACCGACATAGCATAGTTATTATTCCAATTCGTAGCCATCCATTTCAATTCCCCTGGCCCTCCTCCAAAGTGCCACCGGAAGCTCACAAACCGCACAAGACGCTACACCGTAGATGTTACTTAGCGGTGGTATCAAGTGAGCGAGATGTATCTTCCCGGTCGTTGTATACAGGTAAGGATGTACCCCACTTCAATACAATCATCCTTTAAAGCAAAATGAACTCGTTGAATATAGAAGAAGCTTTTGAGGGAGAGGGTATTCTTAGGCCGCCCCTACGCATCCCAGGGTGAAGTAAAAGTCGTCAAAGGGCACTAGTCTCTTAAGATCTAAGCTTCAACGAGCTGGTTGTTTGGTGTCCGGTCTGTTTCACAGTGATGATTGGTTGCATGCGGGACGGGTGAAGGATATTGTAGGAGTAAGCTAAACTCTCAGATGGAACGTTTGGACTAATGACCGAACGCTGAGCGCAGGACGACGATACGTCTGTCGTTGTCAGGCCACTTTCAAAGCTAATCCGCAAACTAATACGCCGAGACCTTTGCAGCGCAAATATGCAACGGATTTCCGAAGCGACAGAGCACAATAGAGGGTCGACGCTTTTTGTGGAGAAGCTTGGAATAAGTCATCTGACAAAAGTCTGGACCGATACTGGGGTTGATGTTTCTTCTAAGTCTTGGATCTTATTTGTGATACTATGTTATTACTAATACGTTATTTGTCAGGCCATCTTCCGAACGTCAGCTTGATTGAGATTAGTCTGGGTCTTGCATAGCTTGAGGGGGGAAAGGCTCCGGGAAAGGACGGAATAACTTTCATATAGAAGTATTGTATCCCTTTCACCAAATTCGAGGTAGATATTTCTATCTCACCAACTCTAACGAACGTCCAGGTCCTTCTGCTGCTCGCCTTCCGTAATTTCGTACATTGTCTGTCAGTCAGTCTCTAGGTAACAGAAGGGAAGGAGTTATGAAAGTCATGCAAACTTAGACTTACTTAACATACATTTTACTTCTACTTATGAAATGCTTGAGTAAGCATTGAATTAAATGCATTTGATAATTTTTGGGTATATAAATAATAAACTCACTGATTTTAAAGTCCCATCCACACTGTCATTGACTAAAACCTGAGAGTATATTTCTTGTAAAATTACAGAAGCTTTCTTAGTATTCTCTGGTGTGTTCCGTATAATGACGATATACACGTACAGCTGCATTCCAAAGTAGTAAGCGGAAAAGGTAAATTGAGAGCACGCTTTCAATCGCATTGTTATTGTATAGAAAAATTTTAGATTCCAAATTTGAAAGTGAGGTTTTGTTTATTTTTAATTGTAACAGTATTTATGACTAGACTAAGTGTATCCATATGGGGAGAAAGGGAAAGGTTTGTGAAAAGAACGTTGATACGTCCGTGATGATGACACGATTATATTATAGATGCGTTACAACTCCTGAGGCAACGGAATTGGGCTGGCACAACCGGGGAAGTAAATCTCGCTTACTTCATACCCGTGTAAATGGCAGCGTCACTGTCGGGTTTCTGCGGCTTGTGAGTAGCCGATGGCACTTTGGAGGAGATAATGGGCACTCCCATTATCTCCCCCAAATGGCCATCTTGTCAACGCGTCTGCGTAGCAATCATGCAATCTCCATGGGCTCAGATTTATTTTTTGCCCCCCATTCTGTAAGAAAGAAGTTCTTATACACCTGCCTCTCCATAGTTAAGAAGTTGAAATTACTATCGAAAACATTACAGCAATAAGATACCTAGAGCCACTATTAAAGAGTTATTTATAACTTTCAACTTTCCTCGTCAAGTTGCAGCGAGCTGTGGCGGTATTAAATAAAGTATTGCCAGGCACCCCTGCCTTCTCGAGTATAGAGAGCTAACGATACAATAACCGTAAATAATAAACATAGGCAAATATAGTTTTATTCCCTGCTTTGATTTTTTCCTGAATAAAACCCTTAAATTATTAATTAAAAATATTTATTGTATGGACTCACTTAATATTTATTACCTACTATGGTTCGTCGGAAGTTTGGTCGGAGTGCTGACTGTATTAATCAGACACGCTGCCGTCGAAAGCCTATAATTCATGGAGCCCCTAACCAATCGGTGATCATTGCCGGTTTTAAACCTGTTGATCACGGAGACATCCCTAAATATATGCTTTTGGTCCGTCAAAATGAAGCCAATCTCGTTCGTCGTCACAGTGTCTGGCCTTTGCCATGCACTCTGTCTATGGGGCTTCTTCTTAAAATAGGAGCTCAATGAGCTGGAACCCTCTTTCTCGAGGAAGTATATCAGTTATTGTCCCCTGTGATTTCGACTTCCAACTCCATGTGGTCCCACACTCGATTCGACACCATTTCGTACTCCCACTTTAGCATTAAAGTTATCTAAGTCTAGTGCCACACTTTGTTTCATCCAAATTAGGCCGGCACGACTAATGAGGTAAATTTCCCTTACAAAATACTGGCGTAAAATGTCTGTTGCCGTCGTCATGTTTCGAGTGGTTTGTGAGAGGCTGAATCATTCTATGAGGAGGAGGAAGAAAGGACAGCAAAACATATGTATACAAATTATGTGTATGTTTATTGTATTCAGCAAACAGATTAAAAAATATTTGGATTTTTGCTGTTCTTGAATGGATGCTGATACTTTAATATTTTCACCATCATTAATTAAAACAGAAATATAAAAAATAACGAAACTTCTACAGGTTCAGGCGTAAAATATAACAAATAAAGAATAGGAAATTTAAATTTATTGTACAATCTGGATTGGAGCCTTTATTGTTTGGCACCGGATTTTCGAGACTTCTTTTCTTGTTGCGCATTTACGCGCCTTCATCGGTCCTGGGTGTGGTCCGGTGGAGTGTGGGACTCGCGGCACATGATAGTGCCGAATACTTTACTACTACTACACCGACTTTGGGACAGTGCCATTGTGCCAGATGGGTGAAGTTTCCATCCTCGCCCCTTGCCCCGTGCGCAAAAGCACCAACACCTGTTCCTCTTAGGTTCCCTCTTCTTAAAAGAGGGGTACCGAGAGCGATTCCTCCTCCTGATCTCTAAGCCCCCTCTTCCTATAAGAGGGGTGCAAATATCCCCCTCGGTTGAATTAGCTTCGCCTGGATTCATCCCAGGCTACTAAGTCCCACCGCCACGACAAGGCTTGAACCATGGAGACATTGTAGACCCTAGAATAAGATATCACAAGAAAACACTGATCAAGGTAAATATGATTTGCTAACGAACCATTTCTATATCCTTATATATTTAGTCGGACCCTTAGGACGCAAGTAGAACATAACGACCTAACTGTAACGAGACCTAAATAAATTATAGTCTATACGGTGTCCAGAAAAAGTATTTGAAAATTAAAAAATAGAAACGAATAAAATGAACATTTATATAATAATTAGAAATCAGTACCATATGATAGACTAATATTAGTTTCTTAAATTAGGATTATAATCACTTTGAAAAATAATATGATGCTGCAATAATTGGTATTGCAGCATCATATTATTTTCCAAAGTTCATATTACATTTCAATACTTTTGTTTGCGATACGCGCGAGATAATTTAGGCTATTGCTGTACAAGCAATTGCTACGCTCGGTATATAATATATTTTAAATTTGATAACAGGAAGAGCGAACCCTCCGGAACCCGTAAATATTTAAAATATGATAAAACGCTGCAATACCAATCGTGTCATGACTTTTGTAGAGGATACGCGGGTGATTAATGGCTTTTATTACTCATCACCATCACCATCATTATCAGACAGCTGCTGGACATAGACCTCTTTCAATGAACGCCACTTCGGCCGATCTGCTGCTACACACATCCATAGCGTACCAGCTAGTGCACGGTCGCATTCCCACCTAATAAACACTTCATTTTCCTAAACGCGTCCTCCACTCCAGAACCATAGTGACCCATCTACTTACTGATCTTCTTGACCAGCCCATTGCCACTTCAGTGAGATTTGTCTTCGTGTCATATCGGAAATTTTTATTCTCTGCTTCGGTCGCAGACTTCGTTGTGAACTCTGTCGGACAAAGAAACACCCAACACTGCATGTTCAATAGCCAGCTGAGCTACCGCAAACTTGCGGACCAGTCCTAATTTAAGAGGTTATGTTTCATCGCCGTAGTTCATCATGGGGAGAATCACTGCTGGTCATCTCCACAGAACTGTGGGGGGGGGGTTACAGGCATCGAGGCGAACCTCATGATCTGGGTTGGGTCGCAAGGGGACGACTATCCCCTCGGTAAGGGGGCCGCAATAAAAT
>JAFELO010000788.1:38721-48876 GCA_017140195.1 Eumaeus atala
CAGCTACGTCCGTGTAGGAAGTCCGGACGCTAGTACCGGCCACAGCAAAGCGCGGGCTGTTCTCGCTTGGTTGACCGCTCGGTCCACCTGCGAGCCCATGCGACCAGCGCGCGGTCAATACTGCATCCGAGATACACGACTGGGGATTCCCAAGACACAACCTGGCCTCTGAACTTTAACCGCCCCGGCATGGAGCGCCTCTTGCTGACATATAGCGCCGTCGTCTTATCCAGGTTGACGGACATGCGCCACCTGTCGAGCCACTCCGGCAACCGGTCCAGCATGCGCTGCATGCGCCCAGTTGCGAGCTCCGGCTTTCGGTACGAGATTACGTAAGCGCTGTCGTCGGCGAACAGCGCGAGCATGACATCTACCTCACCATCTCCCGAAGGATCGTTGAGTGTGGGGATGTCGTTGGTGTAGGCCGCGTGCAGGCAAGGGGATAGGCAACTGCCCTCTGGCACTCCGGCACGTATGGCCTTCACCGAGGAGTGCCTCCGCTCCACCGCTACCCCGAATAACCTTCCAAGAATGACGCCACTAGTCTCACAAACGCCAGCGGGATGCCGGCGTCCACCAACTTGTACAAGAGTCCCGGATGCCACACCTTGTAGAAGGCCTTCTCCATATCGAGAAAGACTGCGACAGAGTGTCTCCCCTTGTTCATCTCTACAGACAAGTGGTGGATCACCCGCGTCAGTTGCAACGTGGTCGAGTGGCCGCTCCGGAAGCCGAACTCTTCGTCCCTTATGGGAATGTACAGCTTCAGCCTCCGAAGCAGAAGCCTCTCGAATAACTTGGCGATGTGGGACAGCGGTGTTATCGGCCGGTAGCTCCCAGGCAGGCTTCGGGGCTTTCCCGACTTCGGCAGAACGATGACCCTCCCCTCTTTCCAGGTCTCCGGAAAGTGGGCCGTCCGGAGAATGCCATTTGCGATCTGGGTGATAGCCACGCCTGCTCGCCTAGGCATCATCACCAGCGCTGTGGGGGGGGATGTCATCGGTGCCTGGAGCTTTGCGCCTCGAGAGGCGAAGTGTGACTTTTCGCAGCTCAGAGGGGGAAATGAAATCCTTCCCGCTGAGCGGCGGGGTCGGGCTCTGAAGGAGCTCTCGAATGCGGCACTCCACCTGCTTGTGATGCTCTGCGAACGACGGCGCCGCTGGCAGTGGTGAAAACTGCGTGTGTAGATGTGATGCGAGCACCTCGGCGCGAGCCTGCACTCCGTAGTGTTTCGCGCCTGTGGTGTCTATAAGTGGAGTGATGGTGGACTTTGGCCTCGTGAGACGTCTGTTTAAGGCGTGCAGGCTGGCGTCATTTTCGCTGGCATGGAAGACTGTACTCTCCCAGCCTGCTCCACGACACTCCCTCACCTTCGCAGACAGTTCCTCGGCCAGCTTGTTAAGTTGTGCCTTGATCCTCGGACAGCGGGTGCGGGCCCAGAGTTTCCTCATCTGGCGTTTCCTCTGCAGGTCCGCCAGTAGGCTCCGGGGGAGCTCACCCCGCCGGCGCGCTGTCACCGGTACGACGATCGTCATGGGGTGAAGGCATTGGTTGAAGACCTTTGTCTTCAAGCTATGCCGTACAAGTGACGTGAGAATGTGACGAAGCTTCCGGAATGCTGCCCAACCCAACTGAATCCTTCTATCGGCTTCCTCCTCGAAGTTATGTCTAACTAATTAGACGTCTACCCCGGGCAACTATTATTACTCAGCATGTTATATATTTTATACGTGGTAACGGGAGCTACATTCTCAATCACCTCACACACTGCTACTCTGCACTAAATACAATGTTAAGCCTGAAGAATAATAAATAATAACGCTACAAGTCCAATGGCTTCAATACCTTTGCAGACGACATGCTAAAGAAAGAAAAGCACTGCGAATACAGCGCATATGCTATATATATCGGTTAAATTCAAATCCGTCCGTCCCTTCCTGAGAATAACTATGACAAACAGATAAACATACAAACGTACAGACAATATTAATTATAACACCTTTTTCCATATGTTATTTCTACTAATATTTCCTTATCACCACATCACTTTTTATAACATAAAGTGTGTTCGAAAAATTTTCAATTAAGGATTTAAATATTTTATTAAGGATTCCGCAACGAAAAGAACTATTCTATAGTATGTTTATTATTTAAGGTCGAGATGAAGAGGTTCTTTGCAATGTTTTATTTAATACGGCCATAGCTGGCTGTAATTCGACGAGGAATGATGAGAGTTATGACTCTTTGATAGTGGCTCCAGGTGTCTTATTGCTGCAATGTTTTCAATTGTTATTTCAAATTTGTAATTATGGAGAGGCGGGAGTAAAAGGACAAAGCATGTATAATATAATGTTATGTGGATGTTATTTTGTCGTTTGTCTCACTATACTATCAAAATGGAAATTGTTGAATGTAGAAAATTTAGGCCATACATGTAACAATATAATTTAGTACGTAAGTTACATAACGAATATAAGTCAGTTCTTACCACCGGTAATGCCTCGGATCTCCCTATAGGATGCAGGAGTATATAAACTCGATTGCGACTGCGGGCTTTCATACGTAGGTAAAAAAAATAGATCAACAAGAACACGATTTAAGGAACATATTGCAGATGTTAAACATCGTCGTTCTACTAAGTCTCGTGAAAGAGTCTCGATTCCGTCCAAGGATAATTCGTGAGGCGATTGAAATCAGAGAAAATCCAAATTTTAACAGAGAGGATGGTTAGGTCTTACCACCTGCTTGGGATCTGGTGATATATATAATTAAGTCAAAAACAAAAAAATGACTCATCCCAGCTGCAAGACACAATAAGCTCGTTTTGTATGAATCGGACTAAATAATTGTTAAAGATTCTGCTGCATATAAATACCCAACCAGACGACTAAAATTTTCAGTCTACCCGTGACCGTGACAGTCAAAAAGTTATCGAAACGTGTTCCAACTTTCATTATTCTATGAACCACCAGAATCCCGACCTTTCCAGTACAGCATGAACTGCGACAAAAGAGTTCACACCATCTGATATGAAAATTTCTATCTTTAAGATGAAAATAAAATAAACTCAATTTTTTTAAATTTTCTTTATAACATAAGGGGAGAAATGATATATGTGGAGAGGAACATGAAAAGCATAATTAATATGGTGATGTGCTTCTCTCCATTTTACCTCCCTCTTAGGAGCCACCGGCTACTTACAAACCGCACGAAAAGCAACACCGTGATTATGGCGGTTTCATGTGGGCGAGAGTAACATTCTAGACCGTGTCCACCCAATTCCCTTTAAAGCAGCATGGCACTACCTCTTACGTATATTTATAATTTTATCCCAGCCCAAAAATAAGTGACGTAAAAAAAAAGCACCACAAGGAATATCACGCTATGAAATCCCTTCATATGTTAGGCGAGTGTACATTTGGGTATGCCGTTAGCAAAACCCATGATCGTGCATATGGTTATTAGTTCCCCATACGAGAGGCCCACATTTGTGATGAGCTTTTATTATTACACTGTTGGAGAGCAGTTAGTCTCCAAACGCTGCCTTCACTGAAACTAATGACCGTGTTTGCCCATCTACCACGTTACCACGTTTGGCAATCCTATTAACTTCAAAGATCTTCATCGCATAAAGAAACTTTCCACAAGATAAACTTTACAGAACGCCGACGCCTTCATGGTCTGGTATGTATATATGATTGTAATATTACTCTTATGATAAAGCAATTAAACTGTGTCAATTGAAACAACGCTTACTCCATCTATGCGTCCCGCATCCCCACGTTAAAATGTTATATATTAAAGAAAGACATATTTCTAATTATACCAGACATATTATTTTTATTATTATATATTTTGCTGCATAAATAACTAGCCTAAAATCAGAAATTTATACCATAAACTTGTCATGATTGTCGTTATAAACTTACAATATCTAATTGTTGGAACCAAACGAAGGCAATGGCTCAAACAACTATCCCTTACTGAATTTATTTGGAAAAAAAATATTGTACAATTCTTTGTTTATATTCGTTCGCATACTGAAAATCAAATTGTTACGTAGATATACATCCCGTAAGTAAAACTGTGTCGGTAGGAATGTACCTGTAGCATGAAAATGGAAAATTAACAGGAATATTGATCGTACTGAATAATTTCGTTCGCACTTTCTATGTAAGTTTATTATAACGTTTGATTGAATAGGGCTTAGAAGCATTTGTAAGAATAGAGGTATATTAAATAGCGGACGAAAGGGTGGTAATTGGATTTTAATTGAGAAATGAATACTATATAATGAAATAACATTGCAGTGTAAAGTGACATCTCTGGTGTCGCGTTTTGTGCGGTTTTTTAGTAGCCAGTTGCCCATTCAAGTGGAGGTAAAAAATAGTAACAATATGGATTTACGTTTGCGACGGTAGCCGTAAGGCTCCAATTTCTCGTTTGCCCCTATACTATAAACAAAAATCTAAATTTCATAATGTCCCAACAATGATGTATTGTCAAAATGTGTTTCTAGTGCACACAGTTGTGATATTGTGCTGGGCAATTTGATGTCTGTTGGAACATGTGCTGGAGTGTTCACGTATCGTAAAACGACACTCGTGGGTTTTGAGAATTAATGATTAACAACGGTAATGACAGGGGACGCTATTGCCTATTTGTAAGTCTCGCTCATATGTTTGTTAGTTTTCGAAAATTTTTGGATTTAATCCGTGATTTTTAACGATATTGCTGTCGTTCATTTAAATGTAAGACTAGCGCCATGTTACGTAACCGCCGATTGGGTAAGCATGAGCGAAGAGGTACCTCACACCTGATACAAACGTAAAGTGACAGTTATGTTGTCATGTTTCTCGCGGCTTGTGAGAGACGGAACGAGGAACGGAGTGACCTCCTCTACGTCTACAATATAAAAACATCTAAATCGAACAAGAGGTACGAGGCGGCACACTCCTACCTTGCAGCTTAGTCAGCAGGTCATCATCTCTCGCTGAAAAAAAAAATGAAGTTAAGACATTTTTCATAACGGACATAGTGAATAAGCAGGCTGAGCTTGTTATGAGAACGTGAGAGTACACATTGAATTGCGAGTATTTTGTACAAGGCTTAGCTAAGGTGTAAAACAAATCCCATCATACACATCCACGTGAAATGAAAGTCAAGTACAATATTAGAATCTATGCCTTGGCTGTTTACCTACGTCGTATATAGTTATTGTATCGTCACAATGAATGTACAAGATCCAAATAGGTGCCAAGTTCAGTGGTCATATCAGAAATTTATTTGCAAGGACATACAATATTTTGTAGTAAAAATGATTTCTAAGGTTTTTCAATTAAGTTTTAACCTTCTTGGATCAGTAAAAAATTTAGTTTTGGGGAGAAGGGTGGGTGTACTTTAGCGCGCATGCTCGCTGCCGGTGATACTCGTAGTCTGGAACGAAATATGCTCGCTTCAGTGTGGGCCAGTACGTGCACCGTGCTGCACGTAAGGGCCAAAGCTGTCTGAAACGATCTTAATAATAAACTATCTCAAAGATATACTTATTATTGTTTTAATGTCACATTTTATTTTTATTATATTGGATACATAGTAATTATATTTTTATTATATAATAATGTAAAATGACAAGTCCGATCTTCCTTTTGTTTCACTCTGCTTAACCTTGCTTTTAATAAAAACACTTCACAAACTTTTCATTTCTTGTAGGTCAGTAAAGTGGCTATGTTAAAAGCAATGTCTATACCGGTGAAAGTAGAAATCAAACAGTATCTTATAGTAGATGAAAGGAAGTCTTGAAATAGCGTGTTCTTATTTATTTATTTCTTTATTTATTAAGTTTACCATAGCTATGACGTATATTTAACTATTTATAAATAAACGGAATGGCGGGAAAGAGCACTGCAGCAGTTTTTTTTTCGCGAAGGGATAGTTGTTTGAGCCATTGCACTGTTTGGTTCCAACAATTAGATATTGTAAGTCTATAACGACAATTGTGACTTGATTTAACATGAAAAAATTATATTTAACAAATGTAAATATTGTTTTTATATGTATCATAAATTCATAGTTTTAAAGAACTATAAAAGTTAAGTCACAACAAAAACAGGACATACAATAATTCCATAACCTATTTTCTTTTAACTAAAAAAATATCCATTACATGAATATTTATAATTACGATATATGTTACTCTTTAATTTAAACTATGTTATAATACAAAATCAAATAAATATTTGCATTATAAAATATATGGAAAAGTTTATGGTATAAATTTCTGATTGTAGGTTAGGTTAGGTTGCCCTAGCTGTCAACCGGTGGTGCTGCTGAACGAAACCGGGATCGATGCCCTCAAGTGCCTGCGGGCGGTTACGGGTGATGTGGAACATAGGGGGAGGTGGTGGTTGCGGTGTCATTGGACATCGCGAACGCTTTCAACAGTCTCCCGCACAGCGTGCACTGAAAATTTT
Organism: Eumaeus atala; assembly: GCA_017140195.1. NCBI lineage: Eukaryota > Metazoa > Arthropoda > Insecta > Lepidoptera > Lycaenidae > Eumaeus > Eumaeus atala. Next base: position 45,195 of record JAFELO010000788.1, read on the forward strand.
CAGGGTGCCTCCCTATCTCGTGAGGCTGTTGGAGGCGTTTCTATCCGGTCGTAGAGTGACACTCGAGATCCGGTCGGGGTCCGCGGGGTGGCGGCGAGTCGGGCGCGGCGTCCCGCAGGTTTCAGTACTTGACCAATCCTGTGGGACGTCGGTTATGACTGGGTCCTCCGAGGCCGTCTCCTCCGAGGCTGTCTCCTCCTCGGGATGGGAGTATGTTACGCGAATGATACCCTCATGTATTACCCGGGGACGAGAATATAAGGCTGGCCGAGGTGGGCGTTGACCTCGTGATCAGCCCGCATAGAGAGGATAGGGCTTCGGGTAAGAAAGAACAGTATCGTGGGCTGCAGCGACAGCCCTGGCGGGTGATCCCCCGTGGGAACTCGTGGCGGAGGTTCTTGCCGAGAGCTGCTCCTATGTCTCGGATAGGAGAGCTCTCGGCCTGAGCCCCACGCATGATGAGATACTGCGGGTCCGCGGATTAGGGCATGTAGCGTTAATGCAGAGGTGGGGGGAGGACCTGGTGTGACAGCCGTACGGTAGAGAGATAACGGCTGCATTGCGCCCGGTCCTCAAGCGGTGGATGCGCCGTAGGCGCAAACCCCTCACCTTCTGTCTGTCGCAGATGCTCACCGTTCACTGTTGCTTCGGTGAGTATCAGTGTCGGACGGCCAACAGGGAGCCGACGATTCGGTGTCACGATTGTGACGCGGCGGTGTGCCCGAGATGGGCGGCGCTGCGTCATATCTGACATCAGTTGTCGGAGGGGAGTTGTCAAAATCGAGCATCGTCGTCGCGATGCTCGACAGCGACGAGACCCACCAGGTGATGACTTCCTTCTGCGAGACCGTCATGTCCCAGAAGGAAGCTGACGAGCGGGTGAGAGAGGAGGCTGTTGTCGCGGCCTCCCCCCGCCGACGACGAATGGGCGTACGAAGGAGGCACTTTCTACAGCGCCTTCAGTAGTGCCCCTGAGTTCCGTGTCGGGCCGAAATGGGTGCAGCTCCAAAGACTCGGCGTCGTGGGGACTGTCATAGCGTAGCCGGACAGTCCCCGAGGAGGTAAAATCTGGCCCTTTTCGCCGATGACAGCCAGTCGCTGGAGGGTTCCTGTTACTTGCAGATCCGGGACCCTACACTAATAGCGGCAGAAGGCTCCCGTAGGGGTTTACTTGGTATTGCTAATCAATGTCTGAGTCCAACATAGGTGTGGGGGTCTACCCAGGCTCCCAGGTATCATGCGTAAATGCATTCTCCATCGTCACCAAAAAAAAAAAGGTTAGGTTAGGTTAAATTATTTAATGCAGAAAAATAAATAATAATAAAAATAATATATCTGGTATAGAGTAGAAATATGTCAGTCTTTAATATATAATATTGTAATGTGGGGATGCGAGACGCATGGATTAAGTAAGCGTTGTTTCAATTGACACAGTTTATTTGCTTTATCATAAGAGTAAGATTACAATTTATATTAGACGGACACGGAATACTTAATTTATATAGAAGCCGAATTGCAACAGTGAATTCCAGCGTGGAGTGGAAGAAGTCCACTATTACATTAACGCTCATCACTCTTAGTAATTTGACACTAACTTCTCAACAAGGGTACGGGTAGAGATAGTAAACTCTAAGTACAAATTCGTTTTTTTTATTTTGGACGGGTATACTACTAGTTGCCTCAACAGTGCGAATAACTAGCGGAGACTTTTGTGTCTTCAGGTTTATTGAGACGATAAGACAGACCGCCCTCTTTTCCTGCAGATGGAAAGAGATGTACCGGGTTGATTGTGGGCCTACCCTATAGCAACTAGTTTTGGGACCGAAAAGGGGGAAGCGGTCCCCCTCCTGGCGGCGCGCGCTCGATGCAGTTTAAGTTGCGGTGTCGTGGATGAGGATAATTGAGCTCGTTTAATGTTTGGCTTATCTGAGGAGACCAGCCCCCTCACCCCCGCCCCCTGTGACGAGAAGGGTAGATTTGCGCTCACAGATCAGCAAAAAGCCGTGTTCTTGAATTATTTATTATTATTAGAGCTCTCTAAATTCGCGTTATTTTACCTCTATTAACCTAAGCTGTCAACTAACGGAAACGAACCAAGACTAGTTTCCGGTAAGCGGTGTTTGGTTTGTCATTCTGTCAGTCATATGTGTTGTAACTGTGTCACTATATGTAAGGTTTCATCGCTCGACCGGTACGAACGGTGTATATGATATTGGTTCTAGCAGGAAAAATACATTTTTACACAGGCTCAGGTCGTGAAGCGATAGCTACTACCGACTAAAACTGCTACCCGTTAGTTGGTCCTATTGGCATTTTACTGCACAAGCGTGTCTTGGTGTTTCTTTATTTGTGCTCTTGGATGGATTTTGATATTGCTAACGCGATCGCGTCGTCGGAGTCGTGAAATATGTGCTTCGGCCAACGGTAACGGGAGTCAGTTAATAACGTCGCATCGTATTCCGTCGTTTGGTCGTTCAATTTATTTTTGTGATTAAGGACACGGTCGAAGAAATTTTGTGACAGCTTATATATTTTAAGAATCATTCACCGGGTTCGGTGACAGCCATTGGAGTAGTATGGCCTACGGGGCCAGTTGGGGAGGTATCTAATGTACAGTGCGGTATCATCTGCGAACATCGCCAGCTGACGCTGGGGTGTCGCGGTATGTCGCTACTGTACAGATTGAAAAGAGTGGGAGAGACAACTAATCCCTCTGGAAAACCGGATTTGAGGGGAAGAGGGGAGGACAGGGTGCCCTCTACTCTGAAGCGGAACTGTCAGTTTGCTAGGTAGCTGTTTACGATTAGTACCAGCCTGTCAGGTAGACCTAACTTGTTTGAAGATGAGGCGTTGATCAGCCAAATCTTGTCAAACGCCTTTACTACATCAAAGAAGACAGCGTACGTGTCACGTGGCTGGCCCTGTCTTTTGAGTCCCAATAGTACGTACTCCTTGAGGCGGTGTGCTTGTTGTGGGTGGGTATGTCTGTCGCTCAATGCGAACTGCTCGTCTATGAATAGGTTTTTCTCTCGTATCACGGTTTTTAGGCGTGCGAGAATTATCCTTTCATAGATTTTACCTAACGTGCTTATGAGAATTATTGGTCGCTGGCTAGTGGAATCCACCCGGGGATTCTCCGGTTTGTGTATGCCGATCACTATGGCTTCCTTCCATATGTCTGGGAAGGAGCATTGCGCCAGAAGGGCTTTAAAATGCACACTAGTGTATAACAACGGGAGGCAGCTGTTACAGCGCCTCATTGGTCTTTTAGTGAAGGTTCTTTATTAGATCCTTTGCTTCTTCTGTGTCCGTCAGACGTATGATCTTCTCATCATCATCCGTTGGCACAGCCAGTCGTGCGGTTACTATACTTTCTACCTCTTGTATGTGGGAGGGATCTGTGGGGAGGGAGTTAGAATTGCATTGACTCTCTAGCGTGCCGGCTAGACTCTCCGCTTCTTCATCGTACTCTAGTGTCAGTAATCGATTTTCGCGGTTAGGTGGTGGCATTTGAGGTATTCTATAGCTCTCGATAGTGGCCAGTATTCCATATGAGACGGCTGACGAAGTGATACCACCTCCCGTTTATGAAATTGGGTATAGTCTTTTTTACTTCTCTTTCGAGTTGTGGTTTTGTTTGGTATGGTTCTCTGAGACGGTGGAGATCTTTTTGAAAAGTCGG
>JAFELO010000788.1:49071-64041 GCA_017140195.1 Eumaeus atala
AATGGCAAGGCGTACCAAAATACAATGGCACTGTTCGTCAGAGACATTTTGTACTAGTTGCTAGGGCAGATTGGCACACGGAGTAGTATTTTAACTCAAAGTGAATAGGAGTGGGAAGGTAAAAATGTACTTCATAAGGATAATTGCAACATCTTAAATCACACACTCCTTGGAGGTGTATGCAAGTTTCTGGTGAATTTGTTATTTAACAAAGGGTCTCAAATCTCTCAAATCAAGAGATCATATTTACATCAGGACTTCTTAACAAAATCCGCCTCGTACAAGAATTGCAACCGCAAACTTCCATAAGTTATGACTCCAATACTCAATTACGCCGTTTGTTGTGAACAAAAGTTGGGATATGCAAATAAGTTTCAAATTTAACGTACTTTGAGCACACGCCCTGCTGAAGTACCTTCGTACATTGTTGTTACAAATATTCAAGCGATCGGATATCCTTTCTTGTCTATTGCTACTGAAAAGGCCTATTCAATTCTGAGTCAGATAAAATAAATATGAAGGATAGGAAATATTCTTAATTTAAAGTAATTAATGTTTCATTTTAATAGTAGCTGGTGTTTCTTTTCTAATCAATTTCAAGTTTTCAGGCCGTTGGAGGCGTGGAGGAAAGGAGGTAACACATATGCATGCTCACTGCATGGCTATAATGCGTATATAAATAAGTAAATGAAATTTGATCATGAAGCGCACACACTCAAGTAGTGACTTTTAAGCAATTTTTTTAAACGAATCAAATTTTTTGCACGCTTAATTACTAATGGCAAGGCGTTTCACAATACAATGGCACTGTTCGTAAGAGACATTTTGTACTAGTTGCTAAAGAATACAAATATTTTTTATGGGATGATAGTGATTAACTTTTCTTTGAAACCTTACAATTAAAAGTAAAAAATTAAATGAAACAAGGTTCAGGCGCTGGCTCATCACTACACTGGAACGAATTATGTGGGTCCTCTAATTTTACGACTGTTCCTGAAGTGTGGTGACCCATGGTTAATGGGAATGGGATAGAAGCCAATTTTATCCCCTTTAACAGTTCAGTACTGAAATGGAGCCAGCGGAAATATATTACATTTTTTAAGGATTATTCGTAATCGGCATTGTTGTAACTGTAACAGATGACTGGAAATTTTAGTTTTTTTTATATGTATCAAACGATCCATTGGGGGTGTATCATCTTAGGCAAAAGGAGCAACTTGTAATGCTCAATAATATTCGAAATGTTGCGGGAGTAATTTACTATGACCTCGTGGACATCGTGGAAAATGTTCGTGCTTTCAAACAATTTTGTTACAGGCAGCATATAATGTAATGTAATAAGCCCCAGTTGATAGTCCACCAGGCTTCACCAGGCTGCCGTACCTTTTTTTGACTGTTTAAGTCATTGCAATGCCGTACTGTCTTCGGTTGCTTGGGGAGGGAAACTGGACACACTTCCCACACATATTTTCTTGTAATTAAATTATTTTCTCCCTGCGACCATACCAAAGGGTCACAAGTGGCCGCCGTCAATCCTAAAGACACAGGAGTAGCAGCGGTGGGAACGTGTGTTCGGCCATGCCAGTTTAAAAAAGTTTATAAAAAATTTGGGCAAATGATCAGTTTTACGCGAGAAAAGGGTTACGCGATAGTAATTAAATGATCATAGGCACCCACACTCCAGGGCCTCCATATATACTTATACAGTGTAATATTAGTAAGTAGAATAGTGTTTCTCTTCTGTAGTGTATGATGTCCCCATATACTACAAAAGAAAAACATTCACGAGCACTTACCCACCTCCACCCATGCTCCTACCCACTTCTCGGTATACGGAGCGAATCATGGGAGATGCACGGGGGTTTGCTCACCAGAACCGCTCCCCAACGTGCAACTCTTGACTCCCTACACTTTATATAAAAGTTGTCATCGGCTTCTTCAGCCCTGATCATCCCGATGCTGTGACGTCGCCTCCCTCTTCGCGTGCCATGTATGTGCAAGTGTCTTCAATTGCCTAAAGCACAGTTTCGTTGCGACCAAATCCTGATGATAGACTGGGCCCACTGTATTCCGTTCGATACCGTCCAACATGATGTATCGCTCGTTTTTGTACAAGTCACATTCACACAGTACATGGTCTCTGGTTTCAGCTTCATGATCGCAAGGACATGATGGCAGTTCACACAGCGTCATCCTGTGCAGACGACTTATAAAGCACCCGGGCCCTGTTAGTATCTGTGAAATAACGTACTCAGGTTCCACCCATTGATATGCCAGACGCGTCGTAACTTCTGGAAAGAAGTAGTACAGCTCTCTCCCATCGGCACACGCGGCCCAGCGTGTCTGCCAAGTGGAAGTGACGTTGTTCAACGATAGCGCTTTTCTTTTCCATACGCTCCTTGTCCATAAGCACTACGCACTCCTCCTGCACGCGTCCCGCTCGAAGAAACTCCAGATCGGCAGGCAGAACGCCGGCCAATACCGGAAGCGCCGCACTACTGCATCACCTGTAGGCCTTAGTCAATAAAATTAAAGTTTTTCTTTGGGTGCGCGATAATGCAATACGTACAACATACAAGTGAGAGTCGACACCAAAGAGCTGCAACATATGTCAGGATTGCAGACAATCATGCGAATGTCGATTGGCGTCGGTAGTCATTAAAAGGCTCCGGTTACTTGTAGATATTTAAGGACTTTAATTAAGGGCAACCCCTGTAGAAAAAGTACTTATACATCTGGTTCTCTATAATTAATAAGTTGCTATTAAAAACATTACAGCAATAATATACTTAGAGCCACTATTAAAGAGTTATAACTCTCAACTTTCCTCGTCAAGTTGCAGCGAGCTATGGCGGTATTAAATAAAATGTTGCCAGGAACCTCTGCCTTCACGAGTATATACAGAGAGCTAACGATACAATAACCGTAAATAATAAACATAGACGAATATAGATTTTTCCTTGCTTTGCTTTCTCCCTTACAAAAACCCTTAATTCATTAATTAAAAATATTGAGTGTACGGACTCACTTAACATTTATTATCTACCGTGGTTCGTCGGAAGTTTGGTCGGAGTGTTGACTACACTAATCGTACGCGCTCCCGTGGAAACCATATATTCAGGGAGCCTCTAACCAATCGGTGATCTCCTGCCGGTTTTAAGCCTGTTGATCACTGAGACATCCCTGAATATATACTTTTGGTCCGTCAAAATAAAGTCTCGTTCCTTGTCACAGTATCGAGGCTCTGCTATGACCACTTTCTATGGAGCTTCCTTAAAATAGGAATTCATTAAGAAGAGGCCCTCCTTCTCGTGGAAGGTTACTAGTACGAAATCCCAGGGGATAACCCCTGGGATTTCGACTTCGTACATGTGGTCGTTTAACGGATTTAATCGCGTTTCTTTAGATTTTCTTGTGGAATGAGATAGAATCACCGTTGAACGAATATGGATATAGGGATTTTGACATATTCGTTCATGAAGGTACCAATATTGACGAAAACAATTAAAAGCAGTCACGTGTGACCTTTTCATTAACTTATCTTTTAAAAAAATAAAGGTAAAGTATTAAACGGAAGAAGGGTTTGGGCGCTGGCTCATCATCACACCGGAATGAAGTTTGTGGGTCCTTTAATTTCATAACTTTCTTGAAGTGGGGTGAGCCAAGGTTAACCTGAATGGGATTGAAGCTAATTTCACTCGCTTTAACAGTTCTGTACTCACATGGGGCCAGCCGATATGGTTTTTTTATATGTGGCAAACGAACAGTCGTGATACATGGTGGTACTTAAATGATCACCAACACCCACACAAGTGTTCTAATGTGTACTCGTAAAGCGTATTAGTAGGTTGAAGAATGTGTTTTATAGTATAGGGGACAAACGAACAATAGGTGCCCCTATACGACTAACGACGCCCGTGTACATCGGCGTAATTGCTATGCCGATGCGTTTCCCTCCTTTTCAAAGCCTCCCCACCCGCCAGGGGCCACCAAGGGGATACTCACAAACCGCACTAAACGCGATACCGTACATGTCACTTTACGGCGGTATCAAGTGAGCCAGAGGAAACCCCCCCCCCCGTCGTTGTATACAAGTAAGAATGTATCTTCATCACCATTATCAGCCCTTATCGGGCCGTTGCTGGACATATGCCTCTTTCAATGAACGCCAAGATGACCGATCTCCTGTATGAATGTATCTTTTTTGTATACAATCACCCTTCAAAATAAAAGAAACTATTGAATATAAAATAAGCATGTTAACGATTGTAATTTATGAAAACAAAGTCCTTGTTATATCAACAGCCGCGGGAACTTGCAATTGGATAGTCGCTTCGCCTTAACCACCTCCTCCCTAATATAGTCCAAGAGCAAGCGGAGAGATCATTGTACGGTATTATGACGATATATTTATTGTTTATTGCAGATTTATGCACTATGTGCATTTAAATTGGGCCGACCAATGAGTTAAATTTCCCTCACCAAATACTGGCGTGAAGTGCCTGCTATCGTCGTCGTGTTTTGAGCGGTTGGTGAGTGGCTGACCCATTGTATAAGGAGGACGAAGAAAGGCGGGCAACACATCTGTAGACAAGTTATGTGTATGTTTATTGTATTCAGCAAACAGATTAAATAATGTTGGGAATTTTGCTACACTAGAGTGGGTGCTGATATTTTAATAATTTTCACCATCATTGATAAAACTGATTCATAAGTCCGTATCCTCAAGTCACGGTTAAATTTACCGCCATGACCATTTTTTCCTCATTTAAATTATCTTTACATAACATGCCTTTGTTCTTGAAGAATAGAGAAGAAACTGCACGATGACATACAATATCTAATCTGTTCTTCGGCGAATATTAACTCGTATGTTTTACTTGCATATTTTATTACTTTGTACGCGTCAATTAAAACATTACACGAAGTCATCAGTATCGATTAAAAACTATTTCTTGTCTCATCTTTATCCAAAAGACTAACGAAACTTTTCAGATTCAGGCGTAAAGTATAACAAATGAAGAATAAAAACCGATTTGTATTTATTGTACAAGCCAGAGCCCGCAACTTCGTCCGTGTATATTTTGGGAATAGTTATCTGATGTATTCTACAGGTGAATTGGAGCCTTTAACATTTGGCGCCAGATATTGTAGACCCTAGAATAGGATATCAAAAGAAAACATTAATCAAGGTAAATCTGACATATATCCATATCCTTCTATATTTAGTCGGACTCTTGGGACACAAGTGGAACATGACGGAGACCTAACTAAATTATAGCCTATACTATATAATATATAAAGTTAGAAAATAAAATTAACATTTATTTAATTAATAATTAGCAATCACTACATGTGACACAATAATATCAGTTTGTTAAATTACGACAGATCACGTAGCACTCATTAAAAAGTATTAGACATAAAAACCAAAAAAAACAACAAAACAAAAATACAAGCATATGCGAACAAAAGAAAAAATATAATTATATATAAAAGTTTGTATCAATTGCACATACACAAAAAATGCACAGCAACGTTATAAATTCAATTCCAAAAAAAGAAACCACTCAGTTCATTGACTGTGGAAGTGCAACAATCTTGATATTCTGTGCTCCCATTATTTATTGGTGTAACAAGAGTGGCAGTATATTCAACATAAATAAATTAGCTATGAATAAATTAAATTCACTACATGTCTAAAGGAAGATATTAAAAAAGAGATATCGCCTACATAATATTACTTATTTTAGGAATAGTTCAAAACTCATACAATGGTAGAACTGTTATAGTTACGAAATCAAAAAGGAGGGATTGAAAACAGTGCGGTAGTTTCAGAAAGTACTACGTATATACGAGCGAGATCCCATTAATATAATCAGTTTGAAAAATAATATGATGCTGCAATATCAATAGTCTCATTACTTTTGTTTACGACACGCGCGAGATAAATGGCTATTATTGTACTAGCAATTGCTTCGCTCGGTATAATATATTTTATATTTGATAACAGAGAGAGCGAACCCTCTGAAACCCGTAAAGATTTTAGTTTAAAATATCATAAAACGCTGCAATACCAATCGCTTTATGACTTTTGTGAAGGATACACGGGTGATACTAATCATTATCATCCCACTGCTGGACATAGACCTCTTTCAATGAACGCCAATCCAGCCGATCTGCTGCTACTCACATCCATCGCGGATCAGCTACTGCACGGATATCATCTTCCCACCTGATGATCATTTCGTTTTCCTAAACGCGGCCTCCACTACCTAGTGGACCATCGGCCATAGTCCGCTAAGCTACCGCAAACTTGCAGACTGGTCTCAAATTAAGAGGCCACATTTCGTCACCGTAGTCTATCATGGGGAGAATGCATTGCTTCAAGACCTTTGCATTTGTAGCGTTATAATTTATTATTTTTCAGGCTAAACATTATATTGAGTGCAGGGTCGCAGTGTGTGCGGTGATTGAGGGTGAAACTCCCGCTCTCACGTATAAAATATATAATATGCTGAGTAATAATAGTAAGGTAAGGTAAGTGCTGAGCAATAAAAGTAATAATAGTAAGTAGGAGGAAGCCGATAGAAAGATTCGCACACGCACGCACGCACGCACGCACACACACACGCACGCACACACACACGCACACGCACACACACGCACGCACGCACGCACACACACACGCACACGCACACGCGCGCACACACGTGCACACACACACATACACACGACACACACACTCATATATATATATACAACAGTAAGTGTGTAAGAACAATTTTTAATAATTTAGGATTTGTATTAATGATTCCGCTACGAAAAATACTATATTCGCGTATGTTTATTATACAAGGTAAAGTAAACCGTTAGCTCTCGATATATAACTACTCGAGAAGGCGGAGGTTCCTTGCAATATCTTATTTAATATCGCCATAGCTCGCTGTAATTCAACGAGGAATGTTGAGAGTTATTACTCTTTAATAGTGGCTCCAGGTATCTTATGCTGCAACTTTTTTAATAGTAATTTCAAATTTCAAATAAAGGTCAACTTATCTATACTATATTATTATGTGGAAATTGTTGAATGTTGAAAAGTTAGGCCATACAGGTGACAATATAATTTAGTACATAATATTCACTAAGAAGATAATACACATCTGGGCTGAGGGGACCTGGTCCCCTCTCCTCTCTTCTTAACGAAGGGATCAGCTCACTGTGTGATTCTTAAATTTCGCCTCGGTGTTAATAACCCGGTAAATCCATGGGCTCTGCTATATTAATATAAAGCAGAGCTCATGGCGCGGCTGATACACACATCGCCTTGTTCATCAATAATTATAGAACGTTTAAAAATGTATCAATTTCTGAGTCCTATTGGTTGCTAGCATCGCCTCGCGGTTTCAACCGTGTACGTACCGTCCTATTGGTCGTAGAGTCATGGTGTATAGCATATAGCCTTCCTCGATATACGGACTATTCAACACGAAAATATTTTTTTCTTTTCCTGTCAATTGTTCCTGAGATAAGCGCGTTGATACAAACAAATTGTTCACTTTTATATTATAAGTGTAGATTTCCTCACATTATAACGCCACACAGACACCTTTACATTATGATGTTTCACTTCGTTGTCGTGATCTGTGACCACCAACTCTCATCATTCGATGAACCACTAGAATCCCGATCTGTCCCGTACAGCATGACATAACAGTCCACACCATCTAATATGAAAATTTCTATCTTTATGATGAAAATAAAATAAACTCCATTTTTTTTTTACAATAAAACTACTTTTTTTTAAGTTTTTTTATAATATAAGGGGACAAATGATATATGGGGGAGAGAAACATGAAAAGCATAATTAATATACTGATGTAGTACTCTCCGATTCAACGACTTCTAAGGGGCCACCGGCTACTTACAAACAGCATGAAAAGCGACACCGAAGACAACACGAGAGAGAGAGAGAAAGGAATGTCCCTTCATGGCGGTCCCATGTGGGCGAGAGTAACCTTCTCGGTCGTGTCGACCCAAATTCCTTTAAAGCAGCATGGCACTACCTCTTACGTATGTTTATAACTTTATCCCAGCCTAAGATAAGCGACGTAACATTAATAAAAACAGCTCCACAACGAACATCACACTATGAAATCCATTATTATGTTGGGCGAGACATGCCGTTAGCAAAACCCATGATCATGCATATGGTTATTACCTCTCCACACGAGAGGTACGCCACACATTTGTGAAGGTTGCCGTGTCCCGTACTCACTTGATGGACAATGCATTAGCAAATCAATATGGATATGTTAGCATAAGGTTTGGGCCCTCAAGTTGATGGGATTCAGATCTAAAATTCAAAAATATGACACTTATACGGTTTGACTTCTACGTTCACCGTTATAGACATAAAATTAAAAGTTTGTGAAGTGGTTTTATTAAATGCAATATTGTATTTACTGTGGAAAATCAGAGTGAAACAAAACAAAATCGGATTAGTCATTTTACATTGTTATACAATAAAAATATAATTACTATATTCTAGAAATATGTCTTTGAGATAATTTATTCTTAAGAACGTTTTAGACAGCTTTGGCCATTACGTGTAGCACGGTACACGCAATGGCCAAGACTGAAGAGAATATGTATCGCTCCGGACTACAAGTATCATCAGCAACGAGCATGCGCGCTGGAGTACGCCCGTCCTTCTCGCCCTTAGTTAGTAACAAAAACGCAAAATTAAAAATTTTACTGATTGGAACCTCCTCGAAAAACTAAATCGAAAAATCTTAAAAAATATTTTGATATAAAATATTTTATGTTGTTACAAATGTATTTATGACCGCTGAACTTGGCACCTATTTGGATCTTGTACATTCATGTGTCGTAGGTAAACAACCAAGGCATATATTCTAATATTGTACTTGGCTCTCATTTCTCGTGTATGTGTATGATGGGATTTGTGTTACACCTGCAAGTTTAGCTTTATACGAAATACATCTTGTTCGATTTAAATGTTTTTACATTGGAGACGTAGAGGAGGTCTTTCCTCGTTCCGTCCCTCACAAGCCGCGAGAAATATGACAGCATGAGAGTCACTTTACGTTCGTATCGAGCAGGAGATGCCTCTTCGGTCATGCGTTACTTGAGATAGAGTTACAAACAGGCATTGCCTGCCATTACCGTTGTTGATCATTAATTCACAAAACCCACGAGTATCATTTCACAACACTTGAATCAAAACTTTAATGAATATCCCAGCACATGCTCCCGCAGACATCCAATTACCCAGCACAATGTCAGAACAGTGTGCACTAGAAATACATTTTGATAACGCCTTATTGTTGTGATGTCATATAATTTAGATTTTTTTTTATTGGGAGCAAGTGAGCTATTGGAGCTATTTTACGAAGATGTCAATTAGCTAAGTGGTGCGAGCTAGAATTATAGTGAATAGTTAGTATTTGACAAAAAAATATGCTTACTTAAGGTGATTAAATAACGTCGAGTTCTTCTCATGGTCTCTGGAGCGGTCCCGGGGAGACTAAATCTGAGCGCTAAGCTACTTGCGAATGGGGGTCAACCGCGACCTATAGAAACGAACCAGTCATTTGGGTGCAGATATATTGCCGAGAGCGCACCCGGGAATAACCCTCATTCAGGGTCAAGCGATTGCTGAGATCATTGGGAAACAGGCAGAGATGATGTATACGTTTTAATTACGGCACGGCCGGGGAGGTACCTCTTTCTCACATGATATTTATGCACACTTACTTACCTAAACGAAAAAAATATTTTTAAGAACGATAACGATGCTCTCCAGCATTAGCTCACGGTATGAGGCAATGAGGACCATATGTAAATGTGATAATCAGTATAGAAAGTATAAAAATGTTTTGTATAAATAGTTTTAGTGCTTTACTCGATTTATCCGGGCCCTCATCATCAGGTTGACATGATAATAATTGTGAATTTGTAAATATCCACGACTCGAGATCATTAAGGATCTTCACCTCCTATCAGTAGGTTAGTGTTATGACCTTAGTGATCATGTCATGTACTACGATGTGAGTGTTAAATGTTGTAAAAATTTTGTAGAAATCGAGGGCAATCCCATGCCCTCGATTTCTACAAATAACCCATTGCCATCATCATGATTTATTTTAATTTGGGACCACATTGGGAGAATGTCCTTTTAAACAAATAATTTTCGAAATCACCCATCAGTTGTCGACGTAATGGCGTAACAAAAATACAAAAAATACAAGTTGAATTGTAAATTTCCTCCTTTTCCGTAGTCGGTCAAAATATGATTTCTAGTCATTCAATAGGCAAACTCCATGCAGCTGCATAGGAGGGATGTCCGTAGTGGGAGATCAGTGGTCTTGGAGTTTATTGAAATAGGCCAAGGTTATAAGTGAGCTGCTTATCAGATAGATGATGTTTTTGTGTACAGCGGGGCAAACGAAATGTAGGAGCTTTTTGTGAATTACCGACGCCCACAGAATATGAATATGAATAAGAACACTTCTACACCAACAACAATAAACTAAAGTAGGTACTAATGTAACATAACTAATGACAGCACATAATTTATAAACAAAAAACCTATACAATTTTTGCTAAAATTAAAAAAAAGGAGAAAAAAAACATATCTTAATAAAATAAATGTTGGGATTACAGCCAAAAAGTAATTTGAATTACTTCTACTAAGTGTTTGTGCCGGAAGATGCACAACAGTGCACATAACACAATTCCTCAAAAGGTGACCACTCAGTTAATGCTTATGACATCCGGAAATATCATAATCCTGATATTATGTAGTCCCTCGATAAACAAAAGTGTCACAACAACTCTGATTCAGAAGCAATGGGGCATGACAATACTTCCTACTAAATATTCTAGTATAATATCATGTGCTTTCTTTGATTGAGAGTGTTCTGAACTTGACGTTATAAAAAGAGTGTTCACCAGAGAATTGGTTCCTTTATAGTAAAGGTAAACATACGAGAAAGCTAAATCGTTAGGCGAGTACAGGCGTCCATTAACATGTGCACAATTGTACAGCTATGTTGTCCTATCTCACTTCTATCAAACTACACGAAATGTAGCATAGCCATCTCTTCACGGATGTTGTACATGGGCGACGGTAGTAGTTAAAATCCTTTTCTCCTCTTTACTATACAAAGCAGAGTGAGAGGTACTTACTCGACCCGGTCAGCTGCAGAGCAGCAATGGAAGAAGATGTACTGATAATTATGGTGAAGTCAGCTAGCGTCACTTTTTACGATTCTCCAAACATATTTTTAAAGTAATTTGTTGCCAAGAATCGAATATATAATAGATATTATTCCACAGAAGAAATCACTTTCGAAACAATATTTGTTCGTAGACAGAATCGTCTGCATATCTTTTGTCTTGTTATGCAACGAGTTTTATATGCAGTAAGAGGTGGTGTCATAATGCATTGCAGTGGAATAAGGCCGCTTGACCGGGGATGCTCCGCACTCCTCCACGTCACTGACGCAGCGATAGATAAGCTGTCGAAATTCGAGCTGTTTGTTATTTTCCTATTCCTCATATAAGGAGGAAAGAAGGAAAGTCCCCACCACGGTTCAATCTCGAGGTGGTGGCTCAGTAGCCTGGGGTGAACCGAGACACTCTGGGCGAGGCCAATTCAACCGAGGAGGGGCTGTTCTTTTACTCTTTTTGTAACAAGAGGGGACTTGAGAGTAGGCGTAGGAGCCGTACTTTGAAAGCCTATTTTGAGAAGTGAGGACAAAAGAGCAAAAGAAGGAGGCACTTTTCACACGGGGCCTTGCCCTCTTGAGGTAGGGATGGGAAACTCACGCTATTGCACTGTCCCAAAGTTGTCCTGTAGTATGGGTCAACCGCATTTGTGGAGGTGGCGTTGGTCCTACAGGCTGTCTAGCTGTCGAGGAGCCCTAATGATTTTTTGTTCCGGGGCACCTCACCATAGGCGGCACTGATAGTACTCGCTGTGGTTTTAGTGGGTATTTGTCACTATAGTGTGCCGCGAGCCCCACAAACCACTGGACCCCACGCAAGGCAAGTAAAGGCGCGCAAAGGCGTTCCCTGCGGCAACAAGAAAAAACAGAAGGCAAGTGTATGAGTCATTTAAATGTTCCGACAACTTGTTGCGCTCTTAGACCAATATTGTCATGTTTACATTTATGATTTAAGTTTGCCTTTAATGCTGCATAAATGCATGCACTTGCAAGTATATAGTACTTTAAAGCCGACGCTTCCGTTAATTATATTTTTATATTACATTAGTAGTGATGAATTATTGGTTGGAGATTTTTCACTAACGACGATTACGGACATCATCTTAATCATAAAGCAGATGACTCCTCTCTTCCAATGGATTATCAGGAAATAACAAAACCCATGAAACCCGATAGGATAGATATAATTTAGTGGCGATATCTTCTCTCGCGTGCTAATGCAATTCAACAACAATAAAGAGTGGCACAAAGTCCTTCACGTATCAACCTCATCATCATTAGCTCTAATCGGTCCACCGCGGGACATAAGTCTCTTTTAATGAACGCCAAGACGACCGATCTCCTGCTACTCGCATCCATCCCGGGCCGGCTACTGTACAGAGACCGTCTTCCTACCTGGTGAACGGTTGACCAACACTTCGTTTTCCTAAACATAGCCTCTACTCGAGAACCTTACTGGCCCATCTGTTATCTGTTCTTCTGCGTGTGTGACCAGCCCACTACCACTTCAGCGAGCTCCTTCGTCGCGTGATGTTGGACACTTTAGTTCTCTGTGTTATGACTTCGTTAGGAATTCTGTCAGACAGAGGAACACCCGACGTAGCACATTCCATAGCCCGTTGAGCTACCGCAAACTTGCGGACCAGTCCTAAACTGTGAGGTCATATTTCGGTCCCGTAGGCCATCACGGGGAGAACGCATTGTTTCAACACTTTTGTTTGCAAGCTCTGCGGTATAGGCAATGTGAGAATGTGGCGAAGCTTCCGGAATGCTGGCCAGTGTATAGACAATATTAATTTATATACAAAATATATTGAGAAAGTTACCATTAAAGATCTTACTTTCACAAATTTTCAACTTTCATTTCCTTAACACCAGCATCAATGTAAATTTCCTTTCAAAATAAACCACGGCCGCAACATGAGCACTCTTCACGAAAAATCTCGATGCCAGCGATTTCATTAAAGGAATGTACAAAATAAACGAGGGCAGCCGAAGATGCTACATGGGATGGTCTTCGGGGAAACATACGCCTTGATTGAACTGGTCGTACTGAATCTTGCAACTGTGAATATACGTATATACTTTGGTTGTTTTGTTGTTTGTTGTTTCTGTATTTCAATGTTTGGTCATGTCGTTGCCAATGAATTGCTATAGTTGTTTTCCCATTGATTTTTTTAAGTTTACCTTAGCTATGAGCTAAGCTGTTAAACTTAAAAAATAAAATAAATAAATAAGAACACGCTATTTTAAGACCACCCTTCATTAACTCTTTGGTATAAATTATATGATATTGTTTGAATTTGAATTTTCCAGGCAAATACAACATTGCTTTTAATAAAGCCACTACACATACTTTTCAATTTGACTTACATTACCTACTAAATTGCTAGCTTATAAAAATAATATTCCTCTCCCATTTGCGGTCCCTCCTTCAATCCCGAATCTAGTCTTGTCACCCATCCAACGCTTAAGACGATTAAATGAAGATCGGGTTGCTTGTCTTCGCTACACAACTATGCGGACTGATAATGATGGATACATTATTCATTCTGAACGATATCGTCGTGCAAAAAAAAATGCTGTGAGAACTAATGAAAAAGGTAAAAAACCTAAGAACGTACAATAGCGTGTCCCACGTCCCGCTGATGTTCTAGTTCCAAGAGATCACATGTTTGTGAACATGTCATATACATATTAATATGTTGTCTGCATAGTTAGCCTTTTATTTAATTTTAGTAATTATATGGCGCAAATATAGGAATCAGATGTTACGGGGCCTTTATGCCCATATTTTTTGGCAGACATGTTACCTTCTTTCTCTCCACCCATCTAAAAGTTCACTAGAAACTCATAAACTGCCAAAAATCAGCTAGTTTTAGTATCATGTAAGCAAGTGATACATTCCTGGCCGTACCAGAATGATTGAGATGCTTTTTAGCATAGTGCAATCTTTTATAAAATTCCCAATTTGTATGTCTATACTCGAGTTGTTTTTGCTATACACACAAAATTCAAAGTGTTTGTTCTTGTTAGGGATAGTGGAAGTTCCTGCTCCTGCGTCTTTATGACGCGGCTAAAAATCCTTCATTTCTGCAACACATCGGTAATACAGTTACATTATACAATGCTGGTTTTTGCCTACACCTCCGTGTACATATAATATGCATGTGCATGGATCTAAGCAGTACACTTAGATGAAAGAACCGTACGTTTTTATCCAAGGGACAACGATGTAATCCAAAAATCCATCGCAATGCATCCCATAGCGTTTGAATATACGTGAATACATTATTTCTAGTTTTATATAGTAGATAGCGGAGCTTTTTCAGATACATATGTATGGTCAGCATAATTATTAATCAGATGTGTTGCCATGCTCCCTCAATGGGCCACGATAGAGTCAAAAGAGCCGACATAGCTGTAATTTTGAGGCGTTTCATGTGTGTGTTGTGAGATGAATGGTATTTCTGAAAGGTGTATTTTAATACAACTCGGTGTGGTGATCCACATGAATGACACGTGCTATTAGCAGACTCGGTCTGCTTTTCGTCCGGAAATCTTCAACTTACGGCAAAACAAATTGAAATCTATTTTAATTGGTTGAGACCAATGTAAACAAAAATGCTGTTACGTTCCTCAGTGCGACGTGCATTGTGTGTGAAGCTTGGTCATGTTACCCGTATTCCATTGTCTTTGGGTCATGCCAGGTACA